>CAWUFW010006694.1:600000-1111372 GCA_963921515.1 Calotriton arnoldi | reverse complement strand
AAACTGAGTGCAGACAAGTTCTGCAACAGTTTAGACATATGTTTAGCCTGACCCCTAGTCAGACTACCTGGTGCACCCATGAGGTGGACACTGGGGACAGTCTGCCTGTCAAGAATAAAATCTACAGGCAACCTGACCATGTCAGGGACTGTATCAGGACTGAAGTCCAGAAAATGTTGGAGTTAGGCGTGATTGAGCCTTCAGATAGCCCTTGGGCTAGCCCAGTAGTCCTGGTACCCAAACCTCATACCCAGGGTGGTAAGAAAGAAATGAGGTTTTGTGTAGACTACAGAGGCCTCAATGCAGTCACTAGGACTGATGCCTATCCCATACCAAGGGCAGATGAGCTGATTGATACTTTGGCCTCAGCCAAGTATCTAAGCACATTTGACCTAACAGCTGGCTACTGGCAAATCAGATTAGCTGATGATGCAAAAGCCAAAACAGCATTTTCGACCCCTGGTGGGCACTACCACTTTGTGGTGATGCCCTTTGATTGAAAAATGCACCTGCCACTTTTCAGAGGTTGGTGAATAAAGTTCTGGCAGGGATGGAAACTTATTGCTCAGCTTATCTAGATGATATTGCTGTCTTTAGTTCCTCCTGGCAGGATCACCTGGTCCACCTCAGAAATGTTTTGGAGGCCCTGCAGAAAGCAGGCCTCACTATCAAGGCCACCAAGTGCCAGATAGGGCAGAGTCAGGTTGTGTACCTGGGCCACCTTGTAGGTGGAGGCCAGGTTCAGCCTTTGCAGAGCAAAATCCAAACCATACTGGAATGGGTTGCTCCAACCACCCAGACACAGGTGAGAGCCTTCTTAGGCCTGTCTGGGTACTATAGGAGGTTTGTCAAGGGATATGGAGCTATAGTGACCCCTTGAATGATCTTACCTCTAAGAAAATGCCAAAAAAGGTTCAGTGGACAGCTAGCTGTCAAAAGGCATTTGAAGACCTAAAGCAGGCCATGTGCACTGCCCCCATCTTACAGAGTCCAGACTACACCAAAAAGTTCATTGTCCAAACAGATGCTTCTGAGCTGGGTGTGGGAGCTGTACTGTCTCAACTGAATGATGAAGGTCAAGACCAGCCAGTAGCTTTTATTAGCAGAAGGCTGACCCCTAGAGAGAAACGTTGGTCAGCTATAGAGAGGGAGGCCTTTGC
Source organism: Calotriton arnoldi (assembly GCA_963921515.1). Lineage (NCBI taxonomy): Eukaryota > Metazoa > Chordata > Amphibia > Caudata > Salamandridae > Calotriton > Calotriton arnoldi. The sequence goes on along the minus strand of CAWUFW010006694.1, from coordinate 1,110,212 downwards.
TGTGGTATGGGCCCTGAAGAAGCTGAGGCCATACTTGTTTGGTACTCACTTCATAGTTCAGACTGACCACAAGCCCCTCCTATGGCTAAAGCAGATGAAAGGTGAAAACCCAAAACTTTTGAGGTGGTCCATTTCCCTACAGGGGATGGACTATACAGTGGAACATAGGCCTGGGACCCAACATGCCAATGCAGATGGACTCTCAAGGTATTTCCACTTTGAACACGAAGACTCAACTGGTCAAGGTTAGTTTAGTGTCCCTACGTTTGGGGGTTGTGTAGGAGAGTAGGATCTGCCTCTTATGTTGCCCCCACTTTTTTTCTGATGTTAGCACTGGTTTCTGGCTATAGTCTGGCTGGGTCCCTGCCAATCAGGGCCCCAGCCTCTCTGTTCTCTCTAAACGACATGGAGTGCACTCTAGGTGCACTAGTGATTGGATACTGTGGTGCCTTATGAGTCCCTAGTATATGGTACCTTAGGTGCCAAGGGCATAGGTACTTCACAGGCCTACCAGGGGCTGCAGCATGTGTTATGCCACCCCTGGGAAGCAGTCTAAATCTGACACCACAGGCCTGCTATTGCAGCCTGGGTGAGGTGGTGCTAGCACCCTCACTGAGATATAGGTTTCCTATATCTCTCCTGCACACACATATAAACCTATCAGTCACCCCTAAGGCAGGCCCTATCAATCCTGAGGGCAGGGTGCTTGGCTTCTATGTGAGGGGGTGCCTCTGCCTGAGCAGGGCCCTCTGCAGCTCTCAGAGTCTATTCTCTGGTGCTGTTTGTGGATGCGGTTAAACCATATACTATTTAAGTGCATTATATCCTCGCGGTAAATGCTAACTTTGGAATGGCTGCATCAAAACATGTCGTGTTTGGTGTCAAACATCTTGGAATACTACCCCCCGCCAATCTTGGCGGCGGGGGTAGCATTCCACCCTTCTAGAGGGATAAGACATGTACCTGCTGTGGAAACGCGGTAGAATCCTAAAGAGCCCTGGCATCACAAAATGGATGCCACCAGTCACAGACACTGGGCTGCCCTCCTGCTGATGACCGAAACTCACAGTGGAGGAAGCCCAACAATAGGCATCCTGTCACAGGGAGGTGTAACCACCTTCCAGACAGGGTTTAGTGTATTGGGGCTGGGTGGGTGCACTCTTAGAGTGCTTTGAAGTCCTGCACTGGGGGAGCAGAAGGCTCCTCTGTGCATATGCCAGTTCAAACCAGCTCAGGGGCTACCTGCCCCTGCTCTGGCGCGAAACTGGACATAGGGAAGTGGGTGTAGCCACCCCCTCCCTTGACCCTCCCATAGGTGGGGTCATAGAGCTAGTCCATCCCCTCTTTTTAGTATAAGAGGGGTTGCCATTGCAAAGCAGATAACCCCTGGACGACGCTCTACAGAAGAATCCTGGCCCTTCGACGTTCCACTACCTTTGGAAGACAGAAGAATCTCCCTTGGAGTCAAGGAGTGACTCCCTGCTTGGCAGGCACCAAAAACGACAACGACGGTCGCAAACTACGCCGCTCCCGCCGGAGTCCGAAGTCCCTGCAGCCCAAGAAGTGGATTTCCTGACCTCTCCCAGGCCATCGTGAGTCCCCAGCGAAGCTGAGGCAAGTGGACCCCACGAGTAACGAGGAACCGCGACCCCTGGGTACCGTGCACTATTGTCAAGTGCAACCCCTTCACAACGTTCTACGAACCTGTGCTTTGGACCACGTGTGGTCCCGACCTCCAGCAGGAATCCCTCTGAAGATCAGAGGCCTACACCATCCCGAGTGACCGTGGGCCCCTGTTGAGTGATTCCGCCCGAGGTGTCTTCGCGATCCCTTGCCCGCTGGCTTTGGGTCCCCAGAAGACTTTTTAACAAAACCAAAGGGCTCCCCTGGTTGCTCCAGGCCTGCCCTGACTTACCCTCGCTGGGTGAGTTCCACAGACCTTGCTGGTCTGCGCCATCGACTTTTCTTCATCTCCCCGAGACTTGCGGCTGCCAAGGCTTGTTGGCTCCGATCGAGTTGCCAACACCGCAGTCAGCTGCAGACGTCGAGGGACACACCGAATCCAGCTCCTGGTTGTCGTCGACGCCTCCTGGACCACGTGGCTGAAGAGTCAAGGCACCTGCAACCGACCTGAAGTGACCGACGACGGTGGGCATCCATCTTCCTTGCCCCGGGTCACTGCCAAGTGACTTTGAACACTGTCCCCTCTGCTTTCAGGTCATCCTTCTTCAGAATCCAGGCTTGGATTCCACCGGACACTTCTTCAGCTCCCGCAAGCAGCAAGTCTTCTTTGTTCGCCATTGAAAACGACGCCGCGACCCGACACCAAAGGACACCTGTGCACCCGGCTTCCCTGGGTGAGGTAACTCCAGCACTACGGTGCTCCTGTGGGTGTGGGCCCTAGAACTACTTACCCTGTAAGTGACTTGCTTGTAGGTTCTCCCGAAGTATCCTAAAACTCTTTATTTCCAACCGCGACTTGCCCCATTGAAGTTAACGGCGATTCGCGCCTGTGTATCCACACTGCACGCGTCCCCCGTGGGTCCTTTACTTACCTGCCTTGGGTGGTTTCGTGAGGCCCCAGCACTTCTGAAGGCCCTAGGCCTTGTCTCCCTGCAAGTCGTTGTTTCTAAGTCTCTTACTTAGTATATGGTCTGGTACGCCCCTAGGGCCCCAGCCATATTTTGTGCTTAACTTATTGTGAATCGTTGATTTGTGCATATGTTTGTCTTCTAATCTCATAAAGAGATTAGTAGAGAGTTATTTAGAAATAAATACATATATATTGGATATATATACCTGTGTGGTGTCTTTTCATTTGGTGATTCAAGAGATTATATGGTAAAACAAGCTGCTTTACATTCCTCCGAGACTTAGCCTGAAGGCTGCTCTCCACAGCTACCACTAGGATAGCTTTCTTTAAAAGGTTGTCTTAAACCTATCTACCATAAGAGTCGATTTGCCCTGGTGCAAGGTGTCCACTTTAATTAGTGAACAGCATATGCCAGGCCAACTTCTCACAAGGTGTACAATTCCAAGCCAAATGGGTAAAGTCTGCATGCTCCACAGCGCATCTAATGCATTTGTGGGACTTGGAGGGGTCCAGTTTAAATAGAAGCTGAGGGGTGTAATACGAACAATGTAAATATTTAAAATGCAATAGTTTATGTTGATGGTTATTAGAGACACCCTTGGTTTGCTCACAACAAGAGTTCCATACTTTATCAGATAGGGGGAATCTCAGGTCCTTCTCTCATGTTACCCTCTACCCTCGATCCCTGATCTTTCATGGGTTTCTTTTCGATGGCTGCATGATACAGTCTGGATACCAGATGTGTACTATCAGGACTCGTTATTACTTGGGACAGTAATGGAAAGTCTGATCCCTCAAGGGGGCCTGTGGGAATTGTCAAGCGTAATGCACTATGGAGTCTAAACAGGATAAATCTGTCAATATGTGTAGCATTGCTACCCTCGTGAAGCAATGTCACTGATCGTAAACTGGATTCCTCAAATAAGTCACTGAGCACCTGTATATGACATGCATGTAGTGTTTTCTGGGTTAATGTCTCGGTTGTGACTAGCAACCATGGGTTATCTGCTATTGGAATGTGCGGGGAATAGAGATGTTCAGCATTCAGATATCGCTGCAACTTTTTCCATGCCCAACATGTTGTCGCAATTGTCTGAATTTCGGAGGCATTTCTGGGTATACCCAGTGGTAAAAGTGTGTTTAATAGATAGGGATAAATCTGTGAGCTCTCCGGCTTTAAGTATTGAAGACACGCGTTTGGATGATACCAGGAATAGGAGAAGTGGACTTGTGCCACCAAATAATTAAGATAAAAATCAGGCACTCCGAATCCATCACGCGTGTTCGGCAATGTGAGGGTGGACCAAAGTATCCTGGGGTGTCGCCCTGCCCATATCAGCCGGATGAGTATGCTACGAAGACTGTCAACGAATGTGTTGGAGAGCATTATGGGGATGTTCAGAAACAAATATAAAAAACGGGGGGAGTACCACCATTTTTAGGTCGAGCCCTGAGCCAATGCGCAAGCGCTGCTCTGGGGTTGATCTGGGGTAGTTGAGTACGGGAGAGAAGCCACGCCCACTCCCCCGCCCATCTTTTCCACTGGCTTGTGTCTTTGTCCTTTACTAAATGCTGCCTTCCATTGGTTTATAGGCCTGTTAGTCCCTCCTTCTTATGACGGCCATGTCGTCATTTGTATCCTTACATGGCTACTGGCCCCTTTACTTCGAGTACTATATTCTGCCATACCTTCTCGCCCCCCCAGCTCTCCCGTTGTTCGTGTCCCCCTGCCCCCCGCCCGGCAGCCTGCCCGCAATGCAATAGGTCTTGCGTAAATGCGAGTCCTATTGCATTGCAAATGCTTGTTATTATAAATTGGGACTTAAGTTGCGCATAGTGAATGATGGTGGGCGTCTTCACTTAACTCCCTCGTTATTTTCTGTACTGTAAACTTGTGTTGGTGTTTTACCAGGGTTAGAGAACTCTCCCAGATTACGCGTTACCTTAATTTTTGAGTGCTGTGAATGTTGCGTGTTCTGATAGTCACACAATCGCTTCTGGGCTCGAGCAGTGAGTCACATTCCGAGTGATTGACAAACGCTTTTCCTTAATACAGTAGCGCCAGAATGAATTGCTTGTAGCGTGACAGATGGTACTTGCGGGTTCAACTAGGGCACAGGTTTGTAGATTGTTGCAGTAATATAGAGCTCTGTTCCGACAATACGGTCTCACGGCGAATGTCCCTCTGTGTATATATTCTTGGTCTTGCAAAAATGTGTTGTTCTTACATCTCAAAAGTGTAATCGGCCTGAGAATGTTCTTAGCCCACATGCAAGTGTAATGAAAAACGACTAAGCAGTTTGTCGGTAGCGTTTGCAATTAGCCACCACCTGTTGCACAAAATGTTTTATTTTATTTGAAAAAAATCTGGTGCCGTCTCGAGCATGGAGAGGATTAATCTGGTAGTCGTTAAATATTAGCGAATCCTTGTAAACTGATGTGATGTGTGTAACCCAGATATCCATTTACAAACGAAGCATGGTTTTTATACAAGCAGTACTGAGTATTTAAAAAGTCCAAAGCAGACCAGCTTTCATGCAAGTTGACCACTGTCGTCTGCACTAGACCTCTTATTAGCGCCCGTTTTTTTTTTTACTATATTGAGTTTAGCATCTAGCACTTGTGCATAGTATCGCAAATTCACATGGGAAGAACGGCTATATCGATTTAAACTGAGTACCAAAGACCTTGGAGCTGATTATAGCGCATCCCCTTAATCTATTCATTCTGCATCCTTATGTTGAAGCATTTCTTATCTCAAAACTATTTATCTAAAGGCGTGCATGTTTCTTGGGCAACATAATTCTGATGTTTTGTTCTTAGATGTGGATCAATGATGTGAACCCTGTAAACAAGGCTGCACTGATTGCCTGGGTCAAAGAAACGGGAACCTCCCTGGTGCAGGTGAACGGTCAGCGGAAGTACGGCGGACCTCCCCCTGGTGCGTAGAGGATCCTTTTACTTAAACTTTGCATGGCGCTAGGCTTTCCCATTCTGCTTTAACTAGGTGCTCTGATATGGGAAGGCTGCTAAAGGTTTATGAGTGTCGATGCACTTGCTGCAGAGGTGCGCGTGTAATCAACAGGTGACTTGTTTCTCCTGGCACGGCTGTCTCCTAATTTAGACTTCCAACCCACCGTTTTACATCAAGAACTGTCATTTTCGCATCTAGCTGAGCTATTTGTAGCGCCATGAAGATAAAAAAAAAACACTGCCACCCATCACTGTAAACTTAATTTCAGGCTAGATGCACCTGTGCCTTTTGTGACAAGAAAACTATTGTAACTGCCAGAATAAGTGTTTTACATTTTAGCACTATTTATTTTGTTACCGTTACTGCTGTCTTTTTTTTTTCTCCACAGAATGGGCAGGTGCCCCCCCTTCCTCCGGCTCCGAGGTGTTCATTGGCAAGCTGCCTCAAGACATCTACGAAGAGAAATTGATCCCCCTCTTTCAGAGCGTGGGCAAATATGAATTCAGCCTCATGATGACCTTCAGCGGCCTGAACCGGGGCTTTGCCTACGCCAGGTACACCAGCCGGCGAAACGCCCAGTCTGCCATAGCTGTGCTGAACGGCTACGAAGTGTAGACAGACCACCGCATTGTCGTGTGTCGGAGCACCGAAAAGTGCGAGCTGTGTGTCGACGGCGTGCCCTGCCGCCTGGAGAAGGGGGAGCTGAAAATGGCACTGCAGCAGCTGACTTCCGGAATTGAGGACATCACTTTGTACCCAAGCCCCATCAAGAAACGCGAACTCCTGGCTGTGGTTAAATACAACTCTCCCCAAGCGGCAGCAATGGCCCAAAAAGTCTTAGTGGAAGGTATGTATGTTTGAAGGCGCACTAGCCCGCCCCACCCCCCCATCCCCTCATTACCTTGCCGTGAAATTGCTTCTCATCTGTTGTAGAATCGCTAAAAATGGTTGTGAACTTAGTAGTAATTGCCACAAGGCATAACTAGTCTGTGTTTAAAATTGTGTAATGACGAAAGTGGGCTGTCTTCAATATGGCCCTCATGGTGAGTTGGACTGCTGCACTATGAAGTTTAACTGTCATGCAAATTACAGTACCACCACAGCATGCTCCTGTCCTAGTGTGAATGGCGGCACATGAACGAAACATCCTTTGGGAAACAAGCTTATTTGTAAAATGCAGTGTTAGATGCAAGTGCTCCGAAGATCAGCTTGCTGTGTTAGTGTGTGAGGCTGTATGTAGTCTAATCAATGTTATGACGTGGTGCATTGTTTGGGGGCATTACGGTAACTAGCTGATTTGTTAACGGCATACTTAACTGAGTAATGTGAAATGCTTTGTTCGCGTTTCCAACTTTGGATAGTCCAAGGGACAACTGGGGTATCTTCAACAAATTCAAGCTCTGATTTGTGTGCCTTTCAACAGTTCTCTGCTCCCTCTCCCCCTCTTAGAATTAGAGGCGGTACAGAAAGCATGATGGCTCCTCTCAGACTGAACTGCTTTCGTGCCGAGCCAGAGATTGCCTGTATAGCGAAGGGTGGCTTCCTATATTTTCAAGGGATAGAGACACACTTTTCTCCCTCACCCCCACTACAGTTCACCCCTGGACAACCTACAAGTTAAAATACTTGATGCGATCAGCAAGCCCAGTTCTAGATGTGAAGGGCTGTGGAGTGAATATCGCTTAGTAAACCAGCATTTCTCACGCACCATTGGGCCTTGTTTACCTAACTCTCGTCCTAAATCATTGTGGAAATCGAGCCAACTTTTTCCACAGGCTAAGACGAAGAACCGATCTTTCTCTTTAAGCATTTCTTCCCGTAGGTACAAATTACCACATCCCCATTCAGTTGCTAGCTGGCTTCAAACTTTATCCCCAGCTCTGTAGACCATCCGATTTAAAATGGACCGCCATTTATACACCCATGCTAACTTGGTCAAAGGATCGTCAGTTTATTGGTACTCCTTATCACTCACTTCTCAATCATACTTCTCGTAGTCTAAACAGTAGCTCTTGTTGGTGTTGTCACTTCTCCCATGCACCCTTGAAGCAGAGGAACACTGCCTTATGGAGGAGCCTGCAAGTCCGCCTGATACACTGAGGGTTAGAGGTCATGTGGGGAGCTCAGAACATTTAATCTAATTTTTTAAACTGCAGTCCTTCTTTTCACTAACACCACTGTTAGCATTGCACAACTCAAGTAAACAAGCATTGTCAATGCCATAGGGTCTGGCTTATGAACGTGCCTTTTTTGTGTCCGTGATGAGTTTAGGCACTCAGTAGTTAATCACACTGTGGTAGGGTCAAGGGAGCACATACACAAGTAAATAGTGTCAATAAGAAGCTGTTTATTGGAGCATCCAAGCTCTTTCACAGCAAGATCCAACTGACTACTCTAGACTCTTAGAACTTGGAATGTTCTATGAACGACAGCAAAACTCAACCAATAGGACGCAGGATAACTACCTTACCATTAAATAGGTTAATACAAGTAAGCATAAATGTTACAAAATACAGCATGTATAAGCAGCACACAGTAAATTTGCCACATGTTTTTTAGGTCGCGCCTAGTGGCAGCGCGCATGCGCTCCTTGCTCTGCGAGGCATGCAGTAGTAGAGTATGCTGTGGAAGCCTCGCCTTCTCTCCGCCCATTTTTTTGATTGGCTGGTGTCATTGTCCTTGGTAAATGCTGGCTTCCGATTGATAATGAGGCTTGTTAGTCCCTCCTTGTTACCGCCCTGTCGCCATTTGTTACCTCCCATGAGGACTGGATCTTTTACTTGTGGCGTAACACGGTCGCCTTCATAAGTCGGTAAGCACTATTTTTTTTTTTTATTTGCAGCGCGGCCCACTTACACTTTAGCGGCCGTGCTTGTTTATTTAATTAATTTGCCGCGCGGGCCAAAAGGGAGCGTTTCTACTCCCTAATCTAACAAGCATTTGCAATGCAATAGGTCTCGCATGTACGCAAGTTTGAGCTATTGACATTGCAAATAACAATGCCTTTTATTTTTGTTTTTGTTTTTAAAAATAAACAAAAGGCATTATCATTTACAATGCCAATAGCTTAAACTCGCGTAAATGCGAGACCTATTGCATTGCAAATGCTTGTTAATATTGTCATTCTACCAGCCATGGATAAGGGTAACTTGATCCATTTATCGACAAGTGTATTCAGCTTATCCATCGCGGGTCCATAATTCAATCGTATGACCTCAGCACTCTGGCGGTGAAGATAAATACAGAGGTATTGAGCGGGGTCGGAGCACCACTTCAGGGGGAAGTCCAAGGGCGTGTGAAATGTTGCATCAGTTAATGGGAATATTTCTGATTTTGACCAATTGATCTTGAGTCCGGATACTGCTCCAAAGCGGACCACTTCTCTCAGCACTGGCGAGAGGTTAACCGTAGGGTCTCTTAGGAATAATATAATATCATCCGCGTATAGAGACGCCAGTAGCGGGCCTTTTTGAAATCGTAAACCCCTTGCCAAATGGCGTTCCTGTAGGCCTCGCACAATGGGGTCCATTGCCACTAGAAACAGTAGAGGCGACAGGGGACATCCCTGCCGTGTACCTCGATGTAGGGAAAATTGGTCTGTAATTACACCATTCACCCTGAGTCGCGCAGTTGGAGCTGTGTACAGCAGACGGACCAGACTACAGAAGCCCAAGGGGCATCCAAGTTTATTCAGCATAGCAAATAAAAACGGCCACTCTAAGGAATCAAATGCTTTTTCAGCATCAAGTAGCACCGCTGCCGCTGGGAGACTGGGTTCAATTTGGTTGAGGACTGCGAACACGGTGCACAAATTTACAGATCCAGCTACAAATCCCGTCTGATATGGGAATATGAATGATTGTACTCATTAGTAATGATAGCCACATAGCTAGAACTTTAGCGAGTATTTTATTGTCATGATTCAGTAAAGATAATGGACGATAGGACGCGCAGTGCTCTGGCGGCTTCCCGGGTTTCAAGAGAAGAGTTATGACGGCCTCTCACATCGTCTGAGGGAGTACCCCCTTGGATAGAGCCTCCGCATAAACCTTGAGTAAGTGCGAGGTCAATTCTTCTTTGTATGCTTTATACGCGCCTGTAAAGCCATCCAGCCCAGGTGCATGTGCGCCATTTAAGTCCTCAACGGCTTGCGCAATCTCCTCATGAGTGATCGGCGCAGCCAAAAATTTCTTTTGTCCCTTCTCCATCCAAACCATAGCTATTTCGGCGAGATAATCCGAGATTATATTGATATCGGTACTGGTCTTGGAAGTGTATAACGTAGTGTAATAGTGTAGAAATGCGTTAGTTATGCCTTTTGGCTCTGTTATTACTGAGCCATCATCCAGATGAATCGAGGGAATCATTGTTGCTTGGTATGGTGGTCATAGTGTATTAGCTAATGTGCGCCACGGCCTCTCACCATAGCTTCTTGCTTTGGCATATTTACTCAGGTATTTCACCTCCCGAAGGGCCAATTCTTGGAACTCTTGCATAAGTGACGCCCGAGTACGCAAATATGTGGCTTGTTCTTGCTCATTAGCCTGAGAATCTAATGTTTTTAAAGCCAGTTCTACCTTCTCCAGATCCCGGTGAAGGGTATGAAGGACTCCAGAATGCTTAGCTATACAAACCCCTCTGATGAACACCTTGAAGGCATCCCAAAGTGTCGAGTAATGTTGTACCGACCCGACATGGTGTTGAAAAAATTCAAGTATTGCCTCCCTGACCTCGGCGCGGAAGACATCATCCAACAGGGCATTTGTAGGGAAGCGCCAGGGTGGCCGCTGCGGCCCAGTGCCTGGCATCTTCATAGTGAGCAGTACAGGTGAATGATCAGAGAGCGTTCTAGGTAAATGCGATATATCAACAAGTAAGTGAGCTAGGTCAGGGGAAACAAACCAGTAATCTATACGGGACCAGGTACCATGGGGGGCCAAGTAGAATGTGTATTTCCTGGAGCCTGGATATTTGAGACGCCATGTGTCAGCTAAAAAATGGGATTGGATGAGCTCGGTGAGTGAGCGTACGGAGTGTGGTTTTGCAACATGGCCTGGGCCTGTTGTGTCGAGTGCTGGGGTCATGGGTAGATTGAAGTCTCCACCCATCAGTATAGTGTGGGTACCTAAGCGGGTAACGTGTGCAGCTATGTCTGAAAAAGTCACAAGGGCGTCTGTATTAGGCGCTTAGACATTAATTATCAGTATGGCCATAGTGCCCAGTATCCCCACCACCATCAGATAGCGGCCCTCAATATCCGTGGCAACTTCCCTTGTGACAAAGGACAATGTTTTATGTATCAAATTACAAACCCCCTAGAGCATGTGCTATAGCTCGCGAAAAATCTGTGTGATCCCCAAGCTGAGGCATATTGCGGTGTGCCACCCGGGGCACAATGTGTCTCCTGGAGGAGGGCTACTTGTACACCATGTCTAGACAGATATGACAACACCTGGCGACCCTTACGAGGTTTGGATAAGTCACGCACATTCCAGGATAAGCACTGAGGGAGTGGTAGTTACCTTATTAGACGAGGGCATGTAATGCAATAATCAGAAAGGGTGTGGAGGCAGGCATACAGGATATTACGGCTAATAGTGATCCTATCAGTCAGTGGGAACATAGTGTATAGCATATCAACATCGTAGAGTACTAGATCCAGCTTTGTGGTAATGTATTAGACTACAAACAACATAACGACTAACATCCCCTTACCCCCTTCCCACGTATGGCAGTAAAAAAAGGGCTGCCATAGCATCCCAAATTTTAAATCAATACTGGAAAACAAGGAACCCATAGACGGAGGCATCCATGGGGGGAGACAACGCCCAGGAAAAAGCACCATTTGGTCATGTACAAACAACATTATTATATGGCCCAATTAGCAAGATAATGCATTGACCAGTCCTGTAACGCGCCTACAGAGGCTAGGATTTACGGAGATTAGATTAACATCTTTGCGCAGTTTTCAATCGACTGGAAGGCACTTATCGCTTTCAGTATAAAGGAAGCTTGGTCCATCGCCGGTGACACAAGGTTCGCATCTCACAGACAGCAGAATGTCACTCAGTTATGAGGTGCGCCGGAGAAAGCGCTCTATTTGCCGCAGTCTTTGGTAGTGAGTTCTGAGCGGTGGCTCTTACAGAATTTCACAGCTTCATCTGCTGTCTCAAAGAAATGTGCTTTCCCCTGAAAGTGTACCCGAAGTCTTGCAGGATAAAGCATTGAGTATTTGACATTCGCCTCCCGTAAAGTGCGTTTTACTTCTGAGAATTTTCGTCACGCCTCTTGCACTGTTGGGCTAAAATTCTGGTAGAATGTTGGCATCATGCCCTGATACTGGACCGATCCTTTTTCGCGGGCAAGTCAGAGCACCGTATCCCGGTCCTGATAGTTTAGTAGCTTGGCTATGATTAGCCGCGGCGGTGTTCCCGGGGCCAGCCGAGGCCCAAGGGATCGATGGGCTCTTTCTATAGCAAACGAGGCAGTGAAGGCCTCTCTTCAGAAGACAGCAACGAGATGAGTCTCAACATAATCACACATGCGACCCGTTTTTGTAGCCTCGGAAACTCCCGCAATGCGAATATTATTTCTACGGGATCACGCTTCTAAATCTTCTGCCTTGGATTCCGTCTGTCTTAGCAATTTTTCAAGTCTTTTAATGCGCTGTACGGTAGCGATATGCGCTGTTCTATAGCTGAGACTCGCGCCTCTTGAGGGTCTAGACGTGCATGCATGATTTCTAGCCTGGAGGCGATACTGTGTAGACGGATATCTACCGCATTGAATCCCGATTTTAATTCAGCGAGGATCATGGCTGTTCGCACCTGTGCTGCAGCACCCACCTCTCCGGTTTCGTGGATTTCATTCTCATGTGGTTCCTCCTCACCCCGTCTGTGGGTTTTGGTAGAGTCAAATGGCAATGGACACTGCCGCAGGTCCATGCACCCCATGGTATGAGCCTAAGGAGGGAATCCCTGTGGTTGCAGCCAGGGGCTGGCAAGGCACTTATTCTGGCAATGCTCAAATTCGCCTGATGTTATACTGATATGACGCACAGCTTAAATCCTAATGACTGTGAATGTGCCTCTCCCACCAATATGCTGCTTTTATTATTATTATATCGCCGATGCGTAGTGGTCAAAGCTCCAGGATGCTAGTAGGGGTGCCCTATGGCATTATATGTGCAGAGTACAGCTATCAGTGTTGCCTCTGTGTGTTATATCATCACAGAGCATGTATACATGGGGGAGAGCCGCTCCCACTCAGGTACCAATAAGCAGGCGGGTGACAGTCGGCACCAAAGGGGCACGCTCATACCTTATTGAATGCTGCGGGTAGAGCCGCAAGTGCCGCAAACAGCCATCTGGGGTCCGCTTCCTCCAAGTATGAGGGCATCTTCACTTCGGGCACCGGAGCGCTCCCCTGTCCAGTAGGTAGGCCCCTGCGGGACTCCAGTTTAGCGACGCCGTGTTGCAGTGCGTGCCCCGCCCTCTGGCTCACCTGCGGCCCCTGTTGCCGCGGGGCCTCCGAAGGCGGCGTCAGGCCATCACCGCCACTCACTGCATCAGCTTCACACACAGCTCCTCAGCCGCCGGCTTAAGCTCCGGTCAATCCGACATATTTTCCGTCAGTTTGCATATGCATCTGCCCCAATTTGCAGGTATTAGGCCGCCGTGCTTCAGTGCTTAGTCCGGAGCTTCAGGACCGAGCAGCCATCTTTGTTCTCGGCCTGGCCACGCCCCAACTATTTATTCATATATTCTGATATAGTTCATGTAACTACGTCTTCCTGTCGATGCCGAATAACATTAGGTCATAATGTGCAGAATCAATTATCTAGTGGGATGGTGCATGGGTGTTAAGGTAATGTGACTATAACAATGTGGTGTTCTGATTTGCTGAAGAAATGAAACTTACAATCATGCCACTGTGATCACTTTGCTACTTTGATATGCAGGAATAGTGTATACAAATCCTGATTTTGAGAACTCTGGGGAGATCATTCCTAGCTACCGTGGGAGCTGCCTGATTATCTATTGGGACTTAGAATAATTTCTAATTCTGTATTTGCTTTAATTTCTGAAAAGCCTTCATGTCATTTGATTTAAACAATTTGTTCTCTGTTATTTAATTTTTTTGTAATAAATCTTTTAGCTATGCTTTTGTTTAGCACTCAATTATTGAGTGGGCCCTTTATATTATTTGACTGCTTGCAATTTTTATACTGTTGGGAGGTGCTGCTTTATCTTGGGGACATATTCCTTCATGAAACTGAGGTTTGACACCGTCTCCGATTCATCAAATAGTCGGTGTCCAGAAGAGGTCATATTTAGGTGTGTCTATATTTTGGTGGGGTGTCTAAACTTTGAGGTTCTGTGCACCCACAAATTTGTAGTAGCAGAGGATGGTTGCTAGATAGGAGAGAGCACCTCCTCTTTGCTTTTGCGCTTCAATTTTGTCCTGCCCCTAGACTAGCGGATTTTCCAAGGTGAATCCTGATGGATTTTGTTGCTCGGAACACTACTACTTTTGTTCCTGAATGGAAGGAGCGTAAGTATGAATAGGGCAGAGTGATTCTGGTGTGTTTGAGAGTGTTCTGGGGAGATTTTGTGAAATTGTAAGCTGCTGTGGGATGTTATGGATTTTCTTTCTGAATGTGAGATTTTTTCTTATGCAGTAATGATTGTGGGTTCTATTGGTGGTTTGATTACTGTAATTTTGATGTACTTGTTTATCTCGTAAACTTTATTGGAGACGTTTTTGATTATCTTGTTTTTGCTTTGGTTATCGGATTCATTGAAATCCTAGATATTTTTGTTGTTGAACTTGTCTGCACTAAGGTAGAGTGCTTTGCAAGGCACCACATTTACACGGATAGGGAGTTCTTTCTAACTAGCTTCTTTCTTAGGTTTTGTATGTTTAATTAGGTTGGTGATAATTGCTCTTCAAAGCACAGGAGTGAATAAATCAACTGGGGTATATTTCTGCTGGCCCAGGGTTCTGCTTTGGTGTAGCTGAGTAAGTTTGATCAGAGCTGGATGTGGAAATTGTGTTCATTATTGATTCTGTGATTTGTGAGAATTGTTAATTTCTAATTTACTGATTTTCTCCTATTTAGATTGATCAGACAATATTTTATTTGGTTTATATTGTTTTCTCATTCATGTAGCAGCTGTGCTGTGATTGGTTAGTCAGCCAAGGATCCATGTTGGGATTGGTGAGATGTCAGCATACAGTTGCACTGACATTGGTTAGTTGGTTGCTGTCAGAGCCGTGCAGTGATTGGGTGACCTGTGGCATAGCCACGCTGGCATTGATTGTTGATTGCTAGCTTACTTTGTTCAGTTTTTGTAATAATTTTTAGGGAAAATAATGGGTGCTGTGTTGAATAAGAATAAAACTCCTTGGGGGATATTCTCAAGAACGTGTGATAACCATCGCAAATTTAGCTTAACGCAACTTTGCATATCGCAGTCTATCGCGGGAAAACAGCGCCGTGTTAGCGCAGTATTCTCAACCTGGCGGCACCATGCGATAGTCACACGATAACGCATCAAATGACCGCGTTAAAATCAACACGCCGCCGCAAAAATGTGAAACACGAACGCAAATAAAGTTGCGATGAGGCCAACCGCGATACAAAAACCAGCGATAACCAGCGACAGGCCTGCAATTCCCACGCGTCATGCGGGAAAATGCACTATAAAAGCAGAACCAGAAAAAAACACACCAAAAACAAAAGAAACTGCGTAGCAACATGGATGCACCTGGAACGAGTGCCCAGGTCAACGCGAACCCCACAAGCCACACAGACCACCAGCAAGGAACCTCGGGGTCGGGGAAGGCCAAGGAGAAGAGGAAGAGGAAGACGGGGTACAGTCCGCATGACAACCAGATCGTCGTCACGGAGGTGACAGAACACTAACAACAACTGTCCGTCACCTCCACCCTGTCATTGGCAACACAGACAGAAAAATGGCATCCTCCGTCACCTCCACCCTGTCATTGGCAACACAGACAGAAAAATGGCATCCCATCGTGAAGGCAGTCGGAGTGTCGAGGAGGCCAAGATGCGCTGGCACGATGTGAAAAGCCAAACCAAGCACAAACACGCAGCCAACAGGAAGGCAGCAACGGCGACTGGAGGTGGGAGTCCTGCGCCACAGGAGGAGCTGGAGGAAATGGAGGCCACAGTCATCAGGGTGGAGACGGCGCAAGGAGTTGGGAGTCCGGACACAGCTCGATAGGAACTGACACAACATCAACCTGGTGAGTAACGACCAGGGACTGGGGGGACGGGGGGAGATGGGCACAATGGCACACATGCACGACGATGTGTAGCACACTGCACAACCACAATGACCCTGGATCATGTCCCTGATCCCCGTGGCACACTGCAGCACACACACATAGCAATAACAGCACATCCGACGACAATGTGGTACAAAGTGCAACACTGACACTGCAGAACAGAGGACACAACTGGGTCCGCTCATGCGCAGAAACAGGCCAATCACATCTAACATAGCGGGAAACTGCGAGATGGCAACGTACGTGTACAAACTCACCTACGTCATGTAGTCCAAATGTCCACTGTCCCGCATCAAATATACAGCATCTCCCAAACAGTCTCAATGTAAATTGTCATACAATCTGCATGTAAACCAGGACAATGCGCCAACACACATGTCAACACAATGTCAACATGCATCTCTCCTTCACATTGCAGAGGGACAAACAACACCTCCAGCAGAGCAGACCAGACTACTCAACAGTGATGCTGGAGAGGACCACCACACCTTCGACACCGAGGCCCTAAAACAGCCCATGGACATCTTAGGCAACCCACCACTAGGAGCAGTGCAGCCAAGCTACATAGAGGAGACACCAGCCCCTGCACAGACCACACAGCAGGAAGCACCCGCCTCCACTGCTGGCTCCCAACACTCCACCTCGGCACACATCACATTCCAACGCCAGGTGTCAGAATGCCAAAAGGAGGCGGCCGAACAGGTGCGGGTGGGGTCAGAGCACATGGAAGCCGAACTAGATGAATGAATGAATACACATTTATATAGCGCATGGCTACCCATGGGCATCCCAGCGCTTACTGTAGCGCCTATTTAGACTGTAAGCAGATCAAGGGAAGAGGGAAGAGGGAAGAGGAAAGTTTTAAGCTGCTTTCTGAATTTAAGGTGATTGGATTCCAGACGTATGTGGTCGGGGAGTTGTATTATATGAGAACCGCCGACCACCAGTTCGTGATCGCTTGATCTTGGGAACTGCGAGTAATTGTTTGTTGTCGGATCTCAAGGCCCTATTAGGGCGATAGAGTTGCACCATAGAGTAAATCATTGGAGAGCCTTTCCCGGAGATAGCTTTATGGGCAATGCACATTGCTTTGAATTTAATTCTTTCCTGGATGGGGAGCCAATGCAAAGTAGTAAGGGCTGGTTTGGCTGAACTACGCTTGGGAATGTTCAGTAATAGGCGGGCTGCACAATTCTGAACGGTTTGCAGTCTCTTAGTCGTGCCCTGGGGGGCTCCCAGAGAGACTGCATTAGCATAATCCAGCCATGAGAGTATCAGTGCCTGAACTAATAACGGTCTGGCAACAAAAGGGAGAAGACGCAGAATCTTTCTGATCATCCTTAGAAGTCCATAGCAGTTGGCTGCGACTTTGCGAGCTTGTTCCTTAAAGTCCAGATTGCAGTCAAGCCACACTCCCAGACTCTTGATCTGTTTTTTTGGGACGGGTGGAGGGCCTAGGCAACTAGGCCATAGAGAGTCTATATTAAGGGGGGCAGAGTGGCCAAGGAGCATAAGTTCTGTCTTTGCTCCATTCAGTTTTAAAAATGACTTGTCCATCCATTCGAAAATCTTCTCAAGACATAGGGTTAAACCAGGGTCAGATGTGTCCTGCTGGCTGAGGGATACCACCAGTTGGGTGTCATCAGCATAAGTGACGATCTGTATCCCCCATGGACACACCACTTCTGCCAGAGAACTCATGTAGATGTTAAACATGGTAGGACTTAGGGAGGATCCCTGAGGGACACCACACATAAGAGGAATCTGCTTTGAAGCAACATCCTCTTCATAAACTGTGAAGAGTCTATTTTTAAGGAAAGACTGAAGCCAGTTCAAGGCAATTCCAGCCACTCCCACCTCCCTGAGTCTTTGGATCATTAGTTGATGGTTAACAGTATCGAAGGTTGCGCTAAGGTCTAACAAAATAAGGGCAGCGCAGCCTCCATCATCAAGAATTTTTCTAGATTCCTCTATCACGGCCATAAGAGCCGTCTCCGTGCCCTGTTGGGATCTAAAACCTGTCTGCGTGGGGTGAAGGCAGTTATTATTTTCCAGAAATGCTGAGAGTGCAGAGTTAACATGCTTTTCAGCTAGTTTGCTGATTCCTGGTAGCAGAGATATGGGTCGATAATTAGCCCATTCCTCAGGGTCAAGATTAGTTTTTTCAGAAGTGCTTTGACCCTAGCCTGTTTCCAAAGGGGGGGCACCATTCCTGTGTGGAGAGAGGTGTTTATCACCTCAAGAATGACCGGGGACACTATTTCAGTGATCTGGTTTAAAATGGTAGGGGGAGCGGGGTCTATAGGGGAACCCGATTTTAACTGCCTCAGTAGTCCCTGAAGGGAAGATAGGGTCAAAGGAGGGAATTCTTCCAGCAGGATCCGCGATTTCGGGGTTATGATATCCATTGAAGGATTAGTTTGTGAGAAAGTCCTGTAAATATTTTGGATTTTGGCAGAGAAAAATTCAGCTATTTCATCACACCGCCGCTGAGCGCTATCGGAAGCGATGGGAGGACTGGGGGGTGTGAGGAGGGATTTAGCAATTTAAAAAATTTCCCGGGGGGAATTGGCCGCTGAAATAATTTTGTCATGATAAAAACTGGCTTGAGCGGCCTTTATTTCATTTTTATAGAGTTTTAATGCCTCTCTGTATTTAGCTTTGCTGATAGCAGCAAAATCTTTCCTCCATCTTCTTTCATATTGTTTGCATGATTGTTTAAGTAGCCTGAGTTTATGAGAGTACCAGGCATTTTTATTGATTCCTACTCGGTGGTGGGATTCTTTCACACACGTGGGTGTTCAAGTCCCACCAGGGACCACCTACACCCCACAAAGGAGACCCACACCTCGACAGAGACACATGCATACTTCCTGCAATGAACAACGCCCAGAGCCGAGGAATCATCAATCACACCCCCACGCTGGACCTCCGTACGACGGCCCAGTCCACTCCTCCCACGTATTGAGCGGGTGACGACAAAGCTGCATGTCCAAGGTCTTACCCGCTACCAGCGGTAACATGGTTGCGTCCGCTGTACACAGCACAATGTAATGTTGTAGGCCCAGGGACCCTCATGCATACATCATGACCACACGGACACACTGAGATAGTTAGTGGAACTAGCTACGGGCACGTGCGCCCGGCTCCTTTATTGGCAGGGACACATGTACAGTGACGCCTGTGCTGGATGTGTGTGGGGTGAGTGTAAGCCAGACCACACGGAGTGGCTGGTGCTGGCAACAACTTGAACAGTGAACACTATGAAAACGGAAACAGATAACACCAGCATTACAGAGACTACTGCGGAGCATCATGTTGGTAGCCGGAGCAAGTACAGAGGTCACTCAACATGCAAACAGAAGTGTCCGTGAGTTGCAGTGCACTGATGTTTGGGCACTAGAGCTGAGCTTGCTCATGTGAAGAAAATGTCTAGGATTGTGTTCCTTCTGAAAATACCTGATGCAGCTGCAGTGGTGTGTGTTACACCTGCATCATCTTCCTAATCATCGTCCCAGGTCTCCCACACTGCCTGAGGTGACATTGCTGCGTGAGCTCTCCACAGCACACAACTCAATCAGAAAAGGGTCCATAAGTCGTGGTGCTCTGAGTCAGTGGCACCTGGAGTGCTGAGCAGGGTATCAGGCTGATGATGGCATCCACAACAGGTGTGACCAACTCTGATAGTCTGGCAGTAAGACACTTTTGACTCTGGCAGTTGTCGTCTGGAGGTGGTCCTGGCGGTGGTGGCTTGTGCCTCCTGCGGTGATGCGACGTCCGTGCCGGTCAGCACTCAAATTGATGTGTGAGCCCTGGTGGACCGCAGTTGAGGCCGGAGGCAGCGGACAGCGCAGGGCCACAGACACATGGCGTTGATGATCCAAGGCCACCGTCTCAGAGGCCATCCAATATCTCAGCAGACAGGGTCCCTGACTTGAGCTGCACAGAGTTAGTGGCCCCGGATGCAATGTGGCCGGCACAGGCACACCTACAAGGGATGGTGACCTGTGGTGCACTGAGATAGGGCCACGCGAGCTGAGCGGGTCCTCATCGATGTCCAAGGTGAATGTGGCGTAGGGTTGCGGGAGACAGTGGAAGGTGTCCTCCAGGGCATGATGCAGAGGGTAGAAGCCGTCCGGAAGCCGCAAATGGAGGAGTGGAATGCTACTGCCTCATTTTTGCCACCAAGTCAGTATCACCGACATGATGATGACGACCAACCCAAGTCCATAGACCCATTCGCCACCACAGTACAACCAGAAAGTGTCCATGGATGTCGTGGAACAGACTTAGTGGCACCGGAGCTGAAAGGGGATGCAGTCTGCGATGAGGCCTGTACAATGTTGTCAAATCTGCCATTAATGAATCAAGACTGAGTTCTGAAAGTGTGACCTACTCGACCGCAGTGTATGCCCAAGGCAGCGGTCAGCGCGGGCCAAACGCTGTTCAGCGAGCTCCTCCTGGAACTATGACACACGACGTTAAAATGGCATGTGGGGGTGACTTGTGGTTGACGGAGGTAGAGGCACCAGAGCTGAGCGGGTGTTCAGTCAGCGACGATGCCGTGTCCTGCCTGGTACGGACTGGATTGGATTGGTGTGATGCCTGCTGTACCGCAGTGTAGGCCGGAGGCAACGGTCAGCAGGGGCACACAGGCATGTGTCGTCGGCTTGCGATGCACAGAGTTAGTGACACCAGGGCAGTTGTTGGTAGTGTTCGATCACCTCCGTAACGATGATCCGTTTTTTACTCCAGACTGAACCGCGTCTTCCTCTTACACCTCTCCTGGCGTGCAATGATATGAACTCTGCCATGATGTAATCAAGTCTCAGTTCAAAATGTGTGACCTACTTGTCCACTGTGTATGCCGGTGGAGTACGTCAACGTGAAAGGAGGACTGCATGCCTTGCTCGAGGAGGCTGTGATGGTCTGAGCAGGCTGCCAAGGTCGCGGGCCTCGGGCTTGAAGCCTGTGCCGGCACGCGGTGGGCCCTCCTTGACACACGCCGGTGTCAGCAGGTGAGCAGTGAGGCCTGGCTGCGAAGGGGCAGGCATGACGGGTTCGGGGACCAGCGGGCCGGGGTACAGCAGGCGCACAGGATCGCAGGCAACTCCGCTCACGACGACGGCGTCGGGCTCGTGGCGGGGTGAGAGGCGCCAGCCTGGCAGAGACGTTGGGCATTCCGGAAGAGAACCACACCCAGGGCTACGTGCTTTTTATTCACACCCCTACGCTGGCCTGGTGTACGCTGGGCCAGCCCACTCTGCTCACACTTACAGGGGGGGACGTAACAGGCTCCATTTCCGCGATCTTCCCCACTGGCTGGGGTGACATGGTTGCGTCCACTGTCCACTACACTCCATACACCAGCGGTGCATGTCGACATGGATATGGGTGTGTTCGGCATACTGCAGTCTGTCCGGCACATCTCCGTCACACTTGGCATTGTGTACTTTCCCATTCATGTGTCACTTGCCTCCTTCACACATGCCTGGTTCTCACCTCTCCCCACATTCCGCTATTGTGTGGCTGAGGTGCCATGACGTTGATGGCTCATGTACATGGCTAGCCCAGGTTACCACAGTAAGTTGTGCTGTCATGTCTGGTGGGTGGACATGTTGTTTTGCATGTTGTATGTGATTTTGTGACGTGTGCATTGCCAGAGTTGTGATTTGCATGGTTGTGTAGTTGAAGTGTGTGGGGTGTTCATTTGGTAATTGCCACCGGGCAGTGCATTCCCATTGGTGCCATCCTGGAAGCGCTGGTTGATGTAGGACTGTCGGAAGATGAAAGTATCATGCACACTGCCTGGGTAGTTGGCGACCACGTTGGTGGCGATTCCACGGTAATCAACTGTTGCCTGCACATTGATGGGAGGCGTGTGCTTTCTGTTGCGGTAATTGTGTGCTGTGTCACCAGGGGGCACAAGTAGGACATGTGTGCAGTCGATTGCCCCCAACACGTGCGTGCGTCCAGCTATGGCGCATAGTCCTTGCTTGGTCTCCAGCTGTTCCTGCGCATTGTGGTGGACGTATAGGTACTGGGGTACCAGGCTGATGATGGCATCCAGGACAGGTGTGAGGGACTTGGATGTGGCTGGCTGTGAGACTCCGCCGACTCTGGCGGTTGTTGGTTGGGAGATACCAGAGGCCAACAGGTGCAGCACAGCCAGCAGCTTTGTCTGGGGTGGGATGTTGGTTGTCCGCTGTGTTGGTACCGTCATCCTGTGGGCAATGATGGTCAGGATGCGGAGGATGGTTGTCCTTTTGAGCCTGTAGTGGGCAATGACATTGTCTGGTGTTCGGTCTGTGTAGCTGGTGCGTTTCCTGGGGGTCCGCTGTCTTTGTCCGCGCTGCCGCTGTGGTGGTCAGGGGGTGCCGGGGGGGTGGCGGTCCTGGGTGTGTTGGCGGTGGGTGTTGTGGCCCTGTTGGGGCTCCGGGCTGCATGTTCAGTTGCTCGGGGGCATCTGTTGTTCTTCATGTTTGGCTATGGGCTGTGCTCCCTTGGCTGCTGCCGGTTGTCATCCGACTTTATACCAGGTCAGAGCAGGTGTTAGTTTCCTGCTGCTAACGCGCCTTATCACCTGTTTTGTGATCTTATCGCCGATGTGGCTGGTCGTTGAGAATGTTGAGGTGTGGTGTTGTCGCGGCTTTTTGCTCGGGAACGCCTATCCTGCATCTCATTAGCGATAGTTGCCGGGGTCATCCGTGGCGATGTTTTTTGAGGATGCTATTGCCGGAAAACTGGTGGTATCGGCTGTTTGCACCGGCTTGTGAATGGGGCGGTAGATTTATAGCGACTTTGGCTGCGCTAAAGTGCCGGTAACTCGGCGATAGCTCCTTGAGAATATGCCCCCTAGTGTACCTGCTTTTGAGGGTAGGGAAATACCACGTCGGGGTTCATTTGCAATTGAGATGATGATGGATAGTGGATACTATACATGTACATGGATTCGTGATTGGCATGAATATACTTCTGATGACAAGAATTTGCAATTTCCTTTACAGGGTATCTTTAACATTAGAAAGTTAGATTTCTTGAGACAGACAGTGAACAAGATGAGATCAATAGCTTTGAATATATGGGATTGAATGGCCATAGCGAAGAAAGAAAATGAAAGAGCAGGTGAAGGGTGAAGGGTTATTTCCGAAGTTAGTTGTAAAGCAAGAAGGATTATCTGAAGAGATACTAGAGGGAGGATATGATAGAGGAAGTGAATGTTTATCCTGCAATTTTCAAGGAAACAACAGATGAGAAGAAGGGTGATGAGGGGAACAGAAGGAAGCAGACTACAGAGCAGGGGGTCAGATGAGATAACTGTGAGAGGTACTTGGTAGTCCTTGCAACTCTCCAGTGATGGGCATTAAAAAAATGAGTAAATAGAGAATAGTGCAAGGACCTGTGAAAGGTTAATCAAATAAAGATTTCATGTTGTCCAGTGGTACCGAATCCTGCCGTAATTTTGTTTCATATTCCAACAGATGCAGAATGGTATAAAGTAATTAACTTAAGCCAAGCGTTGTTCTCCATTTCTCCGCATGAGGACAGTCAAGTTGTGTTCCGAATCTAGAATAAAGTTCATTTGGTGTTGTATTCCGCAGGGGCATATTTTTAGTCAGGTTCTATAGAAAGATTTGGAAAGTCTGATATTGCCCTGGAAATCAGTGCTAATACAGTATATTGATACGATATTGCTGGCATCAAAGATACAAGTAGACTGTAAACTTGACACAATTGCACTATTGAATCATCTAACTGAGCATGGTCATAAAGTTAACCCAATTAAAATGAAATATTGTAAGAAAGAAGTAATATATCCTGGTCATCACATTCAGAAAGGAGTAAGGAAAGTCTCATAAGAATGTGTTTCTGCATTTCTGAAGATGAATTCTCCAACTACTTAGATGAAGGTGAGGATATTCCTGGGAATTGTTGGATACTGTTGTGAGTGGATTCCAAAATTTTCTCTGACTGCAAAGCCTTCAATAAGGCTCACTCACAGTGACATCAAAGATGCGGTACCATTTGATGACAAATGTTTAGATGCCTTTCGAGAATTGAGGGAGAAATTGTATAAAGCACCTGTCTTTGAAATGCCTGGTTATGACAAAAAGTTTGATCTCTTTTGCCATTTAAAATGCAGCTGTGTATTGTCAGTTTTGACCAAAAAACATAGTGTGGCTATAAGATCAATAGTCTACCTCTCAGCTATTTTGGATCCAGTAGCTGTAGCTCTTCCTGCAGCAGTTTATATTGTGATTGAAGAAATTGTTATGGGATGTACATTGATTGTGTTTATCCCACATTCAGTTGAGATCTTGCTGACCCATACTAGGAATCAGCAACTGACAAATAGTCATCTGACCAGATATCAACAAATCATACTGGCAGCTAAAAACATCTCAATCAGGAAGTGTAGTTTTTATAATCCTGCAACACTGCTTCCAGGTTTAGAGAGCAATGAAGACAAGGACAGAAATGATGATGATCATGGTGTGTAGTGTAGTTCCTATAGTACCCCTGCAGGACCTGCGCTTTTGGATAACATACACTGTGGGCCTGATGGCAGACTGGCTCTGAGCACCCCCACCGTGTATGTTAGCCTGTTCGCATTAGCTAGCTCACAGTGCCACTAGAATCTCCATTTTAGCAGAGAGATTAGTTTCTGGCAACCTCAGAACACGACGAACCCTGATTCCTCATACTCGTGGAAACAATGTACTACTTTTCGCTCAGTCACTCGTGCTTGCTAATTCAGTCTCAGAGAGATACACAGAAGAAACAGTCGAGCGTGTTTACAATAAGAATTTATTGCACAGTTGTTCTTCTCGTGTAAAATATATGTGCTGCGACAACTGTTAAACAGTAGCAGAGATATATGATCAGCAGTACAGTGAATAAAAAGGGTTAGTACAGTTCTACCATTTTGCAATAGCCATGAACATATACATGAATATAAAATGCATTTATAAAATAAAGCGCATACTCCTACGATGCCTGTCTAGATGTACCTAAGTGTATCTAGCATGTGAGTAGGTGTGAAAGAGCCAAGAATCCCACTAGGATTTAGTCGAACCCCATTACCTTAGTAAAGAGAGAGAGTGGGATCTCGTCCTGGTCTCGAGTTGGACACCCCGCAAGGGATGGTTAGACCACTGTCAGCTGGAGCGACTGCATGCAGGAGCCTCAGCGTCTCTGGTCAGTGTGTTTGGCCTGGAAGTCTCGGTTCCCTCTGTCTAACACTAGCAAGAGGTGCTGTATTTATACAGGAAGCATAGAGTCCCTTTGTCCCTTGTGTCTTATGTTAGCCATTGTTGGGTGTGAGGATGACATATGGGATGAACCGTTTACGTAGATATTAGGAAGGTGGTGTGTAGCCCCTGCCGGGTTTCCAAGTATCCTAATGAATTATTCATACTGGATGAGCACATCGAAGAAGTTACAGGAGGCCTATTGTTCGGGAAAAACCCTCCTTCTGCACCCAAGCCACAGACTAGATAAGGTTCAGCCCTCAGTGCCCGTTATGGTGGAGTATAGGGAACTAATGTAGGTGAAAGATTATGCCTATATTAGGGCATCTCAATTCATGCCTATATTAGGGCATCTATATAAAACATATCACCCAATCCTCTTCAGAATAGTCACCAATAATAAACAATGACAGCAAACTACTAATTCATAATAGGTGGTAGCGCATATAATTGTCAGTGAGCCACATAAAATCATTTTAATACGTTAAAAGCATTTTAAAAACATTTTAAGAGGTATAAAGGAAAAAAATCTGCAGAGTCAGTAGTTGAATTTTGTACTCAAGCTAAAGTTCTCATTTATAGAATTTAAAACTCTTACAAGCGTGTAGAAGGCCATGCTTTCTCTAGCGATAGTGTCAATTTAGTCAGAGTCGAAAATGAAAAGGAAACTCCGAATTCTTTCCCAGCACACGATGAGCCAATTGTAGATTAAGTGTCCTGGCTGGGAGACGCAACATCACAGTCACTTGCTGTGGGGGACGGAAATTGTAATATTTCACACAGTACATCGATGGAGCACAGATGATATTCAGTACTGCCCATAGTTGGTATATCGGCAGCAGGTGCTGTAGTTGATACCTCAGTGCCCACAGTGCTAGTTGTAGTGCTTGTGCTGGTTAAGCTGATGCTCACCTCAGTTGTAGCAAAAGGCACTTGCGGGTCTTCAAGGAATGCATTAGTCAAGATGGGAATATGCTGGGGACACAGCCGAGCATGGGACCTCATCGGTTCCAGTCTCGTGTTCAAGTCCGCAGGCTTCTCCGTCTCAAGTGTCAGACAGATGTCCAACACGCATTCTTCACAGCAAAAAAGGCTTCGAAGAACAGGTAAGATGCAGTCCATCCAGACTGGTCTAAACGATAAGAACCAAGAAACACTCAGTTCTCGCAGGCGAGGCGTGCCCAGATGTTGTACCATGCACTCACGGTATTTACGCTCCAGAAGAGCTTTCGCCATTTTGTTGGTGACTGGGCCGTCCATAGCGTATCAGGTAAATGACGATCAGGATTCCAGCTATTAAAAGAAGTATCAGAGGTAAACCTCCAAAGATGCTTCCAAATACGGAGTGTATAAAATTTGGGATAACTCCGAGGACTGTTTGCAAGGTGCTTAGAAATCCTGACCCTATGGTCTTAAATAGGTGTACAATACCACTCGTATCAGACATTTTAAAGATATGACCCACCATTTCTACGAAATGAAAGGGGCAGTTTGTACGAATAAGTGCCTGTATCTCGGTTGAGGTCCTTGCAACTTGAAGATCAAAGGTCTCTCGATCGGAGGTTAAGGGTACGGTCTGCTGTAAAAGCATGGCTTTCAGTTTGCTCAAAGTATCAAATTTTATAAAAGATATGTTTAACGAAGGCCACAAAGGCGCCTCCCTGACTGTACTTCTGGGGGAAACAATTCTTGCATACAGCAAGTAACCCTGGCGTTCACGGTGACCAGATAGGCGATGCCCGGAAGCATGCCACAGCAACCTTGATCATTCAGCATCAAGTGTGATCACAGCAGCTGGAGTCCCTTTCATGTGGCAAGACAGATTCGCAATTGAACCATTACAAGCTCCGTGCAAAACAATGTATTGGCACATGAGGGAGCCGCTTAAAGCATTCTTGCAGTTTGTACCACTCAGAAACACTTCACGATCCCCACTCCGGCATCGAAAGCTGCATGGTAATTCCCAGGATTCCTTAATGTATTCTTTACCCAATTTTTCATATCTGCCTACCTGCCATTGCTCAAGGCAATAGTGAAACTGAAAGGTCGTGACCGGGAGAGTGATATGGCCGTGGATTAGCCATTCAGTTGATGGCGATTCAGCCACTGTGAACGGTAGCCTGTCCAGTTTTTCAATACGCAGCATAAATGCCTGCATATATGAAACGTTTCTGACGTTGTTTCCTGGGTCCTTGTAAAAAGTCCCTAAGATCCATGTCGTGTGAGAGTAAAGATAAGTGTTGTTTCACTTCTGCAAGTGTTGCGGTCTCTAGCCAATCAAGGCACAACTTCCCAACACTGTAGGATGTCACTACCCCCGGGTGTTCTCTTTGTACATAACGTGGGTCTGGCCTATGGATACTGAGTCCCTCGGTTATGTTCAGGAATCGTTTATGACATACATTTGTGTCTAAGGGCCAAACCACCCACTCTTTCCAATTTGGGTCTGTTCTATTGTACTTTAAGATGTCATCTAGTGTTGCCCCTTCTGTTGTGGATGAATGTTGCCACCCCCCGTGTAATGGTGTTGGAAACCGAGGTGTGTTCAAGTCTTTGTCCTTGGCTAGTCCAAGACAGGATGTCTGTTGCACAGTATCATTTTAAAAGATCATCTGCTGTGGAATGAGGCATGCTCTAAATAGTGTCTCTGTACCCTGGACTTGCAAGTCCCTAGACCCCCAGATTGATTTTGAGTCAATTTCGTCTTTCCATAGGTCAAAACCCTGTTCAGACAGTTGGGCCAAAAAGGAAGCAGAGTTAATCTGTTTGGTGTTTGTCAACATAATTTTCAGTGCTGATGTTGGGGCAACCTTGTAGTAATATGAGGCTGGATCTGTGATGTTAAACCCTGAAAAGTATGAACATTTCTGTGCAAACGTTTGCGAACTACTTTTTGGTGGTGTTGGGCAATGTTCCCACTGATGGTGCTCAAAACATTCCTAGGTGAAATGGATTTGTGTTGGAAATGATGACCATAATGTTGGTAACAGTACAATGTATCATAATCTGAAGAACCCTCTAACATTTCAATATTAGAAAATGCAGCAGTTTTCTCTAAATCAGACAACATGTTATTAACTGTTTCAGAGTCCCAATCATCAGAAAATGTACTTGAGGTAATGATATCACTTAATGAAATTTTAAATACATGATTAAGTTTCAAAAGCTCGGTCGGACCTAATATATTCAAATCAACCTTGTCCCACACTATACCATCCGGTATAGGAACTGCTGTAATGTTCACCGATGACAAGCCTCTTTGTTCACGATGTGAAGATGGATGTGGCTTCAATAGTATGTTGACCTTTTGGGCTGTGGAACTTTGTTGAAGAAAGCGTCCATTAATAAGCATACTAAAAGTTATTACTAAGCCTAGCCAGAAAAGAAAAAACTAAATCCCATTAATGATCCATAGTTCTACCCAGGGTGATACCAGGTATGTCTTTTTTAGAAAGAGAAGAAAGTTCTTGATTTGCTGCTTGTGAGTTTGTTGGGCTGGCGTCGTTTCCGGTTCGCTTGGATCCAAAGAAAATGTATCAAAATTCATGAAATAGCCAGAAGCAGTTCGATCAATTGTAGGAATTGCATCGGGATTAGTCGAAATGTTATTTTGCTCTCGTTGAGGCATGTTGATGTAGACTTCTGTATTAGGTCTAATTGCAACTTGTGAATTATTCTGATTTTCATTTTGAATTTGAATGTCTGGTTCAAGTCGAACAAGTTCCATAGCGTTGTTGCTTAGTCCTTCATTCCGTACAGGTGGCTCTTCAAACGTGATGAGTCTTTCTGTTTGAACTTCTTGGATTGTAGCGAGAGGAGGGCGTCTGCTACAGTGGAGTCCACGAGGCCTACTGTTTAGTATTGGTTTGATTAAGTCGATTGAGACAAATCTTTTCTTCTTTTTCCTGGCAAGAGGTGGCAAAAGTACAGTTCTTGTTCCGTGTACTGCAAGGACTGGTACAGGTGTTCTGTATGAAAGTCCAAACTCCTTTCTGTCCGCAATCTTCTCTCTGACCAGATCCCTGACTTTTGGGATCCAGACAGGTCTGCCTTGACTTCCCCAGTGGCGGTCTGCTTTATGTGGACGTTGCTTTGCTTTGTCCTGGATTCATTTAGATCCTGTAAAACAGCCAAACGATCACGGATATCAAATGGTTTTTCATCCGCCACTGCGCCTTCACAATAAAGATCAGGTACCCACATTCGTGTCCGAAAGAGGACTTCATATGGAGTGACACCCCCTAGAGAGTTTCTTGGCTGGGTATTTAACGCCCGCTGGACCCCATAAAGGTGTTTGACCCAACTACCGCCCTTGCCTAATACCCTAGCTGTTAAAGATTGCTTTAAGTCCCGGTTTTTCCTCTCCACAACCGAATTTCCATCGGAATGGTACGGAGAGGAGTACCGCAATGCTACGCCCATTCCTTCCATGGCCTCTTTGTAAGCCCGAGAGCTGAACGCAGGGCCGTGTTCAGAGTGTAACGTGCTAACTGCGTAAGTGCCGATACAGACTTGCAAATCTTTGATAACAGTTTGAGCGTCAGCCGAGCGCTGAGGCCATACCCACAGGAATCTTGAGCAGAAATCCACTGCAGCCATGATATACTTGTAAGCCCCATCAGATTGTAAGGGGCCGCAGTGGTCCAAGTACACTAATGAATTATTCATACTGGATGAGCACATCGAAGAAGCTACAGGAGGCCTATTGTTCAGGAAAAACCCTCCTTCTGCACCCAAGCCACAGACTAGATAAGGTTCAGCCCTCAGAGCCCGTTATGGTGGAGTATAGGGAACTAATGTAGGTGAAAGATTATGCCTATATTAGGGCATCTCAATTCATGCCTATATTAGGGCATCTATATAAAACATATCAGGTGAACCACTAAATGACTCTATTACTGTCACAGAGTTATGTACTAAGTCAAGTCTGTATATCAAAGAACCTCCTTTGAAAATGGCTGATCTGATTTTGTTGAAGGCCCTTTTCTGAGAGACCAGAGTGACGCATGAAAACAGTCTATGTAGTATTTTGCATTTTAGAAAATGTTAAAGCATCACATCTGCCAGAAATAACATCAGCACAAGTAGCAGAGTTAATTGCATTATCCAGAGCTTGTTGTCTGACAGAAGACATGAGCGTGATAATATATACAGACAGCCAATATCATTCTGGTGGGGTCAATTACTTTGGACAGTTGTGGTCACAGGTGTGGTCACATCATCTGGCACTCCCATCTGGAATGGTTCCTATGTATTTGACTTATTGGATGCAATACAACTGCCCAAAGACATTGGAGTAGTCAAACACGCAGCCCATAAGGCTAAAAATGACATGGTCACACTTGGCAATATTTATGCGGATCAGGTGGCACATTATTGTGCATTTGAAGAGCAGACTGTGAAACTAGGTGAATCAGTTGTGATTCAAGAGACAAAACAAAATAAGTCACATGAAAATCTTGTTGAAAATGTAAACTATTTCTTGTTGAAGTCAATGCAGTCATCACTAAGTTAGCTGAGGGACTGTAGTATCTGCACTGCATCCTTCACAGCCTCTGACTTGTTCCTGTAGAATGTTCATATTGTTATGATGCATTTAGAATGTTCCCTGACTCCCTGATGTCAGTTGAGAGCTGAGGCTGAGCGGGTAGGAACCTGCTCCTGGTGGGGTTCATTGGATCCATCTTGTTCACTTCATATTCATTCTCCTCAAATGTACTTACCTGGAATAAACCTGATTATCTACCACTCGGACTGTATACTTGATTCATTACCCATCACTACAATTTGGCGACGATCTGGGCGTACTTCAGCTTACTACTATAAGGACTGTCAAGACCGGGAAACTACAAGGTAAAGAATTTCGTTTTCATTCAATCATTTTTCACAAGCATACTGGCACCCCAACTTCAGAACCCCACCAGTGACCATTCAACCGGTCGCCTTCATCCTTAAGTGCCAGTCCCTGCTGAAACTTACTTCTTGTCATCTAACTTCTCATACAATTTCTGGAGGATTCCCCCTACCTTCCTGATTTTCCTGCTATATTTTATGGAGGATTTCCCCTGCTTTTCCGCTTGCTTAGCCACGTTCAAGAAGCCATGATTAAACTTGAACATTAGTAATTTTTCTTCAGTAAAGTGATCCCATTACACATGGTTCAAGTGCTGTAACAGTGTTCGATGTGTGCATCAAGGAGATTCATGTGCCAGCGCTACCACCTTTATTTTCGTGGTTTGTGACATTGGGTTTATTATTTTATTTTACATTTCCCACATTGTTACAGAGCGCATTGGCCTTAGGCAGTTTAACCGCTTCTTGACATTTAAAAGTGCCCCGAGCATTCTAGCTCGTGCAGCCTTACCTTTCTTCTGCTGTTTGACGCCGTCTGTGACGCATACTGAGCTGATTTCTGGTTACCAAGGATCATTGGTGCATTTTGACGCCGTGAGTCACTTGGCGCAGCGTTAAAATACGTGCCGCCATTTTATGCTTAAAAGGCACTGGTTTCACGTTTGCAATGCCTTCTAATGTTCTTTTGCCAACCATTCTGCCAACCACGTTTCTACTTGGCAATTTGAACGTCGTCTTCGTGCAACATGCAGCATTGTTTATTTTGGTTTACGATGTCTTCTCCTTCGATTCACACCAGTTTTTTTTTAAGTTCATGAGGCACACCGTCAACCTTCTTCAAGAGCAACGAACTAAACTTCAAGGTCAGCATTTCATGGATGATTTCTTTCGTGATTCACTCAAGTATTTTCTTCTACCGCATTGACTTACTACATGAGCTAATTTGATTTAACAGCGCCATCTACTGGTTTTCTAGTTGAATATTCAATTTGGTTAATATTCATGGATTCACCATACTTGATCTTCGTCCTTCAAGCATATTGATTGATCATCGTTGGACCGTTTCCATTCTAGTGCCCCTTTCCGGACAACGGTGACTACATTTATTATTTTCTTTGAGGGACATTTATTTTGTAACACCACTGCACCTTTATTGTACACATGCATTAATTCTATTACAGGACCGTAGGCTTCAGATTATGCTTTCTCTCTCTTTACTGCAAAATTAACAGCAGCCAATAAGAACATTCAAAACATATTGAAAGTAAAACATTCCCAGAATGCTTAGCGTCACATTGTAAACACCATAGAGACTAGCCCTATAAGTAACTGTCCACACCGGAACACTTCCTCTTTCTTTGCTGCTCCTCCCAGAGTTAAGTGGTCGATATTATTCTTGCCATAACTCATACTAAATTAATTGCTTTATATTGCTTATACTTCCGTTATGATTAATTGTCTTGAATACTGTGATTGTCAAATGAATGCGCTGTGTTTTTCTCGTTGCGCGCAGATGTATTAAAAAATTGTGGTTGACATTGCCTCACGCTAACGCTTGTATTGGGCTCTTGGAAGGTGACGGTTGTCTTTAAAGACGTGCTCTCACCTTCCGATTGCCTGGATCCTTTCACCAGACTCACCGCGCGCCTTCCTCGCAGTGCGCGGAGCCTTCCCTCATCGGGCCCGCGTTGTTGCAGAGCCTCCTGTCGCGTAGCCCAATTGGGCTTGTTTTGGGCTCCTTTTGGGCTACGCGACGCTAGTGATCGTTCATCCTCGTTCCGCGCGTCTTTTCAAACGCGGTCTGGAGCGCAAGCTTGTCCTTCCTGTGCCCTGACAGACGCCTACCCTGGGCTGAAGAATAAGGCAGGCCATAGCCGGGTGCAGGCTATTATATTATATATATTAAATTGTTTTGACTCTTTATGCCCTTTGGGCTGTTTATGACTACAGCTTTGCTGAGGAGCGTTTAAACTGCTAACTTTACTCTTGCACCAGGGTTGCTCCCCCTTGACAGATTCCTTTGGGATCTTGCTGAATTATAGACAGTCTCTCACCTTAAGGGTAGCGATGGAAGACTGGGCCTATTTCGAGGAGGATGAGTATGGGTACTATGAGGAGGAGCATGGGCCCCTCCTGGAGGACAACCTTGTTAATGCCCTTGATGCTTCTGTTCAAGATTCCGTCAGTAAGGCGGTGGAAGTAGCGGTCCCTAAGACTGTTAACAAGGCGCTTGCGGCCGACTTGAAGCCCATTACGGCTCAATTGGAAAATTTCGCCAAACGACATGGCATGCTCCAGCAGGATGCTGGGAAGTCCTCCACGTCCTCCCAGGGAGGTAGCGCCACTAATGCCAGGTCGTCCAGTTGGCCGCACGCACAGGCTTTGTCCAAGCTCCCTCCACCTTCTACACGTGATCATCCTTATGCTGGAGACTCCAACCCTTTCCCTTCATCATCTAAAGTATTTACTGATACCGACACTGGTACGGACACAGATTCAACTGCTCATACAGCATCTCCCAAGAAGAAGAAGGCCAAGAGGTCTTCTATCCGTACCCAATCCCCCCCAGTCTATCAGCCCGCCAATCCTTTTGACTTCAACCCACAAGAGATCATACATCCGAGGTCATCTGATTGGGCACCTCCTCCGGAGGTCGCAGATTACATACACCAGAATTTGAGGCGCTCCTTCGACAGAGAAGTCAGGAACCGACTTCGGTCGGAATGCCCGCGCCCGGATGTACCTGACAAAGTCGCAGAAACTCCCGATATTGACCCAAATATGCTGGCTTTCCTTAAAAAATTCCAGAAAGACCCTAAGAAAGGCATTGATAGGGCCTGGCGAGGGTGCCAGGATAAGTTGTTAGATACCATTGGTCCCCTGTCCAAGATCCTTGAGTTAGCCCTGTTGGCCAAGGAGTCCGGCGATCCAATTGACCCGGATATCCTCGCTGGTTGGACGCAGCATGCCATCTGTTTTTTGGGCAATGCGAATTGCGCCATATCAGCAGAGTGCAGAAAGTCACTTTTGATGCGCATGGATACCAACTTAACCGAGTTAGCATCTGCTGAACCAGGTCCCTTAGCGGATGGCCTCTTGTTCGGGGAGCGTTTTGTAAAAGATGTCTCCAAATATGTAGGGACTTTCACTTCATTGGACAAGGCCCAGACGAATATCAGAAGGGTGTTTCACACAGGCCTTTTTGGACGGGCCGGGCGAGGCAGGGGCCGCTCGCCAGGCCGTCAATACCAGCATGGTCCCCCCAGAGGGGGTTACGGCATCGGTCGCGGCGACTACCAGGATCCAACCAGAGGAGGCACATTTTACTCAACAAGGTGTTTCAACCGGCGCCGTTTCCATCGAGGAGGCCAGAGGGGAAACTTCCAGCCTCAAATTACAGCAGGTAAGCCCTCTGTCTCTCTATCCTTTGGGGGGTCGGATTTGCCACTTTCTGCACAATTGGCGCGTCATGACTCAGGACGCCTGGGTTCTCCAGACAGTGCAGGGTTTTCGAATAGATTTCTTTCAAACCCCCTCACAGGAGTATCTCCTGTCCCCTCTGTATTTTTCCCAACAAGACAAACTTTTTATAGATCGCAAGATAGAAGACTTGCTGGAGAAGCACGCGGTCGCCTACTGCGAAGGGGGCCTGCAGGCTTCTGCAGCAACGTCTTTCTGGTGCAGAAGAGGGGCGGCGGTTACAGGTTGGTATGAAACCTGAAAGACTTCAATTCCTTTGTGCTTTACCGTCACTTCAAGATGGAGGGGATCCATCTCCTAGCAGACATCTTAAGACAAGCAGATTGGTTGGTCCGTCTCGATCTCAAAGATGCGTACCTGACGGTTCCCATCTTTCCGCCTCATCACAGGTTCCTTCAGTTTCAATGGCGCGGCAGACGCCTGGAATATTTGGTCCTGCCTTTCGGTCTCTCCTCAGCTCCTTGGTGCTTCACCAAGTTATTGAAACCGGTGATTGCAAACCTTCGGGAGCAAGGAATACGCTTAATAGTTTACCTCGACGACATCCTGATAATGGCTCCTTCGGCTTCCCTAGCGACCCTTCACCTGCAGATAACCATGACATTGTTAGAGGGTCTGGGATTTGTCATAAACAAGTCGAAGTCTGTTCTGGTTCCGACACAGTCCTTGGAATTTTGGGATTTGTGATCCACTCTCAGTCGGCCCAGCTTCAGTTGCCCAAGCAGAAGCTGAGGGACCTGAAGAAGGAGTTGAGGAAAACTCTAGACACACAAATGATGTCCTTACGGGCGATCGCTCGCTTGGTGGGCCTACTGGCATCATCCATACAGGCGATTTTCCCGGGTCCTTTACATTACGGAGCCCTTCAACGTCTCAAGATCAGACACCTACAAAAGGGCCTACCTTACTCGGATCGAGTCCCGCTGTCGGACGATGCCCGAGCGGAGATTCAATGGTGGTTGACACACGTCGATGCATGGAATGGTCGGGCGATCTTCGGATCTCTCCCGGAAGTGATCATAGAGTCCGATGCCAGCAGGTCGGGTTGGGGAGCCCGCTGAGGGGAAGTGACCACGGGGGGCAGATGGTCTCTCCAGGAGTTGGAGTTGCGTATCAATTGCCTCGAACTCCTGGCGGGTTCATTTGCGATTCGCACTCTCTCACCCAGGAAGGTATTGTGTTGTATTCTGTTACGAATGGACAATATCTCTGCTGTGAGGTATATAAACAAACTGGGGGGTACCAGGTCCCCGATGCTGGCGGAGATCGCCAAGGATTTCTGGCACTACTGCCTAGCACATCAGATCACAGTGATTGCGGAGTACCTTCCGGGTCGAGACAATGCAGTAGCGGACTGGCAATCCCGTCATCTGAAAGATTACAGCGACTGGAAACTTCAGCTGTCTCTGTTTCGCCAGATCCAGTCACTGTGGGGTCTGTTCCAAATAGATCTCTTTGCCTCTCAGCTGAATCATCAACTAGACTCTTTCTTCAGTTGGAGGCCGGATCCTCTAGTGAGAGCGACCAATGCCTTCACTCAGGACTGGTCTCAGAACACCCAGTATGCATTTCCACCGTTCATCCTAATTCCCAGGGTTGCGAATCAAGTGGTTCGACAAGAAGCGGAGATTGTGATGGTCACTCCGATTTGGAAGTCGCAGCCATGGTTCCCTGTCCTGTTGGAGATGGCGTGCGACTGTCCAATTCCTCTCCCGTGCTTCCCGAGGATACTCCAGGGCCCTCAGGGGGAGCTCCACCCGTTAGTCCTCGCGGGACAGCTGTCCCTGATGGGCTGGAGGCTTTCCGGCAACAGTGGTCGTTGCCAGGAATTTCGGAGCAAGCTTCCAGTTTTATCCAACAAGCCTGGGCTCCATCTCCCAGGAAGAGATACGGCTCCGCATGGAAGGCTTGGTTGGGTTGGTGCTTGGAGAGGCACCTGCATTCCGTGGAAGCAGATATCTCTCACATTTTAAATTTTTTATCACAAAAAGCAGCGGAAGGTATATCCTATAGATCGGTGAACAATTTCCGGTCCGCTATTTCCGCGGGCCATGCACATCTAGAAGGCAGGCCTGTTGGTATGCATCCGATAGTGTGTAAACTCCTCAAAGGGATACATTTAGCGAACCCTCCTAAGGCTAAGTATACCTCTTTATTGGATGTATCTAAGGTTTTGCAGTTACTTGAACAATGGCCTGGTAATGAATTATTGTCCAGAAAACAATTGTCAGCTAAGTTGGCCATGCTGTTATGTTTATCTGCATGTCGCAGGGTTTCTGACATTAAAGTGTTAGACTTGGAGGGTAGAATATTTTCGCCTGAAGGTGTATCGTTTGTGATAACTGCTCGCACTAAAACTTTTTCCAAATCTATTGATTACAATGCTTTTCCATTAAATGAAAAACTCTGTGTGGTCAAATGCCTTAAAGTATATGAAGAGTCTACACGGTCACTCAGACCAGATGGCTGTTCAAGGTTGCTAATCGCTTTGCAAAAACCTTTCAAACCGGTTACCTCTGTTACGATTGCCAGGTGGCTTAGATATGTAATGTCAGAGGCCGGTATTGACACTGATTTATTTGGAGCGCATTCAGTAAGAGGCGCTATGGCATCCAAATCATTTATGTTAGGTACTAGTATACAAGATATCATGAGAGCAGCTGATTGGTCTTCTATTTCTACTTTCAAACAGTTTTATTACAAACCTGTGGCGGATGTTGCTTCTGTGGTTTTGGATAAGCGTTAAACTAGCATAATCTGAAGCTCACCGCCTCCCTCAGCCAGAACACACCCACCAACACAACGGACCCAAACGAAGCAGCCAGCAACCTCGCCAAGTGGCTGACCGCCTGCGCCGACGACCTCGCACCACTAAAAAACCCTCCCAGCAGACCCGGAAGCAAGAAAACCCCTTGGTTCACCAACGAACTCAAGGAATCCAAGAAGAACTGCCGCACTCTCGAGAAAGCCTGGCGACTCGACCAGACCACAGACAACAGGACCGCCCTCAAGCACGCCACCCGCAAACACCACCAGCTGATCCGTGCCACCAAGAAGTCGGCACTCAAAGAACGACTGGACAACAACGCCCACGACAGCAAGGAACTTTTCAGCATCGTCAAAGAGTTCTCCAACCCCAGCGCCGGAAACAACGACATCACCCCTCGCAAGACCTCTGCAACTCACTCGCCGCGTTCTTCCACCGCAAGATCACCGACATACATAACAGCTTCGACGCACAGACCACGCACCCTACCGCCGAACCAACGCCCGCCACCACCACCCTCTGCAACTGGACCCCGATCAGCACCGAAGACACCACCCGCACGATGAACTCCATCCACTCCGGATCACCAACCGACCCCTGCCCACACCACGTCTTCAACAAAGCCGACGCCACCATCGCACCCCATCTCCGGGACATCATCAACTCCTCCTTCCACACCGCCACCTTCCCGGAGAGCTGGAAGCACGCCGAGCTTACCGCCCTCCTGAAGAAACCAACGGCGGACCCCACCGACCTCAAGAACTACCGTCCCATCTCGCTCCTTCCGTTTCCGGCCAAAGTCATCGAGAAGACCGTCAACAGACAGCTTGCCGCCTTCCTCGAGACGAATGGATCCCTCGACCCCTCGCAGTCCGGGTTTCGGGCCAACCACAGCACCGAGACCGCCCTTATCGCAGCCACCGACGACATCAGAACCCTAACCGACAACGGGGAAACAGCAGCCCTCATCCTCTTGGACCTCTCCGCGGCGTTCGACACCGTCTGCCACCGCACCCTAGTGAAGCGCCTCAGCAACATCGGAATCCGAGAGAAAGCACTGGAATGGATCATCTCGTTCCTCGCCGGAAGAACCCAGAGAGTCCGCCTCCCCCGTTCAGATCCGAGGCCACCGAAGTCATCTGCGGCGTTCCACAAGGATCTTCACTCAGTCCAACCCTCTTCAACGTCTACATGAGCCCCCTCGCAGCCATCGCACGCCAACACAACCTCAACATCATCTCCTACGCCGACGACACCCAGCTGATCCTCTCCCTCACCAACGACCCCACCACCGCCAGAGCCAACCTACACGACGGGATGAGAGACGTCACCGACTGGATGAGGAACAGCCACCTTAAACTGAACTCAGACAAGACGGAAGTCCTCATCCTGGGCTCATCACCCTCTGCCTGGGACGACTCTTGGTGGCCCCCGGCCCTGGGCACCGCGCCCAAGCCAACGGACCACGCACGCAACCTGGGCTTCATCCTGGACTCCTCCCTGTCAATGACCAGACAAGTCAACGCCGTCTCATCTTCGTGCTTCAACACCCTGCGCATGCTCCGCAAGATCTTCAGATGGATCCCCACTGAAACCAGGAAGACCGTCACCCAGGCACTCGTCACCAGCCGACTGGACTATGGGAACACCCTCTACGCCGGAACCACAGCCAAACTTCAAAAAAGACTCCAGCGCATCCAGAACGCCTCCGCACGACTCATCCTGGACATCCCCCGACACAGCCACATCACCGGACACCTGAAAGACCTGCACTGGCTCCCCGTCAGCAAGAGAATCACGTTCAGACTCCTCACCCACGCACACAAGGCCCTCCACGACCTGGGCCCCAAGTACCTCAACGACCGCATGACCTTCTACACGCCCACCCGCCAGCTACGATCAACCAGCCACGCCCTCGCCACCGTACCACGCATCCGCAGAGCCACCGCCGGAGGAAGATCCTTCTCCTACCTGGCAGCCAAGACCTGGAACTCCCTCCCCACTCACCTTCGGCGAACCCAGGACCATCTCTCCTTCAGGAAGCAGCTCAAGACCTGGCTGTTCGAGCAGTAACTTACCCCCTCCCCCAGCGCCTTGAGACCCTCCCGGGTGAGTAGCGCGCTCTATAAATGCCGTGATTGATTGATTGATTGATTAATAGAATAAAAAATTTGCTAGCATTCGCGCCAAGAATTTTCAATTCTATTAAGGACACGGAGGCAAAGATTATCCCGCCCAGGGTACTGATTATGATGCATAACTGTCATGAGACCCACCCTGAGATGTAAGTTAAAACAATTGTTCCGAGTACGTCTTTTTTTGTTTCAGGCAATGATCAGAAAGGCGATTAAAGCACCATGGTGCGCGTTTGGAATGGAAGGGTCTTCGACCGTCATAGACACGTTCTACAGTTCCTGTTGGATCTCCGGTCTGCTGGGATCAGGATATGTTTTGCTGTTTTGGGACTATAATTCTGTTCAAGTTGGACTCTGCTCGTTGGGCAAAGAAAGAGGAAGTGTTCCGGTGTGGACAGTTACTTATAGGGCTAGTCTCTATGGTGTTTACAATGTGACGCTAAGCATTCTGGGA
Organism: Calotriton arnoldi; assembly: GCA_963921515.1. Lineage (NCBI taxonomy): Eukaryota > Metazoa > Chordata > Amphibia > Caudata > Salamandridae > Calotriton > Calotriton arnoldi. Next base: position 1,070,391 of record CAWUFW010006694.1, on the reverse strand, counting down.
ATGTTTTACTTTCAATATGTTTTGAATGTTCTTATTGGCTGCTGTTAATTTTGCAGTAAAGAGAGAGAAAGCATAATCTTCGCCTCCGTGTCCTTAATAGAATTGAAAATTCTTGGCGCGAATGCTAGCACATTTTTTATTCCTTCCACCATTCAACTTATTGGGTGAGAGTTCGCTCACCAGTGGAACATTTTATTTACAGCACAAATTATTTACTAATTGTTACTAATCTTTTATTCTTGTTCATGCATGATTTACAATTTCTTTAGTGCAACATAGTGTTAAATATGTTATGTGGTACGTTACTTTTATGCTCAAATTGATTACTTTTTATCCAACATGCTACGTGTGCGGGTATAATTTTCTTAAAGTTACTGATATTACTATTATATTCTTATCTTAATAACTTTGCGCATTGTTTTTGATTCTACATTTCAGTTGTTCAACTCTTATTTAATGCGCAGTTTCTATGCAATTGTGTTTCATAATGCTCTATATTTACAGGTATTACATGTGAGTAGATTTACATTATCTACTATTACCGGTTTCATATTTCATGTGCTGACGTCAGTTTTCAAGGTACCTACTACTTTCCTTACTTGCGCATTGTATTATTTTCTGAATTCAGTTATGCTACTTTCAATTTCATGATGCTTCATGTTTTCATATGTTCATATGTTAACTTCTTCTAACAATTTCTTGTGCGTAGACGTACGCTACATGAAATTTTGTTATTATTATGCTTATTACTCATCAGTTTTGATGTTCTGTGCACGGAACGCTTTTAATTGATGTTTTGATTATTGTGCCAGAATTTCACCGTTTTTTTTAAAGGTTATTCTTTTTCGCTTTTAAGGTTTTCCTCTGTTCGTGCTCCGTTAGGTGTTAATTCACTTTTCTTCTTATTGTTATTGGAGATTCTTATTGTTTCTCCTTTGGGAGCACTTTCTTGTTCATGTATATCCTTTTCGTGATTATACCTTTCACAATTTCGTTCGTTGGTTCACAATTGCACCGGTCTGGCCAATTGGTGTGCTTGGCGATACCGTGAACTATGTGTTTGGTGTTCACATTCTTGTCATCTCCTTCTCTTTTGTCTTTTAAGGAGAAGATGTGTTCTCTCTTGTCATTTAAAGAGAAATTCTCTTGTCTTTCTTATTTCTCCTTCCTTTTGTTTGCATTCCTTCCATTCCTTCTTTTATCCTTTATATGTTTAAAACCGTACTTCATAATTTACCACCTTTTTACTTTTTCACCATTACTCTTTTCTCACTTCTTTTATTACCTTTTGTATTTAACTCTTCTTTTTCTTACTTACCTGGTTGCTACTTTTCCTTATTTGTTCATTGTTATTTTATTGTTATTTATATGTTTCCACCTTAAACTTCTTTTTAATACTGTTGTAAAAAAGGGAGATGTGTAGTATCTGCACTGCATCCTTCACAGCCTCTGACTTGTTCCTGTAGACTGTTCATATTGTTATGATGCATTAGAATGTTCCCTGACTCCCTGATGTCAGTTGAGAGCTGAGGCTGAGCGGGTAGGAACCTGCTCCTGGTGGGGTTCATTGGATCCATCTTGTTCACTTCATATTCATTCTCATCAAATGTACTTACCTGGAATAAACCTGATTATCTACCACTCGGACTGTATACTTGATTCATTACCCATCACTACAGGGACATCCAGGAGGAAGTGCCAGCTGATGAAAGGAAAACGTGGGAAATGTCAAGTTTTAAAAAGAACTACTAAGATGTATAAGTAACTCCAGAATACAAATATGTTTTGCCTGACTGGGTGTAACAGTAAATGACCGGATACCTGCATTGTCAGACTCATATAGGAAGAGATGGAATGAACAGGACATTCAGTAAATATTGCAGAATACAAAGTTTCAAAATGTTGCAGAAGATTTGTGTAGAAGGTGTGTAATTTTCCAAAGAAATAATCAGGGAAAGTATATTGTAGTGTTAATGAATTATATTGGCAAATCAGAAGGCCCGTTTACAAGACTTTAAGCAGATTTCACTGAAATGGCAGTTTGTAATGGCTAGAAATATGCTCCCATGAGGATTTGCTTATTCTCTAAATGGGTTGAAACCTACCATGGACATATTGTCCACAATCTAAGGGATCACACCAACTGCAACTTTCAAACCTTCAAAATGTTGTTTACATGGTTTGGTGCCCCAGTAATTTAATCTATGTGGGGCAGACAACTCAAAAAGTCAAAGCATGCATGTTGCAGCACAAGAGTCGCATACGTTGCAAGACTCTCACTGCTGCTTTGGTACCACATTTCTTGGAATTCAACCATCAAGTGGCAAATTATTGAACAAGTCTGAAAACCACCCCTCAGGGGTGGCAATATACAGATGATGCTAAATGGAGCAGTTTGTTGCTGGATTTTACAATGTGACAGTATTAATACAGGACTCAATATGATGGAAGAATGCAATTCTGTAGTTCTGTAAAAATCATCACTGTTTAATCTTGTAAAGATTTTACTGTTGTATTTGTATATATGATGTTATGACAATATTTTGTTATTTGAGTTACATGCAATGATTGCTAATATTGTTCAATAATCTGATAATATTGTGTCACTCTAGCAACATGTACTTTACATTAATATTGCAACATCTGCCTATCAGATTTGTGCTGATTCTATCATTGGCTTGATTCTATCAAACACATTTGTCACATTGATAGAAATAACATTCTCTGCCTGTCTCTCTATATTACTGTAATGAAGGTGACTCCGCTACCTCTTCTCTTGCCCTAGTTGTTCTCTGCACCTTGCCGAGTGTTTTTTTCACATACTCTATTTTCTAGTTTTTGATACCGAAGGCATGAGTGCTTCCTAATATGTACTGACTAATTTCGTTTTTTATGTATGAATGAGTGATAACTGGGGCGTTATTATTTTGAATTCTGGAACTTAATTAATCTTTGGGTCCTTGCAGGTTCTATTCAGGCTGACATGTACAATTTGTTTATGCTTATCAAAGCATGCTCTACATTCGATGTACCCCAGGTTGTATTTAAAATGATGGAGTAAGCACATAAAGTAACACCATAAAAAAGCCAGCCACCTTGTGTTTCTACACTTTTCATTCTACTGAATGGAGTGGTTAACACCTTCGTATGCATTTCCTGTCATGGTTGATATCCCTTTACTCTGTGAGAAAAATAATGTTAATTACTGCTAACATCACAGCAAAGCCTTCAACTCATAGCCTTCCGCACCATACGTTCCACTAAATGAAGTGGTTGATGTCCGCAGTCGTGTATACTTTTAACTTTTTTTGGACTCTAAGAATTTGTTTTTGTAAAATTAAAATTAAAATGATTCATATTTTTGTAATTAAAATTACATTTTTTTGAGTAATGTTTATTCTTTTTAGACGTGGAGTGATAATACACTAATGGATAGTCTTTCTTCAGTGGTTACGGTGACTAGTGCTACTTTAGACGCCGTCTCGGTTCTGATAATTCTATGTCAGTACACGGAGGCTTCGTATTATGCTTCTCTTCCTTTACTGAAGCAAATACAGCAGCCAATTAACTCTAAACAGCATAACCCTGAAGGACTGCCCCTTTCCTGTATACATTAATCACAGTTCCCCATATGGGTATAAAAGCCCTGAACACAAAAGTCCTTCCTCTTTCTTTGCTGCTGCAGCAGCGAGATAAGTGATATTTATTTATTTCATTTGCGTGTGAGTTTATGCATGCAGTATTAATTTATGATGTTTTAGCAATACCGATCGCTGGTAAGTGTGTAGCCGGGCTGACAGACGCCTGTAATTAAGTGGAGTGGGACAGTCGTGCTTCATGCGTGCTTGAGGAAGTCTGTCTTTTCTGCCTAGTGGGCTGTGCACATGCGCGAGGAGACGTTCGGATCGAGTTACTTTCGATTGGCTCCGCATGCACTGCGCTTCGTGCCTGGGGCTCTAAAAACCTCCTCTGTCCCTGAGAATGCCCAACGGGGCGAATAAACAAAGTAGGGCATTGCCTGAGGAGAGTTTGGGGTGCCTCCCTCCACATTCAAATTGTTTTGCTGAGTCTGTTTCAGTTGTGCATGTTTGAATTTAAAACAGACTTTAACTTGAGGCCCTAAGCCTGTGAGAGTATTATTAACAGCCCCCCTGGGTTTACTCTCCCCCTGAACCTCTTCCACCCCTCCAGTATAGTGCAGGATGGCGCATTACGCAGAGGAGGGTGATGAATATACCGAATTCATAGAGTATGAAGAAGTGCCTTACGAGCACCAAATGGAGGAGCAGTTAGATGAGGCCCTGGATTCCCATGTTCAAGATTCGGTGAATCGGGCATTGATAAAGGCATTACAGCCTTTCACCCAACCAAGCAAGAACTATGGCAGGTGAGCCCTTGGAGGTCCTGTGGGGAATCCTCAATGAAAGAACTGAGGTTGGGTAAGAAGGGTTTGGCCAGGGAGCCACCTTCTATGCACTCATCTGCGGAGGTCCTATCGCAGATGGCATCATCGGTCCTACAGGACCACGGATATGGAAGCTCCTTTGGCGTTCCAGGTAGTTCCACCCCAGGGGTGACTGAGATTTCCTCACATACTTCCTCTGACACGTCTGAGTCGGACGAGGCGCAAAACGAGGTATGACCAGTGAAGAAACATTTGCGTAAGACGCACCATGTAGATCCCGAGGTTCCAAATAACAAGAATCTTCTGTTTGACCCTAAAAACATAGTGCATCCTCGGTCAACAGAATGGGTACCTTGTGCAGAGGTCGCACACTATGTGCAAGATAACATACAACAAGGTTTTGAACAGGAGGTGCGCAGCACTTGAAATCCGAGTGTACACGACCCACCGTCCTGGGCAAGATTACCGAAACACTGGAATTAGACCCCAATATGGCCATGCTCTTAAAAACGTTTGCAAAAGACCCTAAAAAGAGACTTGACAGGGCATGAAGGGCATGCCAAGATAAACTGTTGGATGTGTCGGGCCTCTCACAAAAATTCTAGACCTAGTGGTCAGAGCCAAGGATTCCAACTCCCCCCTTGATCCTTCTGAGGTTCTTGAGTGGGCGCAAAGAACCCTTTGTTTCTAAGGAAACGCCAATTGTACCTTGTCGATGAAACGCAGGAAATCTTTCCTGATGAGGATTGACCCCCAATTGGCAGAATTAGCATACACAGAAGCCGGTCCCCTAGCCAATGGGCTTCTGTTTGACGACAAATTCATTAAAGATATGGGAAAGTACGGTTCAACGTTCTCGGCCCTAGACAAAGCCCAATCGAACATTAAAAAAGTTTTTCAAAGGGGCCTTTTTGTCAGGGCCGGTCGCTTCAGGGGTCGAGCACCTGGCCGAGGATTCTACCAGGCCTCAAGAGGATATGTGGCCAGGGGAAGCGGAGAAGCCCCCCGCTCCAATTTCTATCCCACCCGAAATAGAAAGGGCAGAGGTCGGCAATGCCATGGAGGATACAAAAGAGGAGATAACTCCGGTCAGACATTCTATACAGGTAAACATTTTTCTTTCAGTGGAGGTATCGGTGGGAGCAAGGATAAGTTTGTTTCAACACAAGTGGGCCCTAATTACTGAGATCCATGGGTTCTGCAGACGGTCCATGGATACCACATGGAGTTCTACTCGACTCCATCCCAGAGTCAGATACCATATCCTCTCCATTTTTCCCAGACAGAAAGGGGCTATTATAGAGACCAGCCCACACCTGCAGGGGTTCGTCAGTACTATTTTTCTGGTCCCAAAGAAGGATCAAGGTTTCCAATTGGTGTTAAACCTCAAGGAATTCAACTCTTGGATTGTGTACCGCCACTTCAAGATGGAGGGCATACATCTGTTTAGGGATTTGTTACTGGAGGGAGACTGGATGATGCATCTCGATCTCAAAGATGCTTATTTAACTGTTCCCATTTTCCCACCTCATCAGAGGTTCCTAGGATTTCAATGGAGCCAGAGTTGGTTTGAGTTTGTCACCACGCCTTTTGGCCTTTCCTCAGCTCCTTGGTGTTTAACCAAGCTGCTCAGACTAGTGGTACAATACCTTCAAGAAAGGGGAGTTCATCTAATAATTTACCTAGATTACATACTTGTTATGGCACAAACCGCAGATTTGCCCTCGTTTCATCTGTCTTGGACAATCCAGCTCCTTCAGGACCTGGGGTTTGTTATCAACGGAGAAAAGTCAGTGGTAGTCCCTTCCCAACAGATGGACTTCTTGGGATTTCAGGTGGACTCAGTTTTGACTCAACTCTTGCTTCCTTTGAAGAAGAGAGTGGGGATCAAGAAAGAGTTGATGAGAGCGCTTGCCTCTCAGACCATATCCTTGAGGATATTGGTCAGGTTGGTAGGTCTCCTGGCGTCATCCATACCAGTGATATTTCCGGGCCCTCTTCGTTATCGGGCCCTACAACGACTGAAGATCTTACATCTTCATTGAGGTCTATCTTACGCAGAACAGATTGTGTTATATACGGAGGTCAGGACGGAAATGTCCTGGTGGCTGGATCATATGGATGCGTGGAACGGCAAAGCAATCTTTGCAGTGGTTCCGGTGATGATAATAGAGTCAGATGCCAGTCGTTGGGGCTGGGGACCCCGGTGTGGTCCAGTGGAGACAGGGGGCAGATGGTACCCGGAGGAATTCCAACTTCATATAAATTGTCTCGAACTCCTAGCGGGGTCGTTTGCAATCAAAACTCTCCCAACCGAAAAAGACGAGTTGTTGCATCCAGTTAAGGATGGACAATGTTTCAGCTGTGAGATACATCAATCGGTTAGGAGGAACAAGATCTCGTCTTCTGGCAGAGATAGCCAAGGATTTTTGGCACTATTGTCTGCAACACCACATTTCAGTAATGGCGGAATACATTCCGGGCCATTCCAATGTGGTGGCGGATTGGAATTCACGCTTCCTGAGGGATGCCAGCGACTGGGGATTGCACCCCAGGGTGTTTCATCAGCTGAGCTTGAAATGGGGCCCATGCACAATAGATCTATTTGCATCCCGACTGAACGCTCAGTAACCCAAATTCTACAGTTGGAGGCCAGATCCACAAGCTCTGAAATCGGATGCATTTCTCCAGTCCTGCTCAGTCTTGGTTTCCAATGGCGTTAGCACTGTCATGCGCTCCGCCGGTGAAGATCGTGTCCTTCCCGGACCTTCTGCTCGTCCAGATGGGGTTACCACACCCATTGATAACTCAGGAGCTGTTGTTCCTTATGGCATGGAGACTTTCAGGAGATGTTGGCAAGTGTCAGGAGTTTCGCAGGATGCGATGTTCTTCCTGTCTCAATCTTGGGCTCCCTCTACACACAAACACTATGAGTCGGCTTGGCGTAGATGGGTTTGTTGGTGTGGTGAACGGGAAGTGGATCCCATGGGATCAGGTATTAATATGATAGTCAATTTTCTTTTGGATGTTGCTAGTGATGCAGCGCGTACAATAAAAACTATTCTCCTCCCAGGTCACTTATAGGTCATCCAGGGGCAAACTATATTTTCTCACATCCACATGACGATGGGGCCCATAAACCGCCTAAAACACACACACACACACACCTGGATTTCCTTTACACCTTTATGAAATTCTGTACTCCTAGGAGAAGCATGAGAACTAAATGGAGAACACCATTTATGTACCGCTGGAAGGAGCCGGGATATCTTATTACCTTAACTTGTCGCTTTCTTTTAGTTATTTCTTAAGATATTCCTGCTCATTGTTTTGTCGATGAATCATTCATGTAAGAAATTAGTTCATAGTGATTAAGACCAGCTGAATCACAATAACCAATTACTGATGTCACAATCATTTAGGAAAATAACCACTGAGTCATTTTGGTTTAAAGAATCTTAAATTTTATATAATTTTTAAAAGCATGAGAAAGAATTTAAACTTTATTCAATTATTCATTCTTAAATTCAAATATTTATTAAGCATAATCAATTTATTGCAGAAAGGAAATTTTTGTCATGAAGCCAAAACTCTAATTACCTGCCTACCTTCCTAATTTAGACTAATGATTTCTAACCTAAGTTTAAGAATTAGAAATAACCTGATTCTCATACTCAACTGGAAAATTAAGACAGCAACAGCAACTTCAGCTCGTCAGCATCAGCTACCTGCAACCCGTCTCATCTAACAGTCTTTCAGCATCTCCCGCTCAGTAAGGGATCGATCAGGACCACCCAGCACTGGAAGCCACCAACACCAACACGACTCTCCAACTCCGCTCCTGACTGTGACTGCAACTCCGACTGACCCCCTCCCACTAAGAGTAGGCCCTCTTATACCCTAATTCTAACTTTGCTAACTAATTGTTGCAACATTAATAACACGCTTTTCTTTCATTGGTCCATGCATGTCATCTTATTCATTCTTTTAATCAAGTTCTCTTGGATCCAATGGTCCTTGGATCATTTCCTTTCCCATACGCTCAAGACATGTTTCCATCCGTTTCGATCAATACATTTGTAACTTCTTTCGATACATTCGAGAACTCCGCAGTCATTGTCCTTTCTCTTAAACTGGTTTCCCACGGGTCTTCTGCTGATCATCACGGCACACTATCAGTTCAATTAGGTCACATCAGCCTTGACCATTTCTCGCATCCTAGCCTCTCAGTAACATCACGAGGTTTAGTTTTTCTCCAACTTCATCCCGTGTGATATGTCCCCTTGCGCCTGCGCACATCTTCCCACTGGCGGCCATTTTATCTCGCCACTCGGTTATACTTTAGAAGCACTAATTTGAGGCAAACAAAACATAATTAAAATAGAGAAAAATAGCCTTTTCGTTTCCCTCTTGTCATCTACGTACCCCAATTAGTTATTACCTAGCAGAAGCAACATTTAAGCTGATCCTTACTTACCATCACTATTGTTTTTGCAACGACACGTTTTATTTCTATGAAGCACAAAAACATGCATTTATTTTTATTAATACGCATTTATTTTTACGTTATAATTAGACACACGGACATCCATTAATAGATTATTTAGCACACACATTGGCATGTTACCTTTCCCACACATACAGTGTTGATTAATACATTTAAACGAACATTTTATTAATTATTTATAAAATTTGTTAGGGGTTAAAATTTTTTTATTTTCCCTGCTCCATCAACTCCCCCCTTTGGTGATTTTTAAATCACCACATAAAACCCAAGTTATACTTCTTTTCAGGCAGCATGTCTTTTATCCTTTGCTTTCTGTCATTTACACATCTGTTTCTTCTTCATCTTGCCTTTTTGTCTCCTTATACATGCTTTCTTTCATTTTCTCCAACTCAATTTCACCCATCTCTCTCTCTCTCTCTTTCATTATTCTGTTATTTCTTTTTATCTTATTTTGTCTTACTTTTCTTTTTACACACGTTAATACTATTTTCAACACCATGGCTAACAGTATTACTACAGTTGCTATTATTATAACTTTCCCTATCATTAGTCTACTCATTCTGGTCAACCAATTTGCTACTGAAGAAAACCCTCTACCAAGTTTTCCCAAAACACTTTCAACCTCCAGTGGAACTAGTTCTTTGTGCAAATTTGTAATATTGTAATATACTTCTGTATATTTTCACTTTTATCAGGAATGTAAGTACAACAATGTTGGACTTTCAACATTCCACAGACTCCACCCTCTTTTGCCAAAAGAATATCAAGGGCAAGCCGATTTTGCATCACCATAGCTCTCATGGCAACCATTTCGGTATTTACCATTAAGAACCCTCCCGCAGTATCTGTAGACAAACGATCTACTACTGTGGATAACTTCCGAATTTTAAATGCATTCAAAGATATTCCCACTGCTGGTATCAATGCTCCAAAAATATCACCTACAATTTCTGAAAAACTTTCCCTCTTTCTACGTGTAAAGCTATTAATCATCTTGTATGTTCCCTTTTCTTCTCTGTCCATGTGAATTTTTTTTTGAAAGACCAGGCCTATATAGCAAGTTCCATACCAATGGTCCGGTAACCTGTAATAAGCTCTATTCCCACAAATATAATAGATACCTGGAAATATTGGATCTTTTCCACCTTTGAATCCCCAACCTCCCAGAATTTGATAATTGTCATGGCAGATACTGGAACCTACAAAGTAATTGTCATAGACTGTCTTATTTCTCCTAATACACAACTTTCCTGTTTGCGGCCAATCTAATGTCATTGCTGCATTTATCTTTTTCCCTTCATGATTTCCTTCCTCAAACGTCCATAGATGTTTTCCTTCCTCTTTTATTGCTTCTTTTTGAAATTTCATTCTTCTTTCTTCAACCATTTCTAAAAATACTTTTTCTTCTTTCTTTAACTCACAGGTAAGGTTGTTACTAACTATTTCTTCTAATGTTAATTTTCTATGTTCTAAAAAAATTCTCCTAAAACTTTTGCTGGTTTTACTTTGTTAAGTTCTGGTACTACTGGAATGTTTGCAAAAATCTTATCTATGTCAGTATAATAAGATTCTAATCTACCTGTTTTATAAAATAAACTTGCAATTACACTACATGTTATTCCATAAGTTAGAGGTAGGTGATGATAAGTCACACCTTCTGACACTGATGCAGGCAACTGCATACAAACATAACAATCTCTCACATCCATTGTCTCTACATATTCGTACAACAATTTTGTAAAAACATTTTTTGAAAAGTCTGTTACTGACTTATCCTTATGTAACTCTGCACTACTTCTTAAAATAACTGGTTCTTTAATATTAGTTTCTTTTTCTGGTTTAGTATCATTCTTTGCTTCTATCACAGCTAAACTAATAGGAATTGTGATTGCTAAAACTATCCATATGGTCATTAATAACCCTGTACAAAAGCAGCACATTTTGCACCATCTTTTTATAAACTCACATTTATCTCTTCTATCCCTATTATTTTCCATTTTTCTTTTTTCTATTTGTTAAGTTTCAGAAAATTGTGTCACTACACCTCAGAAATGACTTAGATGCCACTCTGCTCTCAAAAAGTCTTTGCTTGGTACTTTCTTTTAATTCTCTCCAGAATTCTTTCGTTGTCACATCCGGTGATTTGTCACATCCAGTAAAATTGTCATGTCCGGCAGAAGCACTATAAGTCTTCACTTCAAGTTTGTTGCATCTCACCTTTTCCCATCCGACTTCTCAGTCTCTGGTTCTCGTGAGTGTTTTCTTCTTCTTTGTAATCTGTCAGTGCAATATACAGCCACTCAGGTGACTTATACTTTGCATTCACTTTCTTTGTCCTTTTGGACTTTTGTAATCTTTTTCCACTGGGTTTTTCTTGTCCCTTTTGACTTGTTACTTCATTCACTTGTTCAGCACTTTCGTCTCCCGCTCTTATTATTCTATATCTCAATTTTCTTATATAGCTGTTGGGCCAATTATCTCCTTTTCTTGGCCTTTTGGCTTCACCTTCTCTTTCTTCTCTTTCTGATTTCCAATTTCTTTTTCTTGATTCAGTTTTTGCCTTTTCCTCTTCTCCACTTTCTTCTGTTTCTGTTTCACTATTGTCTCTTAGTTTGAAACTTATGATCTCGTCATCTCCTACTGGTGGATTTGTCTTTTCCTTCTTGTTTTCCCTTATTACTGTCCCTCCTCGGTGTTCTTCCGATTTGGTGTTTTCCTCCCTTTCTGCTTCTAAATTTCCCTGTTCTTCTGTTTCTCTATCTGTCCCTATTGCTCCTCGGGGTTCTTCTCGATTTTCTAACTTTTTGTGTACTTCTTTCCCTACTTCATCTATTAATATTATTTCTGAAGGATTTCCACCATAACTTGTACTTGGTTGTTCATCTAACCCAATTTCTTGCTCAGTTTCTTCTCTAATTGGTTTATAACCCCAAGTTCTCCTTTGGAATTCTTCACGGTTTTCAACTGAATCATCAGATTCTGAATTTGTGTCAGATATTTCCAGATGTCGACTTACAGGTCGATCTTCAAGTTCTGGAATTTCTGAATTTCTTTTCTTCTTCTTCTTCTTCTTCTTCTCTAGAGGTGTTTGCCGTTGGGGTTTCCAGATGTCGACTTTCAGGTCGATCTTCAAGTTCTGGCACCCTTTCTCTTATCCTTGTTGTCCCAGCCGTTAAACTTTTATCCCGTACTTCCAGACGTCGACTCACATGTCGATCAGTAGGTTCTTGAACTCTGATTGTGTGGCTGGCATGGACCCAGTTCTTCACTCCTGCACACTTGACTGCAGTCGTTGTTACTAGGATTACCTGTCGTGGTTCGTCCCAGCGAGGAACTAGACAGTTTCTTCTCCTGTGGATTTTTATACGGACCCAGTCTCCTGGATTCAAGTCGTGTGCTGGTTTTCTTTCAAGACTGGTCGCATCCGGTCCAACCTGATGAAACACAGAACGCACCACATCAGCCAGTCCCTTGCAATAATCCAGTACTAGATCATCAGTTATAGTTAATAACTTGTTGACAGGTACGTGTGCTTGTCTCATTGCTCGTCCCATGATCATCTCATGAGGACTGAGTCCAGTTTTCTTTTCAGGGATGCTTCTGATGGTCATCAGAACAAGAGGCAGTGCATCCGGGCATTTGAGTCCTGTAGCCTGACACATTTTTCCCAATCTGTTTTTAATTGTTCCATTAATCTGCTCTACTACCCCAGAAGCCTCTGGTCTGTAAGCACAATGTAGTTTTTGTTTAATACTCAATGCTTCACAAATCAATTGGATCAACTCATTTTGAAAATGTGTTCCTCTATCTGTCTCAACCGTGACTGGAAAACCATACCTTGGAATGAACTCTCGCAGCATAAGTTTTGCCACTGTTGTTCCATCATTCCTTCTTGTGGGGTATGCCTCCACCCAAGGAGAGAACAAACAGACGACCACTAGAACATATCTTAGTCTGTTACTAGGGGGCATCTCTATAAAGTCCAACTGCATTCTAGTGAATGGACCTCCTTCTCGTCCTATTGTTCCTAGACTCACTACTGTTTTTCTTCCTGGGTTAAACTGCTGACAAATAAGACATCTTTGACAAAGACTTTCAGCAATGGCTCTGAATTTTGGGTTATACCAGGTTTGTCTAAAAAGTCTGATCATTGCATCTCTCCCAATATGAGCTTGTCCATGGTACATCCGTGCCAAGTCTGCAATCATGCTATCAGGCATAACTGGTCTTTCATCTCTGTATACCCACACACCATTATTTTCCTGTCTTCTACATCCTGCTTTTATCCAGTAATCTTTTTCCTCATCTTTTGCAGTTTCTTGTAACTGCCTTACTTCATCCCATGTCTCGACAGTATTAGTAAAAAGCAAAGGACAAGAGACATGCTCCCTTTCTCTATTTTTGTTCATGGACACCATGTTCTCTGCACAATATTTAGCGATCTCATCAGCATAATTATTGCCAACGGCTATGTAATCTTCGTTTTTCTTATGCGCTTTGCACTTCACTACAGCTATTTGTTTAGGCAACTGTATCGCCTCAAGCAGCTTTTTAACAAAATCTCCATTTCTGATAGGTGTTACTTCCTGCAGATGTCAAAAATCCTCTTTGTGACCAAATCTGACCGAAGTCATGTACGATGCCGAAACCATATTGGCTATCGGTCACAATCGTGACTCGTACATTTCTTCCTAATTTACATGCTTGAATCCAAGCAATCAGTTCCGCAACTTGTGCAGACCTTATTCCTTTCAGACAAGACGCTTCCATTACAGTTGCCACTGTGCACACTGCGTAAGCTGCGCTTAAAACTCCTTCTTTTGTTCTCAAGCATGAGCCATCCACAAACATGACATAATCAGATTCCTTTAACGGTTCATCTTTTATGTCAGCTCTTGGTTTCGTGCAATATTCCAGCACGTTCAGACAATCATGATCTACTTCGTCCTGTTCAATTATATTTTCCTCATCTGGCAATAATGTTGAAGGATTTACATTCATGCATCTATCTATGGTCACATTTTCAGCACTCAAGATGACTTTTTCGTACTTAGTCAGCCGACTATGTGTCATGTACTGTGTTTTTGTTCTTGTCAAAAGAATTTCTACTGAGTGGGGAACATATACTCTCAGTGGATACCCCATCACTATACCTTCACTTTGTTCCAGACTTACACAAGTAGCAGCAACTGCTTTCAGACATCCAGGCAATGCTTTTGCTATAGGATCTAAAACAGCTGAAAAATAAGCGATTGGTCTTTTCGTTGTTCCATGTTTTTGTACCAGTACTGAAAACGCACATCCATCTCTTTCACTGCAGTACAACTCAAAATCCTTCTCATAATCAGGCATGCCTAATGCAGGTGCCTCACACAGTTTCTTTTTCAATTCTTTGAAAGATTTCATTTCTTCTTTGTTTAACTCAAAAGGGTCTTTTACATCTTTCTTGGTCAATTTTTGTAATGGTTTTGCAATCAAAGAGAAACCACTTATCCACTGTCGACAATATCCAACCATTCCCAAAAACATTCTTACCTCTCTTTGAGTCATTGGTGCTCTCATTCCTTGAATCATTCTTACTCTTTCTGTCGCTATCTTTCGCACTCCTTTCTCAATTTTATGCCCTAAATACTGGACTTCTTTCTGACAAAACTGTAATTTTGAAGGAGACACTTTATGTCCTCTTTTCTCTAGATGGTTCAGTAAAGCAATTGTATCACTTACACATGCTTCTTTGGTTTTCGATGTCACCAACAGGTCATCGATATACTGCACCATCACTGATTTTTCTGGCATTTTCAAATCTTCCAGAGATTTCTTTAGAATCTGATTAAAGATTGAGGGGCTTTCTGTATACCCTTGAGGAATTCGGCACCATGCCAAAATACGTTCTCCAAACCGGAACGCAAATAATGGCTGGCTATCTGGATGCAAAGGAATAGAAAAAAATGCGTGACACAAATCTATCACAGTGTACCACTCAGCTTCATGTGGAATTTGATATAGAATTACTGCAGGGTTTGGCACTATTGGACAACAGGGCACAACTATTTTGTTGATCTTTCTCAAATCCTGTACTATTCTATATGTTCCATTTGGCTTTTTCAGTCCCATAATTGGTGAATTACATGGACTGCTCATGATTTCTTTTAGAATTCCCTGTTCAATCATCTTATTTATCACAGGAGTTATTCCTTCAATTATTTCTGGAGTTAATTTGTACTGTGGCGTATTCGGGTAAGTTGTCCCTTCTTTTACTGTCACTTTTACGGGATCAACTTCTTTCATTAATCCAATGTCTTCTCCTGTAAAATCCCACACACTTTCTTTTACTGCACTTTTTAGTTCTTCTGGAAGTTTTTCTGCATCAAATGCAGGAAACAAACCATTTGTTTCAGGTTCTTGATTCATCAAAGTTACTTTATACAAAACATCTTCATCTGAAGTCTGAAATCCGATTCCATCTGGCGTACAATAAATTGTGCAATTCATCTTGCACAAAAGGTCACGACCCAAAAGATTTACAGGACTACAATCGCACACTACAAATTTATGCATTTTACTAAAAGAACCAATTTTTACTTCCACCAATTCAGTAAGTGGGGTTTTAATCTGCTGATTGGCTACTCCTACTACTTGGATGTATTCACCTGAGAGAGGAAGGTTTGGAATTTCCACTGATCTAACAGTAGAACGGGTAGCTCCAGTATCGACAAGGAATGTTACATTTGCACCATTCACTTCTCCATCCACAAAGGGACCAGACTGATCTACCTCTAGAGTTGCGCCAAGCACGCACTCTTTCCCCTCTCCTGCGCACCGTCAGAATCTTTCATCCGGGTCATCCTCACTCTGACGCAACCAATACTGAGAAATGTTAGCTGCTCGCGGCAACTGTGTTACCTGCTCTCCTCCGTAGAATCCTGTTTCTGTACTGTATCTTTGTTGGCTAACAGTGTTGGGAAGTGGTGGTTGCGGCCCCTGACTTTGTTGAACAACTACCTCATTCTGCACCTGTGGAGTTAATGATTGATGTTCCGGATTAGGTTTAGGTGGGAACTTACACTCGTTTCTCCAATGCCCTAACTTTCCGCAATTATGACATGGCCATTTCTTTTTTGCCTCTTCTAGACTCACTTGACCCTTTCCTTTACCTATGTTCGGTCGCATTTTATTCTGTCCTGTTTCATTTCCATTATTATTGTCCAATTGAGCTTCTTGTTTTTCTGCCACCTTCACCTGTGCCCACATTGCCTTCTCTTTCAACTTACGCTGTTTACTCTCTATTTCATCACTACAATACTTAGCATACCTCAGCACCTCATCTACACTTCCATTCTGCCAGTTTATCATGTGTTGCTTAATCATATCACTTATTTCTTGTTTCAGGCCAAACACAAATCGGTATACAAAATGACTCATGTCTTTTTCACTCAATTCCTCATAACCACTATACTGCTTGAAAACCAACAACAATCGCTCATAATATGCATGTACAGACTCCTTACTTTCCTGTGTAGTTCTATCGATTTTTACCCAATCTGTCTCTTTAGGAGGAATCTTATTCTTCAAAAAGGTAATCACCTTATCGTACTTCTTCATCACATCAGGACCTGGAGCTCCTGTCTTAGGATCTCTTGGATATTCTGTAGTTGGCCAGTCAACTGTAATCTTACATTCTGACCACAAATCTGTTGGTACCACTATGTCAAACAATCCATCTAAATCTATCCATAACACTTTTGAGACTTTTACAAACCTCTCTACTTGTCGGTACCACTCAACTGGCTTCTCTCTTAACTTTGGAAAGTCATTGGTAAATGACAGTATGTCCTGCCTAGTCCAGGGAACATGTACGTAACTACCACCTGGAGTTTCTCTCATGGGGTATTCTTTGGCAACAGATTCTTTTTCAGTTATCATAAAGGCCAATGAACCTTTGTCTGTACTTTTCTCATTCTTCTTTGTCCATCTAACCTTCCATCTGTCCACATCACCCCATTTTCTCAACAACACAATTAACTCCTTTATCTGTGTCAGCCTTCCTGCCGTGTTCAAATTTTCAATATCCTTTTCACAAAAGTCTACTCTGTATGGTTTCTGCAACGTTTTCACTTTTGCAAAGTCTATTCCAATCTCACTGGCTACTTCTTCTAGTTTGTCATGTAAATTCTTTGCCCTCCATGTAATACTTTTGCACAGAAACATTATTTCATCATCCTGGTAATTTTTTATCTTTTCGGTACCAATTGTTCCTAGAATTAATTCTTCCATATCGATTTTTAACCTAATTACATCTAATGGTTTTTCTTCTGGTTCTTTTATTTTAAATGCCTTCATCCACTCATTTAACTCATCAGGAGTCGGACCTATGGGTGTATTATTTAGTTCTATCCAATTACCACTCTTTTCAGGGGTTTCTGTTGCAGATTCTGTTACCATATGCATTTTCCTACCATTGCACTCATTTACCGTCAAATTTGTAGGTGGACTTGGTCTGTAAGTACTAGCCAAATTACTTGTACTTGCACTTGGTTCCATCCTTTCTTTTTCTCTCTGAAATTGTGAACTCATGGGAATTACCAAAGATCGTTCATCAATTTTCTTATTCTCAAAAACGGGTATTACTGGACCTATTGTTACAGGCACAGTGACTGCTTCCATATTTTTCGTTAATTCTCTAATCTTCTCAGTTAGTTCTTTTGTGGTCCTTGCTAATTCGCTTGCATTGTCGCTTTCTATTTCTTCATTTTGAGAAGTTCTCATTTGTTCTTGTGACCTATTTACTTCAATTCTCTTTTCCGGGCTTTTATTTCGCATAGTCTCTATTAGCGGCGCATTTGGTGTCACCACTGTAGAACTCTGCTGATACGGAGGTGGATTTCTATTTAAAATATCTTCCAGCAACTCGTCATCCGTTTCGCTCTCATGCATATACTTTTCTCTCTCTATATGTTTCTTTTTCTCAGTCCGCTTTTTCTTATTCCCTTCCTCAACTGTAAAAGCTGGAAACAAACCTCCTGTCATGTTAGCACACCTCCATCGTTTTATTCTGTCCTCATGATTTACTCCCCACAATCTTCCAGGCATAAACTCATGATCTCTCATTCCTCTGAATCTCTCTCGTTCATACATCTCATCTTCCCATTCCGTCAAAGCCTCAAACTGTGTTGGTCTAGGTTCCAATTTACACATTTTTTCTCGCAAATTTCGCAAAACCGCTACACTAAATGAACCATTCTCAGGGAAAGCTAAAGCACCATCATTCTTCGTATATTTTGCCCAATTTTCTAACCATATGCACGTATGATATCCATATTTCAGCATCATATGTGAAGCTGCTGATTTCGGCGGAGGAATTACTTGTCCCTCTCTAGTCACAACCTTTTTGTCTTTCTTAAAGAAATTCTTTAATTTTGTTGTCCATGACGTTCTCTCCCTTTCATACTCGTAATACGGCATGTTTTCTATTTGTTTTTCTCTTTACGCTAACGCTGTTCTGTGTACGGAACTTTGACCAATTACAGCGCGACTCACACTAACGTACCAATCAGAACAATTCCCTCCGTCCGCGAACCAACCAATCCTAGCGCAGCACTTTTCTACGTCACTCCTGCTCTGTGTTCACGTGACTAGCGCACTATCCAATCCTAGCGCGGCACTGTTCCACGTCACTTCTGCTCTTTTACCCCTCCTTTACAAAATTTATCGGCAAATTTTTCTTCTCGCTGTTTTCTCCGTTAGTTACAACAATTAAAACAATTCCATAGTCTGATTCGCTAAACAAAAGTGACAGCTTTGTCCTTTTACACAAGAATCCTGTATTTTCAGTAGGCAGCGCTTACCTCTACCCTACCACAGAATTATTTACTCTCGCCGATAAAGTAGCACTTCCCTCTACCTTACCCTTCTTTCAAACAAACAATTTACTCGTTTCTCTGGGGATAAGACACATGTGGAGACTAGGCTCCTGAGAATTAAGGCCAAAGTTTCACAAGTAAACGTGATTTGCTATTTCAATTACACACTTTTCGCACAGAAAATCCCTAACATAACACAACCTGTGTTATTACCAAAATGAATTCAGACCATGTACCAATTCCATGTGACTTCTCTTGCGACACGTGTTCCACTTCCTACATCCCAGAAGCGTGAAAACTCACATATAACATAACACGACTCAACATATAGTATTAGTCATCAAAAATAATCAATAATCAATAAACAATAATCACTAAACTAATCTATAGAAAACCATAACTCTGCTACCAAGAAATCTGATGCAGCGCGTACAATAAAAACTATTCTCCTCCCAGGTCACTTATAGGTCATCCAGGGGCAAACTATATTTTCTCACATCCACATGACGATGGGGCCCATAAACATCGCCTAAAACACACACACACACACCTGGATTTCCTTTACACCTTTATGAAATTCTGTACTCCTAGGAGAAGCATGAGAACTAAATGGAGAACACCATTTATGTACCGCTGGAAGGAGCCGGGATATCTTATTACCTTAACTTGTCGCTTTCTTTTAGTTATTTCTTAAGATATTCCTGCTCATTGTTTTGTCGATGAATCATTCATGTAAGAAATTAGTTCATAGTGATTAAGACCAGCTGAATCACAATAACCAATTACTGATGTCACAATCATTTAGGAAAATAACCACTGAGTCATTTTGGTTTAAAGAATCTTAAATTTTATATAATTTTTAAAAGCATGAGAAAGAATTTAAACTTTATTCAATTATTCATTCTTAAATTCAAATATTTATTAAGCATAATCAATTTATTGCAGAAAGGAAATTTTTGTCATGAAGCCAAAACTCTAATTACCTGCCTACCTTCCTAATTTAGACTAATGATTTCTAACCTAAGTTTAAGAATTAGAAATAACCTGATTCTCATACTCAACTGGAAAATTAAGACAGCAACAGCAACTTCAGCTCGTCAGCATCAGCTACCTGCAACCCGTCTCATCTAACAGTCTTTCAGCATCTCCCGCTCAGTAAGGGATCGATCAGGACCACCCAGCACTGGAAGCCACCAACACCAACACGACTCTCCAACTCCGCTCCTGACTGTGACTGCAACTCCGACTGACCCCCTCCCACTAAGAGTAGGCCCTCTTATACCCTAATTCTAACTTTGCTAACTAATTGTTGCAACATTAATAACACGCTTTTCTTTCATTGGTCCATGCATGTCATCTTATTCATTCTTTTAATCAAGTTCTCTTGGATCCAATGGTCCTTGGATCATTTCCTTTCCCATACGCTCAAGACATGTTTCCATCCGTTTCGATCAGTACATTTGTAACTTCTTTCGATACATTCGAGAACTCCGCAGTCATTGTCCTTTCTCTTAAACTGGTTTCCCACGGGTCTTCTGCTGATCATCAAGGCACACTATCAGTTCAATTAGGTCACATCAGCCTTGACCATTTCTCGCATCCTAGCCTCTCAGTAACATCACGAGGTTTAGTTTTTCTCCGACTTCATCCCGTGTCATATGTCCCCTTGCACCTGCGCACATCTTCCCACTGGCGGCCATTTTATCTCGCCACTCGGTTATACTTTAGAAGCACTAATTTGAGGCAAACAAAACATAATTAAAATAGAGAAAAATAGCCTTTTCGTTTCCCTCCCGTCATCTACATACCCCAATTAGTTATTACCTAGCAGAAGCAACATTTAAGCTGTTCCTTACTTACCATCACAATTGTTTTTGCAACGACACGTTTTATTTCTATGAAGCACAAAAACATGCATTTATTTTTATTAATACGCATTTATTTTTACGTTATAATTAGACACACGGACATCCATTAATAGATTATTTAGCACACACATTGGCATGTTACCTTTCCCACACATACAGTGTTGATTAATACATTTAAACGAACATTTTATTAATTATTTATAAAATTTGTTAGGGGTTAAAAATTTTATTTTCCCTGCTCCATCACTAGCCAAGCCGAATAATTTTCGTTCAGCCATATCAGTTGATCATCCTCATTTTGACGGTAAGCCAGTGGGTGAACATCCCCTTGTGTGCAAATTGTTGAGGGTCATTCGGTTGGTTCGCCCTCCGAAGCCCAGGTATTCCACGGTCTGGGATGTAGACATTGTACTTGGTTTTCTCAGAAACTGGCCCTCGAATGAAGGGTTGTCACGAAAACAATTGTCAGCGAAGCTCAATCTATTATTGTGTATGATATCATGCAGACGTGTTTCAGAAGGAAAGGCTCTGGACTTGGCAGGTAGAGTATTTACTCCTTCAGGAGTCTTTTTCACAATTTCTAGATGTACTAAGACAAATTCCACATGTGTAACTTACCCTGCTTTTCCACACCATCAGAAATTATGTGTTGTGAAATGCTTGAAATGTTATGAGGATTGTACTCGTGGACTACGTGATGATGTGGCAGGACAGTTACTGATTTCTTTGTGATCTTCGTTGGAGTTATGGGTCAGTTTGATGGAGTGGATCGACGGAGTTCTGGTTCGATGGTTCAAGTTTATGGACTATGATTAATGGTTCGCAAAGAAAGAGGACGGACTTTTGTGTTCAGGTCATTTATACCCATATGGGGAACTGTGATTGGTGTGTACAGGGAAGGGGCGGTCCTTACGGGTTATGCTGTTTAAAGTTAATTGGCTGCTGTATTTGCTTCAGTAAAGAAAGAGAAGCGTAATCCTCGCCTCCGTGTCCTTAATAGAATTGAAAATTCTTGACACGTCAGCTAAATTTTTTTATTCTCTTGACTTTGTGAGACTCCTATGGTGGGATGACTGGAGGTGAATTCATTTCCCCGGTAAGGCGAACTAATATTTATATCATTTTGTTGAGAGATTGCACATATTATCAGGCAAGCTGAGGGTGACTCGTTTCTCTAAGCACCGCTTAGTCGCAATTACTCTGCATTACCTAACGTGTGTTTTTAAATAGCGCTTTTTATTCTTTTTTACTCTTTTATCATATTGCTGCCATTTACCTGCACTCTGCACTTTCTGCCGCACTGCTCCCCGGTCCACCACGGGTTGTCCCGATTGTTGTGGAGGGAGTGCCGGCCGCCTTCATTTCCCTCTTCCGGTCTGGAGACCGGAGGGGGAGGAGGCTCTCACTGTATTTTAATTACATGCCTGTTCTCCCGCGAAGCGGACGCGCGCAGCTGGCCAGGCAAGCTGAGGGTGACTCGTTTCTCTAAGCACCGCTTAGTCGCAATTACTCTAGATTACCTAACGTGTGTTTTTAAATAGCGCTTTTTATTCTTTTTTACTCTTTTATCATATTGCTGCCATTTACCTGCACTCTGCACTTTCTGCCGCACTGCTTCCCGGTCCACCACGGGTTGTCCCGATTGTTGTGGAGGGAGTGCCGGCCGCCTTCATTTCCCTCTTCCGGTCTGGAGACCGGAGGGGGAGGAGGCTCTCACTGTATTTTAATTACATGCCTGTTCTCCCGCGAAGCGGACGCGCCGAAGGCGCGCCAAAGGCATGCCCGTCTGCGCCCGTCCGCGCCCGACCGGGACCGGGGGCCACAAGCCCTGCCCAATTTCACGACATAGTGACCTACAGCCCCCAGCAGCTTCACTCGCTCAACGATGGACCCACGGACATCTGCCGACACTCCCTAAATGTTGTTAACGGAGAATCCCATTGTTACTATTGTAGCTTTTCCCTCCAGCCTTCCCTCAAAAAGCCAAACCCCCCAGGCAACTCCACATCATTAAGGATGTCTCTTTTAAACTGTAGATCGCTTCCCAAACATTCTACTGAACTTGCCATCCTGCTACAAGACCTGAAACTTGATGTGCTATTCCTTACTGAAACGTGGCTCCAAAACGACTCGGACCCAATCCTGGTTCAATTCCTCCCCCCCGGCTACCTAATTCACAGGGTAGACCGCAAGAATGGTAGAGGTGGAGGATTAGCAATTATTGTGAAAAATAAATTTACCTGTCGTATCACAGCAGACCCTCTGGCGGACTGCGAAAGCCTCAGCTTTTGGATAGATGTATCTCCAATCAGCACCTTCTCTGGCATCCTAATTTACCACCCCCCAGGCCCTTCCAGCCAATTCCTCAATACTCTCCCCACCACTGTCGCTAATTTAGCGCTTGCACCAGCCAATTTCACGGTGCTAGACGACCTTAATCTCCATCTTAATGTTCCATTTGACAAAATGGCCAATGAATTAATTGAGAATCTCCAGGCTCTTCAGTTCAGTGAGAAAGTATCCACTCCAACTCACTGCAAAGGTCACTTACTGGACCCTGTGTTCAGCAACTGTGATGAACTAAGTGTAGGAACCCCCGTTCCCCTCCCATGGACCGATCACTTCCTAATTCCCTTAACCTGGGAAATACCCAGACTTTCTCTTCACCAAACTCCAATCCCCGTGCAGGAACGGAACTGGTCTAGCCTCCCCACTGATCAGTGGAAACACGTACTGGAAGCCACTAGACCAGCCAGCGACCCCAATCCCATCCTAGCTACTGAGAAATTTAATCTGTGGATAGAAGGCTCACTAGATGCAGTACTTCCAATAAAACCTAAATATAAAATCAGTAGGCAGAATACTGCCCCTGGTTCTCCCCCAAACTGAGAGAGCTAAAACAATCCTGCAGAAAGATTGAAAGGAAGTGGAGGAAGGACTTTTCACACTCCTCGAAGTTAGAATATAGGGAAGTAATCAGATCCTATAAACGGAAATCAAAGCTGCCCAAGCCGCGTTCTATGAAAACAAGATCAATTTGTCTGCAAACTCCCCCAAGGAACTTTTTCGCAACGCTAAAATCCTCACTCAACTGCCAACGAAACCACCCTCACCCGAAGTTGCGCTCACACGTTGTAACAACCTAGCAGACTTTTTTCTGCAGAAAATTCAAAACATCTATCTGTCTTTCCCATCTAGTCAAACCCCTCTAACTATGTCATTTACGCCAGAATCACAACATGGCAGCAAACCCTTACTGAGTCAATTCCCTCCCCTTGACCTGGCCCTGTTGTCCCCAATCCTGATGGAACTGAAATCCGGCTCTCCAACAGACCCCGCCCCCTCACATTTTCACCTCTGCCACTGAGATCATCTGTCCTGCTATCCTCGACCTTGTTAACTCTTCAATCTCATCTGGCATAGTCCCGCCGGCCTGGAAATGTGCTATGGTTAAAGCCATCCTAAAGAAAGCTAACCTCAATCAGGACGGCCTCTCTAATTATCGCCCAATCTCTCTTCTTCCTTGGGTGAGCAAAATTCTGGAGAAACACATTAACACTACTTTAGTGGATTTTCTAGAATCCAATGACTTACTCCATCCCTCCCAAACTGGCTTTCGTCCCAAATTCAGGACAGAGACCGCCCTCCTCGTAGCAACTGAGTAGGCTAGAAGGATCCT
Organism: Calotriton arnoldi; assembly: GCA_963921515.1. Lineage (NCBI taxonomy): Eukaryota > Metazoa > Chordata > Amphibia > Caudata > Salamandridae > Calotriton > Calotriton arnoldi. The sequence continues at coordinate 1,046,072 of CAWUFW010006694.1, read as the reverse complement.
GGACCAAGGAGGTAATGCCGCGATTATTCTCCTTGACCTCAGCGCAGCTTTCGATACTGTTAATCATAACACGATGATCCTCAGACTCAGAAGCCTTGGAGTATCCGGTACAGCACTAACCTGGCTACAATCCTTTCTGAGTGAGCGATCCTTCAAGGTCTTTGAAGGAGAAGTGTCCTCTAAGCAGTTGCCCCTAACGTGTGGGGTTCCCCAGGGCTCCTCCCTAAGCCCCACACTATTTAATATCTACATGAGACCCCTGGCTGAGATCGTCCACCCATTTGGCATCAAAATCATTACCTATGCAGATGATACCCAGCTCGTGGTGGCACTTAACCACCCCGATGGGTCATCCTGCACTCTAGGCCATTGCCTAGAGGAGGTTGCCAGATGGATGGAACTCTCATGCCTTAAACTCAACGGGGACAAAACGGAACTCATGCTCCTGGGCAACTCTCCCTCTTTCAACTCGACGACACTCTGGCCCAATTGTCTAGGACCGGCTCCCGCCCCAAAAGACCAGATAAAGAGCCTTGGTATCTGGCTAGATCGCTCCCTTACCTTCAATCACCAAGCAGCTACCTGCTTTGGGTTACTCAGACTGCTGCGAAAATTTTTGCCCCTCCTCCCTTTCCAAGCCAGAAGGATCATGGTCCAAGCCCTCGTCCTCTCTCGCCTGGACTATGGTAACATCCTCTTTCTGGGAGCCCCTCAATATACCATCAATAAGCTCCAGATTATTCAAAACTGCGCCGCCCGCCTGCTTCTTCAGATCCCCCGCCGACAGTCAGCCAGACCAGCCCTGGTGTCTCTGCATTGGCTGCCAATAAAGCAAAGGATCCAGTTCAAGACACTGTGTACTGTCCACAAAGCGTTTTGGAAGACAGGCCCAGCTGTTATCCAATCCTTGATTACCCCATACCAACCTTCAAGAAATCTCCGCTCATCGACTGCCTTTCTCACCCTACCCCCAAAAATAACAAGAGCTAGATGTGGCGTTCGGTCCTTTGCCCACAAAGCGGCCATTCTCTGGAATTCCCTTCCACTTCATATTCGAAGTGAACCTAATCTGCTGTCTTTTCGGAAGTGTCTAAAAACGTACCTCTTCAGAAATGGGGTCTAACTCTCACACTTGCCCATCCAATGGCTGTGCCGTTCTGCAGCGCTGGGAGGCCTTAGGGTAGCCATCGCGCTTTACAAATTTCATTTCATTCATTCATTATTATACTAACTGATATATGATGCTATAATTTGGTTTATTTAGGGGCTTTTTGAATTGTGAATCTGCCATATATCTGAAGATATTGACGGAATTTGACTCTTGAGAAATAGTGGATTTCTGCATACATGTGACAGGGGAACTGTGGTTCACTGGTGAGTTTTTTCGAGTATTCAATAAAGAATTATTTTCCTCCTGGTTTGGGCCCTTCAAGGGTTTGATAACTATGCGTGCTTTCTTTTCAAGAGAGTTTGGAGGTATGAGGGTTGTGAATTTACCAACAAGACGTTTGGAAACCACTTTCTGAAAATTAGTTGAAATTATTCGGAGCTACACGAAAGGTAGCAATATAATTAATTGTCTTGAATACTTATTCCATATGCACTATTTATGGTGTATGCATTATGATTCTCATTTGAATGCTTGACATACACTTTTATCATTGGGTTATGATTCTGCATGTGGTAACTTTTTCCCTTTTTTGTTCTTTCTTTGCAATTCATGGTGATTTATATCAGCTGTGGATTTTATTTTTGGATTAAATTGAGTATAGTGATTCTCTTTCCTTTACCCCCTTTACTTTTAATTTGGGATGCATGATGCACTTGGTTTTGTCTTTGGTAGTCTGTGAAATGTGTAGAATCTGATCCTATTGTTGTGAGTTGTTTTATCCTTGGTTCCCCCATATAGACCTATGTTTTTATTTGTTTTCAGATTTAATTGTTTGGTTGCTCTTGAATATTTTTGTCTGTCATGACGATGACCTAACAAATTATTGAGGTAAAACACCGTCAATTCTCTTCTGGCAGAAAGAGGAAGCATAAATTGCAATATGTGCCTGTCATAATATGGGCAAACAGGAAGCATCACTTTACAATGCAGTGAAAACCATGCAGTACCTTTACAACACAGTCACTACCCCGACTGCGACGTTACCATGTGTTCCTATAGCACACAAGTTGTTACAATGACTTGCTTTAGGGATTGCGGTGTTGGACTGGTAATGGATTTTAAGTCCAACACCTTCTCAACTGATACACCGACTGGAGTTGGAACAGTAATTTATACTATTCCAAAGTCCAGCGCTTCCCTAAAGGAAGTCGTTGTAACTTTGTGAGCACTAACTATTTGTTTTTGTTTGTATTAGATTTTGTATGTTTGTGAACAAATAATTTAAATTGCCCCAAAACAAACTCTTTAGAAAAAAAATGTTGTGGGTACCTTGTGTTTTATGTGTTGTTTTTATTGTTGGTCTGATTTACAAATTTTATTGTTTATAGAGTAATTGTTGTTCTTTCTTAGTACTTTATCCCTGAACCATTGTAGCATATATATTCCCACAAGAAGAGAGCAAAGGCTGTGAGTGAATAAGTGGTGACATCAACGACTGATTCACAGAGTCAAGTTCAAGTTCGCCGTGTGGATTCAGAGAAAATGTTGAAACTGATAAAAGTGAAGTTGAAATCTCTCGAAGTCCAGCGATCTTTGACGTTGTTGAACTTGCTAATGAGAGTGAAAGTGAAGCCCCAGCTTAAAGAACGAGTACCAGTGGCCAGTTTCAGTCTGAGGGTCAGAGTGAAGACCTGTTGCAAAGTCATGGGTGACAGTAAGAAGAAGTAGTCTCTGATCCATCTTCATCTAATGAAAGATTCCAGCTGACAGTTCGGTTTCAAGAACCCCCAGAGAAAGAAATTAATTAACATTGAGTTACTGATCCTGAGAAAAGAATTAGCTCAACAGTGAATGAGAAAGAGTAGGCAGTGGTCACGAGAGAAAAACAATAGATGAGACATTGGAAGGTGTGAAGAGAGCCTGCAAAAGAAAACACCTGGATAGTGAAAAGCTAAAGGCAATTGAGGAAGAACCTGAAGTGATTGAAATAAACTCGGAAAGTAGTGAGAGTGATTCACCAGTTGCTAAAAGGCCAACCAGACAGAGAATCCCAAATAGAGAATACCCCTCACCTGATTGGGCATATGATGCATCAATTTTAAAAGGAGAGTCAGACAATGAGAACTGTAGTACAATAAACTGTTGTGAATATAGCTTTGAGAGTGATCTGGAAGATGAACTGCTTTGAAATCTGAAATCTGAAAGTGCTGAAATTAGTTGAACATTATAAAGAATCTTGTTAAGAAGAGACTCTAAATATGAACTGAATAAATGAAGTCAAAAGAACAGAAGAAGAAACAAATATGTTGGAAGACTATTTTTGATTATTATTTGCAAAAATAAAAGAAGAACAAATGTATTATTGTTTTGAAAGAAAAGTTTGATTTTTGCCACAAATTTGTGTTTTTGTCTCAGTGGAAATAGCCTATAGTAAATGCTGTAAATTGTTAGCTGGATATCTTTCATAATGCAGTTAATAGTCCTAATTGGGTTATTGTTGTGCTTTATTTCTCAGGGTGGATATGTTTCCGCCAAAGTTGAATCTTCTACAGTACATATTAAGGTTGCTAATACTCTGGTATGTAGAGAAAGTTTAGCTAGTGGTTTTATTTATAATCTTTATACTAAAATGATGGGTGAATATGTGGAAATTACAGGGGTGAAAAACTGTATTGCATGTACTTTTCTTCCTTCCTCTTCAGGTGAAAGTTTACCTATTTACAGCTTCTGATATCCTATGGGTTGTCCTGCATTGTGTTTATTAGTTTGTTTAATAAGCAAAACTCTTTAGGCCAGATGCATCAAGCTAAATTGCGATCGCAATTGAGCTGTGTGCAATGTAGGTAAGCAAGGGCCAGATGTATCAACGCTTTTTGCGTTCGCAAATGGGCCGATTCTCAGAATCGGCCCGTTTGCGAACGCAAAAATGCGTTTTCCAATGTTTCAAGCCTTAAGAATTCGCAATATGGGTAATCGCAATTATTTGCGATTACCTAAATTGCGAATGCAGTTAGGGAATCACAATTTGCGATTCCCTAAATGCTATTCTTGTAGCCCACGCAAAGTGCAATATTGCTTTAGGAATCGCAAATTACCACCAACCTCAAGTTGGTGGTAATTTGCGATTTCCTTGAAAATGCACTTTTTGCATTTTTCAAAGTGCCATGTGGCGTACATACATGCCCTTAGGGCATGTATGTGCGCCACATGTGCACACATGCACATTTCAGGGGTGCAACAGGGTGTCCTTTTGGAACACTTGCACCCTTGAAGTTGCATGCGCAATTTGTGAGTACCTATTGGGTACTCGCAAATTGCGCATGCAATTCCCATTCATTCCTATGGGCCTCTTGGCCCATAGAAATGAATGGGAAGCCAGTCCTTAATTGCGAATCGCAATTTGCAAGTCGCAATTAAGGAATGCGTAGGAATCGCAAAAAATTAGCAAATTCCTACATACATTGCTTTTTGCGAGTCTACAATAGCGAATCGGTAAAATTCGCTATTATAGACTCGCAAAATGTAATGTTGATACATCTGGCCCTTGGTGACCATATTTATCAAATTTTAACAATTTGCTGTAGAACTTTCCTGTCAACAAGGGAGAAGGGGATAAACTAACGTACGGTACATTTCTGAATATAATCACACAAACTAACTCTTATACTAAAAAAACTAATTAGGAGTATGTATGTGGTTAGAGTGTAGAGGAGTGAAAGTTTGTCAGGTAATATAATAAAAGGAGAGCAAAGATTCTGAGAGATTGGAGGAACGAAAAGAAGATAGAAGAGCAGTTTGAGGCTGAGGAATAATATAGACCATCAAATTTGAATCTGAGGTTGAGAATGGAGTATGAAAAGGAGGGTAAGATGTGTATGGTACACCATGAACATTCAGGGAGAGGGTCTGTAGAATATGTGGGCAAGAGCAAATGTGAAAGAAGTTATTTGGTGAGTGGTGATTTCCTGGATGGGGAAGAATCAATTTTGAGACAGATCTATTATGTATGTTTATTTCAATCTTCCACCTGATTGGGTGGGTTCTTGTTACCTGGCTTTAGTATTTCCTAAGGTTTATCACGTGCATGGTATGAATAATGGTCTTCGTTTGAAGAGAGTGAAGTTTGATTTTAGGCAGGTAGGCTTAGATATATTCAGGAACTATCATTAGTTTACTGGGATTTCTGTGAAGGATGTGAAAATTAGAAGACTGTCTACCTTAGTAGGTAGGTTGGCTTATAACACAGCAGGAGCACTTACACAGATTAATTCTGAGCTTGTTACCATGAGCACAATTTTATTGCTAAACCGCTTTGCATTAAATATCCTTTTCATGAAGGAAGGTGGTGTTTGAAGTGTATTAAATATTAGGGAATGTTGCACCTTTATACCCCATAATAAGGATTATTAAGGCGTTTATAACTGATATAACAAATATGTCACACCAGATAAAGACGTTAGAAGAGCATGGCGTATGGGTATTAGTAGGTTCATAGGTTAGTAAGATAGGAAAGGGGTTTAACAATGTTAGTGAATGGTACAACTCCTTGGGTAGGGGAGGGGGAGATTTATACTAACCCCTGGAATTATTGTGTTGATTATTGCAATTGTCTCTTGTTTAAATCTTCTGGAGTCATTTTTCAGAGGTGTGGGTGCAAAGAAAGAAGAGACTTGAGAGAGGAAAAGGAAGAATATGAGCTGGATGATATCCAAGACTATGAATACAAGTGGTTAAATATGATGGAGGAATCAATCCTAAAGAAGAAGAAAATTATGGATACTGTGTATTAACTGTTTAATATGCTGGGTTTTAGTGATTATGAAATATTTCAGTGGGGGATTTGGAGAAGACAATGTCCGGGTATTAGTTTTGTGCAGCATCAATGACATATGCAATCTATAGAACTATTGCTGTTTATACATTTCACATATCTTTACACGGATATAAAACTATTGTTTTTGGAACACATCTCCTATGATATATTAAAGTGTGTTTCCCTGAAGTTTATTAGTTACGTCCCATGTTAAGGTTTGCTCCATTTTAGAAAGCACGGATGCCTTCTCCTCTCCTGGCTCATTTCACTATCCCCATGCTCATTTATCTCCCCTGGATGTCGACAGAGAATAGGCACCCAGAGACAAGCTAGTTTATTTCCATTGATGTTGTTCTTTCCTGTTTTTGCTGATCACGATGAAGCTTGATCACAAAATGTTGTAATTTTCAAGGATCTTCCACCGGGGTGCTGTGGCCTAGTCATTCATATAATAATTTCCTTTTTTTTCCCCAGAGTTTTATATAGCGCAAACTTGACACAATGGTATCGGGTATCAGAGCGCTTTACATGAGCACCAGTTGCGTTACACAAGGAGACATTCATTTTTGTTAGGCACGTGGAAATTAAGTGATTTGCCCAGAATCACAGGATGTTGTGCGTCGTTGCCAAGACTCCAACCCGGTTCCCCAGATTTGAGGGCGACCGCCCTAGCCATTAGGCCACATCCTCTCCCTTATTGTTCATGTAACTATTTCTTCTTGTCAATGGCAGGTGACATTAGGTCATAATGGTCAGAATCAATATTCATGTAGTGGGATAGTGCCTCAATGTTAAGGCAATGTGAAATGTATTAGGTGTTCTGTTTTGCTGAAGAAATGAAACTTTTAATTGTGCCACTGTGAGTTCATAGCTTTGCTAATTTGATATGCAGAAATAGTGTATAAAAATCCCTGATTTTGAGAACGCTGGGGAGATCATCCCTATGCTATTAGGGATGCTGCCTGATTTTCTATTGATTTTGCTGCTCATTTGGGATGTGGAATAATTTTTGATTCTGCATTTTCTGTATTTGCTTTAATTGCTGAGAAGCTTTTATAGCATTTAATGTAAACAATTTGCACTCTTTTACTTGTGTGTAATAAATATTTTAACTATTCTTTTGTTTAGAACTCAATTATTGAGTGAGCTCTTTTTATTAAATGACTGTTTTGTAATTGTTGTACTGTTGGCAGGTGCTGCTTTTTCTTCAGGACACATTGCCTCATGAAATCGCCTCCAATTCAACAAATTTGCATCCAGATGAGGTAAAGGTTAGGGTTGTCTACATATTTAGGTATCTAAATTTTGGGGTTCTGCATGCCCACAGTATAGCAGTAGCCTGTAGAGCATCCCGCCATCTTGACAGCACAAGAAGTGTTCAACTGCTACTCCACGCTGAGGGTTACCTCTCCCCTACGGGTCATTGTGAACGACTACCAATGCCATTGTGGTTTCATGTACACCAAGCTTTCTGTTAGATATGATTGTAATACATCTTATTATGTAAATTTTTTCACAACAAATTTTATTGTCAACATCTGTAACAACCCTGGTATGACCAGGTTTTCAAATGTCCCAATATACATATTATTGATAGTGATGTCAACTTTTATAGTTTCAATATAACACAATTTTAGAGACTAATAGCGTCGAAAATATTACCCCAATAATAAACAGCAGTGCCATACATCTAGTGTAAAATCTAATACATGCAATCCTCAGCTTTCCATATCTAGTAGATATATAATTACAACCGTGTTTATCCCACATCATTTACCTTTTTAAAATCCTAATTATGTACATTTACCTGAGTATTTCCCAGGGAGATGAACACAGAGAGAAACACACAGAAAATAGCCCAACGCATTGTTAAATGTATCCGTCACCTGCAGATAAAACAAAACAATCAAAATCAGAGAACTGCATTGTTTTTTAAAGGACAGTCTGGCAGAGCCTGATTTAGTTTATGATTTTATTTAGCCCTCTTCAGCGGGAAAACAAAGACCTTCTTTCTCAGGTGGCCGGTAAAACTGGGAGGAAAAATCACCCACCCTCACCCTAGGGAAACTCTGTTGCCGCCCAGTGACAGCATTTCCACAAGTGACTTTAATGCTCAGTTTTGAGTTGCTGGGGAGGGAATAGGGAGTACCTTGAGGATCATGGATAATCAGTCAGGGCTGTATGTTACTGGCAAACATCATTAGCATGTGTCAGGGCTGTACATATGATGCAAGTTCTCACTGGGGCATGTTGTGATCCTGTGTCAGAATATTGTTACTGTGTGACATAAAAATTGTGCCCTAAATATCGCTTACAAAAATATTGTGCCACCGGGTGCAGGTTTTCTATTATTAACTCAAGTGGGGCTATATGTGTGAAAATTATATTTAGAAAAGAATATTTTTTAAGACAATATTCTGGCAACAATATTCTCGCACTACATCCCCCCAGGATCTCTTCATCAATTTATACATAGCATGACTACCATCAAAGGGACTACTTGGCAGTGGGCATAAAACCGACAGAGCTATTACTTTGATGCCTTCAGCGCACTAGAGCAGCATTTCCTACTACACTCTCCCTTCCCAGCACAGGACAAACAGCTAGTTTTCGTGCTCTGAACATAGAACAGAGATAAAGTGAAGCAGAGCAATGCACCCCCAAATGTCAGAGCTGGGGTTTTTTTATCGAAACAAGGAGAATGAAAGGAAACATTGCTTAAAGTCTGCTATGCACAGTTACAAAATATTACCATATATTTCATCTCTATTTTATTATTTCACATCAATAACATCAACAGTGAAGCCACACCAAAATATATGCAGTAGATAGTTGTTCACACAATAGGCACAGACATCTGGAGCACAGTCTTGGTACAGGAGAAAAAATATTCAAACATTAATAGTATATGTTTGTGGAGCAATAGCGTGTGTGGTGGAGAAGGGTGGGAGAGGGAGGTCGCTCATCAGTAGGCGTGGTGATGGGGGTCCGAAGCACAAAGCATTATAATGGTACCTACAGGCACAAGCAATGCTAAAGAGCACTCCTAGGACCCTGTTAGCGCATCCCATCATGGTGGTCTACTTACGATTCCTCAGTGCAAAAGGGCTGCAAGCCCAAATCTCATGTGTCTATCGCCCAAAAATGATTGGCTACCCATTGAGGGTAGGCGGGTGTCACTTTGGCTTCTATGTTTACTATGTAAATGTCCCAATTTCCGCCTCCTGTTACTGCCACCCCCTTATCTTTAAGGGAAAACCAGCTTAAGCACGCGCCCACTGCGGTAGTGTATTCAACAATTTAGTCATGTCCGACACCAGGTTAGAAACATTGCTCTTAATTTAATAAATAAAACAAGACCAAAACTACAAAAACTCAATAAGTAGAAGTTAAGATATACATTTTTAAAGAATAAAGGTAAAAATAGCGCTTAGAAGCAATAAGCGCTCATGGGGTCATCTGGTCGCGCTGAACCAGAGTAAAGTCAACAGTTCAGGTTGAGTGTGATGGAGCGCGGGCCGGATACAGGGACCATGCAAGGCCCACTGAACAAAAGTAATTTGATCCTGATCGCAACAGCGAGATGCGGCGTGCAGCCGAGCGATGCGTCGGTGTTGATCCTGCAGTCGACATGATGCATCGATTTTCTACACGCAACAATGGTGATGCACTAGTGCTGAAGACGAAGCGCAGGTTCTGAGATGCATTGGTTCCAAAGCTGATACGCTGAGTTTCTCCACGCAGTCGAGGGGATATGTCAATCGTCTCTCTGCAGTGGCAGCAATGTGGTGGTTCTGATGGTGATGCACTGGTTCGGAGTGTGATGTGCCAGTCTGTTCCCACAACAGTGGCGATGCAGCGATTCTTGTCTCACAGCAGAGGATGCGTCCGTTCTGCTGCAGCAAGCACCCGGGTCCACTTTCAATGGACCAGGCACAGGAGCAGGATGGAAGACTTTGATGTACCTGAGTCTTGTAACAGGAGGCTAGTCAAAGAGCTCTTGCAGTCACTCTAAGTTGCAGTGATGGAGGTCCAGCCTTTTACCCAGGTAGAGAGAGCAGCAGGCAGCAGGGCAACACAGCAAGGCAGCAGTCTTCTAAATCAGCAGTCCTGCACAATGGCAGTCCTTAAGTACAGCAGTTTTTCTTCCTGGTAGAGTGGTTTCAGGAATCAAAACAAAGAAAGGTACTGAGTTGGTAGGGTCAAAGATCCAATACTTATACCCAGTTGTGCCTTAAAAGTGGGGGTTTATTCAAAGGAGGGTTTTTGAAGTGTACAGACTGGTGGTGGTATTGGTGGTGGTATTGTTGGTGGTATTGGTGGTGCTGGTATTGGTGGTGCTGGTATTGGTGGTGGTGGTATTGACGGTATTGTTGGTGGTATTGGTGGTGGCATTGGTGGTATTGGTAGTGGTGGTATTGGTGGTGGTATTGGTATTGGTGGTGGTGGCATTGGTATTGGTGGAGGTATAGGTGGTGATGGTATTGGTGGTAGTGGTATTGGTGGAGGTGGTGGTATTGGTGGTGGTGGTCGTATTGGTGGTGGTTGTATTGATGGTGGTGGTATTGGTGGTGCTGGTGGTATTGGTGGTGGGTGTGGTGGTGGTGGTATTGGTATTGGTGGTGATATCGGTGATGGTGGTATTGGTGGTGGTGGTATTGGTGGTGGTATTGGTGGTATTGGTGGTGGTGGTATTGGTGGAGGTGGCGGTGGTATTGGTGCTGGTGGTGCTATTAGTGATGGTATTGGTGGTAGTGGTAGTGGCATTGGTGGTATTGGCGGTGGTGGTATTGGTGGTGGTATTGGTGGCAGTATTGGTTTTGGTGGTGGTGGTGGTATTGGTATAGGTAGTGGTATAGGTATAGGTATAGGTGGTGGTATTGGTGGTGGTGGTACTGGTGGTATTGGTGGTGGTATTGGTGGTCATGGTGGTATTGGTGGTGGTATTGGTATTGGTGGTGGTATTGCTGGTGGAGGTATTGGTAATTGTGGTGGTATTGGCGGTGATGGCATTGGTATTGGTGGTGGTATTGGTGGTGGTGGTATTGGTGGTGGTGGTTGTATTGGTGGTGGTGGTGGTGGTATTGGTGATGGTGTTAGTGGTGGTATTGGTGATGATATTGGTGGTGTTATTGGTGGTGGTGGTTTTGGGAGTGGTGGCATTGGTGGTGGTGGTATTGGAGGTGGTTGTGGGTATGGTATTGGTGGTGGTGGTAGTGGTGGTATTGTTGGTGGTGGTATTGGTGGTGGTGGTATTGGTGGTGGTGATATTGGTGGTATTGGTGGTGGTTTTGGTGGTGGTGGTATTGGTGGTATTGCTGGTGGTGTTATTGGTGGTGGTGGTATTAGTGGTGGTGGTGGTATTGGTGATGGTGGTATTGGTGGTGGTATTGGTGGTGGTAGTGTTGGTAAGGTGGCATTGGTGGTGTTATTACTGGTGGTGGTATTGGTGGTGGTGTTGGTGGTGGTGGTATTGGTGGTGGTAGAATTGGTGATGGTATTGGTGCTATAGGTTTTGGTGGTGGTATTGGTGGTATTGGTAGTGGTGGCATTGTTGGTATTGGTGGTGGTGGTATTGGTATTGGTGGTATCGGTGGTGTTATTTGTATTGGCAGTGTTATTGGTGGTGTTATTGGTGGTGGTGGTGGTATTGGTGGTGGTGGTATTGGTGCTGATGGTATTAGTGGTGGTGGTGGTATTGATGGTGATGGTGGTATTGGTGATGATGGTATTGCTAGTGGTGGTGGTAATGGTATTGGTAGTGATATTGGTGATGGTAGTATTGGTGGTGGTGGTAGTAGTAGTGGTATTGGTGGTGGTAATGGTGGTGGTGGTATTGGTGGTGATATTGGTAATGGTATTGGTGGTAGTGGTGGTGGTATTGGTGATGGTGCTGGTATTGGTGGTGGTGGGATTGGTGGTGGTGTTATTGGTATTGGTGGTCATATTGTTGATGGTGGTATTGTTGATGGTGGTATTGGTGGTGCAGGTATTGGTGGTGGTGGTATTGGTGATGGTATTGGTGGTGGTTTTGGTGGTGGTGGTATTGGTGGTGGTGGTATTGGTGGTGGTATTGGTGGTGGTGGTATTGGCGGTATTGGTGGTGCTGGTATTGGTGATATTGGTGGTATTGGTGGTGGTGGCATTGGTGGTGTTGTTGGTGGTGCTATTGGTGGCATTGGTGGTGGTATTGTTTTTGGTGGTAGTGGTATTGGTATAGGTGGTGGTGGTACTGGTATTTGTAGTGGTGGTATTGGTCGTGGTATTGGTTGTGGTGGTATTGGTGGCATTGGTGGTGGTGGTATTGGTGGTGGTGGTGGTATTGGTGGCGGCAGTGGTGTTGGTGATAGTGATATTGGTGCTATTGGTGGTGGTGGTGGTAGCATTGGTGGTATTGTTGGTGGTGGTATTGGTGGTAGTGGTAGTATTGGTGGCGGTATTGGTTTTGGTGGTGGTGGTATTGGCATAGGTGGTGGTATTGTTGGTGGTGGTACTGGTATTTGTGGTGGTGGTATTGGTCATGGTATTGGTGGTGGTAATTGTGGTATTGGTGGCATTGGTGGTGGTATTAGTGGCGGTGGTATTGGTGGTGGTCATGGTAACGGTGGTAGTTGTGGTATTGGATGTGGTGGTATTGATGGTATTGGTGGTGGTGGTGGTATTTGTAGGAGAGTAGGATCTGCTTCTTATAGTTACCCCCACTTTTTGCTGATGTTTCACTGTTTTCGACTTAGTCTCACTGGGATCCTGCTATTCAGGACCCCAGTCTATCTGCTTTCTCCTCTAAATTGATTGCATGTACTTTAGGTACACTCCAGATTGGATTCTGGGATACCCTTATGAGTCCCTAGTATATGGTATACTATGTACCCAGGGCATAGGTACCCCAGAGTCCTCCCAGGGGCTGCAGCATGTATTATGCCACCCCTGAGAGGCCATCCAAAATGACACAACAGGTCTGCTACTGCAGCCTGTGTAAGGTGGTGCATGCGCCCCTTACTTAGATATAGGTTCACTATATCTATCCTAATCACTGCACATATAAGCCTATCTGTCACCCCTATGGCGGGCCTTATCAATCCTGAAGGCAGGGTGCTGGGTTTTATGTGAGAGGGTGCCCATGCATGAGCAGAGCCCCTCTGCAGCCTTCGGAACCACTATTCCGGGGTTGTCTGTGATGCAGCCAACCATATACTCTTAAGTGCATTATGACCTTGCGGTAAATGCTAACTTTAGAACGGCTGCAAGGAATTATGTCGTGTTTGGTGTCAAACACCTTGGAATCATACCTCCACACCAGTAACTGGTGTGGGAGGTATGATTCCTCCCTCCTAGAGGGAGAAATATGACAACACCGGTACACCCGGTACCAGCTTCACAGAACCCTGGCATCACAAAATGGATGCTGCCAGCCACAGACACGAGTCTGCCCTCCTGCTGCTGGACGAAACTCCGGCAGGGGAGGCTGGACAATAGGTTTCCTGTCACAGGGAGGTGTGACCACCTCCCAGACAGGCTTTAGTGTATGGGGGCTGGGTGGGTGCACTCCAAGAGTGCTTTGATGTCTGCACTGGGGGCACATTTGGTGTCCCTGTGCCTAGTCCAGCTCAAACCGGTTGCAGGGGCACTCAGCCCCTGCTCTGGCGCTAAACTGGACAAAGGACATGGGTGTAGCCACCCCTCTGTCCTGACCCTCCCATAGGTGGGTCCCCAGAGTTTGTCCCACCCCTTCCTTGGGTATAAAGTAGGAACCCCTGGCTACAGGACTTTAGATTTTACCTGGACTAAACTCTGCTACAGAAACCAAGTAACCTTCGACGATCTACGCTTTGCTGGACGACTGAAGAATCTCCCTTGGAGTAAAGGAGTTACTCCCCTGCAAGGCAGGCACCTCAACACATCTGACCAGTTTGCATCTATGCAGCTCCTGATGGACTCCGAAGATTTTGCAACACAGGAGGTGGGTTTCCAAGCTTCCCCGAGGCTGACTAGTGCTCTCAGCAAACCTGAGACCCGCAGCCCTCGTGGGGACCGTGCAACCCGAACCCCTGGACACCATGCACATTTGCTGCAGGATATGCTTCTAGGCAATCCCTGAGGCTGTGCTTTGGGCTACTTGTAGTCGAAGCCCCGAGCAGTCTTTCCACTGAAGATTACTAGCCTACACTCAACGAGTGTTCCATGGGCTGGTATTGTGTGATTCCTCTTGAGGTCCCTTTGCGATCCCTGGTCCATTGACCTGTGGGTCCCTGAGAGGGCAACTTTAACTTTCAGTGGGCTTTCCTGGTTGTGCCAGGTGTGCCCTGACTCTCCATTGCTTGGGGAGTCCCCAGGACCTTGCTGGTCCTCACCAAAGCATCTTTTCTCTGACCACGTGGTTTGCAGTTGCCAAGGCTTGTTGGTCTCCAATCCGGAAACTGACCCCTCAGCACTCAACATCCTTTGTGGGACAGCTCGCCTGCAGAATCTGGTCATCGTTGACATCTCCTGGTCCCCGTTGCTGCAGAGTCAAGCTTCACCTCTTCGCACCTGAAGCACCCGACATCGGTGGGCATTCGATTGCTCCGCTCCTGGTCACGTGAAGTGACCCAGACTTTGTCCCCTCTGCTTTCAGGTTCTTCACATCTCCGATCCAGGCTTCTTCTCCACGGCAGCAGTACTTCTTCGCATCACGCCATTGAAAACGACGAGGGTTTCTGACACCACTTGACCCCTATGCACCCAGCTTCCCTGGGCTAGGTAACACGGGTACCTTGGTACTCACAAGGGTGCTGGCCTTAGAACCTTCTATGTTTAGCTGGGTTTGCTTGAAGTCCACTCCGAAGTGTCCTTAAACTCTAAATTTCCAAACGCGACTTTCCCATAGAGTTGTACGGAGCTTGCGTCTGTGTTCCCACACTGCACCCGTCCTCCGTGGGTCCCCTGTGTCACTACCTTGGGGTTCCAGCAATTCTATGTGCTCTAGGCACTGTGTCTAGTCAAGTCGTGGTTGTTATACCACTTTCTTAATATATGGTTTGGTCTCCCCTGGAGCCCACTGTGTATTGTGCTATTTACTGTTGTTCTAGTACTGTAATATTGTGTGCCTTGTTCTCTAATCTCATAAAGAGGTTAGTAGAGAGTGTTTAGTAATAAATACATATATTTTATAGATACCTAGTGTGGTTCTCCTTTCATTTGGTCATTCAAGAGGTTATATACTGGTAAAACAAGCTGCTTTACATTCCTTCGAGACTTAGCCTGAAGGCTGTTTTCCACAGCTATCACTAGGATAGCTTTCTATAAAGGTTGTCTTTAACCTAATCATCAATAAGGATCGTTTGGACTGGTGCAAGGTGCCCACTTTAATTAGTGGACAGCATATACCAGGCCAACTTCTCACATTGGTGTGCAGCGGTTGGGATTCAAGCTTGCTATTGTTTTACCAGATGATCTCAGTGAGTGACTAACTGAAAACTACTAAAGGTACTTAGGTACATATAAATCAAGTCTAGAATAAGGTAAGTTCTACTGAACTTAGAGTTGGGTAAGTAAAGGGTCTAGCACACCCTTTCTCCAACTCAGGAGAGTTTCAGTTCCCACTAGAGTAGGTAGGTGCATACACCACACCACACTAGCATGTCTTCAAGGCCTGAAGTCAGTGACTCCTTGCCAACTAAGTATGACCATCTCACATTCCAAGAATTGAGAAACATGTGTATATCAAGGAAACTGAAGACAGGGAAAAACCCAAACACCCAAAAACTCATAGTGACTTTGCTTTTGGATGACCTCAGTAAGACCCCAGGGTCTGATGAGGCAGGCAAAGGGGTGGGACAGCAGAAGAGGAAAGGCCAGGGAGTGAAAACCTCAATGACCTGGACTCTGATGCTGTCCAGGAGGATCAAAATGATTCTAACCTGGAACAGCCAATCCTTCCTGAAAGTGAGGAAGGAGGCCCCAGTGGGCCTCTCTTTACCCCACCTGGAAGGGTTAACAGTTTTCCAAGAAGATCCAGATCTCCTTCTCAGGAATCTAATCATTCTGGTACATCTGTAGGGAGCTTTGTTTCTCATAGGACTTCTGCTTCTCATAAAAGGGAGTCCTCTTATGAGAAGAAGTGCCAACTTCTTGAGTTTGAGAGAGCTAAGCTCAGAATCAAGAGAGAGCAATTGGCCTTAGATAGGGAATCCCTGGAGCTTCAGAGAGCTTCCAGAAAGTTGGGGCTAGAACCCCATGGTGGCAGCAACAATATCCCTAGTGGTAGAGAAAAGACTCATGACAATAGGAACCTGAGCAAGATTGTCCCTCCCTATCAGAGTGGGGATGACATCCACAAATGGATAACTGCACTTGAGAGGGCCTGTAAGGTACAGAGGGTCCCTCAGGAGCAGTGGGCAGCAATCCTATGGCTCTCTTTTGCAGACAAACGTAGAGACAAGCTCCTCACTGTTAGAGAGGCGGATGCAGATAATTATAAAGTCTTGAAGAGTGCTCTGATTGATGGGTTTGGCCTAACCACTGAACAATACAGGTTAAAGTTCAGGGATACCCAAAAGGCACAGACTCAAGACTGGGTTGACTTTGTAGATTGTGCTACTAAGGCCCTGGAAGGCTGGTTACATGGCAGCAAGGTGCATGACTTTTTAGGATTGTACAATTTGATTATGAGGGAGCAGATCCCTAATAATTGTCAAAACCAACTTTTACACCAGTACCTGGTGGACTCTGATCTGACCTCTCCCCAAGAATTGGGAAAGAAGGCAGACAAATGGGTCAGAACCAGGGTAAAGCCAAAGAATCAGGGTGGTGACCAGAAGAAAGATTCTTCCAAGACCCAAGAGAAAGGTGGGGATAAATCAAAAGACAAGTCCCCTACAGGGCCCCAAAAGTCCTCTTCTGGGGGTGGGTCCCAAACTCCTTCCTCCCCTGAAAAGAAACCCTATTGCCATGTCTGCAAGAAGCCTGGCCACTGGAAAAATGACCCCATTTGCCCTAAGGTCAGCAATAAAGAAAATGTTCCTCCAAGTAATACTACCACTCCTCCTGGTACTACAAGTAGTAATCCCCCAGGTGGTAGTAATGCACCCAAAAAGGTAGGTGCATTCTCATGGGGAACTGAGGTGGACCCTGGTTTAGAAAGGTCCCCCTCACAGGCCTCTTCAGTCTGTGATGGTGGCATTGGATTTGCCACTTTTACTATGAGTCCCAATACTTTGGGCAAGTACAGACAGGAGCCCTTAATAAATGGTAAGAAAGCTGTGGCATTCAAGGACACAGGGGCTAGTGTCACCATGGTGACAGGGAAACTAGTCCCCCTCACCAGCTTTTACCTGAGTTTAAGTACCAGGTGACCAACATTGATGGTATCAGAACAGATCACCTCATGGCCATAGTCAATCTCAGCTGGGGAGGGGTCACTGGCCCAAAGAGAGTGGCAGTGTCCCCAAACTTGCCTGTAGATTGCCTGATGGGCAATGATCTGGAGATTTCAGCCTGGGCTGAAGTTGAATACCAGGCCCATTTAGGAATGTTGGGCCTCCCTGAGAGAGATAGTGGGGCTGTGAGGGCCACAGCCCAACCCCAGGGAAATCTTGGAGAAGTGGAGCCTGAAAGAATGGCCCACTCTCCTCCACCAGAGAGCAAAGGGAATGAAGAAAAGTATTCTTCCCCCAGACTATAGGTAAGGGTCAGCTTCCTCAGGGAACTGATCCTACCCCTTGTGAAGGAACTGCCCCAGAGGTAGTCGGGCCTGGCCTGGCCACCCCCTGATGGCAGGGGACCCTTCCAAGGTGGTACCCAGTCTGGAGCAGGTAACCTGCCCCTCTGTACCCTCCCTCTGTCAGCCCAGGGCTGCAGAGGTCAGGGAGGTCAGTGGACCCCACAGGGCCCACTGTCCAGAGGAACCCCCATCAACAGATTAGGGGCACCCAGTCTAGTAGCCCTAGCCAGGTGAAAATTCCTCAACACACTGAGGGATCCCTCTTACCATTGTGTAGGGACCTCCCCAGGTGCACTCTGTTGGACAAAGGCAAACCAGGGACCAAGTGGTTCCAAACCTACCATGTCCCTCCATTGTTCCAACCAAAGGGACCCAACCCCCAGCTGTAGGCTGCCAGAGGTTGACCCTTCGGGCCAGATACAACTCAGTCATGGAAAGAAAGGCCTCCATGGTGACCAGTGATCTGAGGAAGCTGAGACCAACTTTATTAGGGCCTCACTTCTCTACTCAGACACCCCACCAGCCTTTACTTTGCCAAAACACCCTACAGCTAGTAATTCCAAATGGTGGAGATCATCCAGTACCCTTGGGATTAGGGATTGCTTAGTGGACCATAAGACAGGGGGTAAGCATGCTAGTGCAGATTCTTCCTTATATGGCCACTTAGTCAATAAAGGCTCAACTGGGCAAGGTTAGCCTTATCTCATTTCGTTTGGGGGGTTATGTAGGAAGGTGGAATCTGACTGCATGGTTGCCCCCACTTTTTTCCTGGTGTTTTGCTGGTTTTCGACTTAGTTTGGCTGGGATCCTGCTATTCAAGACCCCAGCCTATCTGCTTCCCCTTTAAATTGATTCCCTGTACTTTAGGTACACTCCAGATTGGATTCTGGGGTACCCTTATAAGTCCCTAGTATATGGTATACTATGTACCCAGGGCATAGGTACCCCAGAGGCCTCCCAGGGGCTGCAGCATGTATTATGCCACTCCTGAGAGGCCATTCAAAATGACACAACAGGTCTGCTACTGCAGCCTGTGTAAGGTGGTGCATGCACCCCTTACTTAGATATAGGTTCACTATATCTATCCTACTCACTGACCATATAAGCCTATCAGTCACCCCTATGGCAGGCCTTATCAATCCTGAAGGCAGGGTGCTGGGTTTTATGTCAGAGGGTGCCCATGCATGAGCAGAGCCCTCTGCAGCCTTCGGAACCACTATTCCGGGGTTGTTTGTGATGCAGCCAACCATATACTCTTAAGTGCATTATAACCTCACGGTAAATGCTAACTTTAAAACGGTTATGTCGTGTTTGGTGTCAAACACCTTGGAATCATACCTCCACACCAGTAACTGGTGTGGGAGGTATGATTCCTCCCTCCTAGAGGGAGAAATATGACAACACCGGTACACCCAGTACCAGCTTCACAGAACCCTGGCATCACAAAATGGATGCTGCCAGCCACAGACACGAGTCTGCCATCCTGCTGCTGGATGAAACTCCGGCAGGGGAGGCTGGACAATAGGTTTCCTGTCACAGGGAGGTGTGACCACCTCCCAGACAGGCTTTAGTGTATTGGGGCTGGGTGGGTGCACTCTCAGAGTGCTTTGATGTCTGCACTGGGGGCACATTTGGTGTCCCTGTGCAAAGTTCAGCTCAAACCGGTTGCAGGGGCTATCAGCCCCTGCTCTGGCGTGAAACTGGACAAACGACATGGGTGTAGCCACCCCTCTATCCTGACCCTCCCATAGGTGGGTCCCCAGAGTTTGTCCCACCCCTTGCTTGGGTATAAAGTAGGAACCCTGACTACAGGACTTTAGATTTTACCTGGACTAAACTCTGCTACAGAAACCAAGTAACCTTCGACGATCTACGCTTTGCTGGATGACTGAAGAATCTCCCTTGGAGTAAAGGAGTTACTCCCCTGCAAGGCAGGCACCTTAACGCATCTGACCAGTTTGCATCTACGCAGCTCCTGATGGACTCCAAAGATTTTGCAACACAGGAGGTGGGTTTCCAAGCTTCCCCGAGGCTGACTACTGCTCTCAGCAAACCTGAGACCTGCAGCCCTCGTGGGGACCGCGCAACCCGAACCCCTGGACACTGTGCACATTTGCAGCAGCATATGCTTCTAGGCAATCCCTGAGGCTGTGCTTTGGGCTACTTGTAGTCCAAGCCCCGAGCAGTGTTTCCCCTGAAGATTGCTGGCCTACACTCCACGAGTCTTCCGTGGTCTGGTATTGTGTTATTCCTCTAGCTGTCCCTTCGCGATCCCTGGTCCGTTGACCTGTGGGTCCCTGGGAGGGCAACTTTAACTTTCAGTGGGATTTCCTGGTTGCTCCAGACGTGCCCTGACTCTCCATCGCTTGGGAGTCCCCAGGACCTTGCTGGTCCTCACCGAAGCATCTTTTCTGTGACTGCTTGGGTTGCAGTTGCCAAGGCTTGTTGGTCTCCAATCCGGAAACTGACCCCTCAGCACTTGACATCCTTTATAGGACAGCTCGCCTGCGGAATCTGGTCATTGTCGATGTCTCCTGGTCCCCGTGGCTGCAGAGTCAAGCTTCACCTCTTCGCACCTGAAGCACCCGACATCGGTGGGCATTCGATTGCTCCGCTCCTGGTCACGTGAAGTGACCCAGACTTTGTCCCCTCTGCTTTCAGGTTCTTCACATCTCCGATCCAGGCTTGGATCCCTCCGGACACTTTTCTTCTCCACGGCAGCAGTACTTCTTCGCATCACGCCATTGAAAACAACGAGGGTTTCCGACACCACTTGACCCCTATGCACACGGCTTCCCTGGGCTAGGTAACATGGGTACCTTGGTACTCACAAGGGTGCTGGCCTTAGAACCTTCTATGTTTAGCTGGGTTTGCTTGAAGTCCTCTCCGAAGTGTCCTTAAACTCTAAATTTCCAACCGCGACTTTCCCATTGGGTTGTATGGAGCTCACGTCTGTGTTCCCACACTGCACCCGTCCTCCATGGGTCCCCTGTGTCACTACCTTGGGTGGTTCCTTGGGGTCCCAGCGATTCTACGTGCTCTAGGCACTGTGTCTAGTCAAGTCATGGTTGTTATACCACTTTCTTAATATATGGTTTGGTCTCCCCTGGAGCCCACTGTGTATTGTGCTATTTACTGTCGTTCTAGTACTGTAATATTGTGTGCCTTGTTCTCTAATCTCATAAAGAGGTTAGTAGAGAGTGTTTAGTAATAAATACATATATTTTATAGATACCTTGTGTGGTTCTCCTTTCATTTGGTCATTTAAGAGGTTATATACTGGTTAAACAAGCTGCTTTACATTCCTTCGAGACTTAGCCTGAAGGCTGCTCTCCACAGCTACCACTAGGATAGCTTTCTATAAAGGTTGTCTTTAACCTAATCATCAATAAGGGTCGTTTGGACTGGTGCAAGGTGCCCACTTTAATTAGTGGACAGCATATACCAGGACAACTTCTCACAGTGGTATTAATGGTGGTGGTATTGGTGGTGGTGGTATTGGTGGTGATGGTATTGGTGGTGGTGGTGTTGGTGGTATTAGTGGTATTGGTGGTGGTGGTATTGGTGGTGGTATTGCTGGTGGTGCTAGTGGTATTGGTGGTGGTGGTGGTGGTATTGGTATTGGTGGTGATGGATATTGGTATTCGTGGTGGTGGTATTGCTGGTGGTGGTATTGGTGGTGGGCTTGGTGGTGGTGGGATTGGTGAAGGTGGTATTGGTTGTGGTAGTGGTGGTAGTATTGGTGGTGGTGGTATTGGGGTGGTATCAGTGGTGGTATTGGTGGTGGTATTGGTATTGGGGGTGGTGGTATTAGTGGTGGTGGTATTCGCATTGGTGGTGGTGGTATTGGTGGTGGTGGTGGTTGTATTGGTGGTGGTGGTGGTATTGGTGGTAGTGGTATTGGTGGTGGTGATATTGGTGGTGGAAATGTTGGTGGTAGTATTGGTGGTGGTATTGGTGGTAGTGGTATTGCTGGTGGTGGTGGTGGTGGTTTTGGTGCTGGTGGTATTAGTGGTATTGGTAGTGGTGGTGGTATTGGTGGTGGTTGTATTGGTGGTGGTGTTATTGGTCGTGGTATTGGTGGCTGTGGGATTGGTGGTGATGGTATTGGTGGTGGTTGTTTGGTGGTGGTAGTATTAGTGGTTGTGGTATTGGTGGTGGTGGTATTGGTATTGGTGGTGGTGGTAATGGTATTGGTGGTGGTATTGGTATTGGTGGTTGTATTGGTATTCGTGGTGGTGGTGGGATTGGTTGTGGTGGTATTGGCGGTGGTCGTATTGGTGGAGGTGGTATTGGTGCCGGTGGTATTGATGGTGGTGGTGGTAATGGTGGTGGTGGTATTGGTGGTGGTAGTATTTGTGGTGGTAATGGTATTGGTGGTAGTGGTGGTGGTTGTATTGGTGGTGCTGGTGGTAATGATGGTGGTGGTAATAGTGGTGGTGGTTTTGGTGGTATTTGTGATGGTATTGGTAGTGGTGGTATTGGTGGTGGTCTTGGTGGTGGTATTGGTTGTGGTGGTGGTATTGGTGATGGTATTGGTGGTGGTGGTGGTATTAGTGCTGGTGGTATTGGCATTGGTGGTGGTGGTATTGGTGGTGGTAATATTGGTGGTGGTATTGGTGGTGGTATTGGTGGTGGGGGTATTAGTGGTGGTATTGGAGGTAGTATTGGTGGCATTGGTGGTGGTATTAGTTGTGGTGGTATTGGTGGTGGTGGTATTGGTGGTGGTGGTATTGATGATTGTGATATTGGAGATGGTACTGGTGGTATATGTGGTGTTGGTAATGGTGGTGGTGGTAGTATTAGTGGTGGTATTGTTGGTGGTGGTATTGGTGGAGGTTGTAATGGTATTGGTGGTGGTGGTATTGGTATTGGTGGTGGTGGTATTGGTATTCGTGGTGGTGGTGGTATTGGTTGTGGTGGTATTGGTGGTGGTATTGGTGCTGGTGGTATTGGTGTAGGTGGTATTGGTGCTGGTGGTATTGATGGCGGTGGTGGTATTGGTGGTATTGGTGGTGGTGGTAGTATTGGTGGTGGTATTGGTGGTAGTTGTATTGGTGGTGCTGGTGGTATTGGTGGTGGTGGTAATAGTGGTGGCGGTTTTGGTGGTATTTGTGATGGAATTGGTGGTATTGGTGGTGGTCTTGGTGGTGGTATTGTTGGTAGTGGTGGTATTGGTGATGGTATTGGTGGTGGTATTGATATTGGTGGTGGTGGTATTAGTGGTGGTGTATTGGCATTGGTGGTGGTGGTGGTGGTATTGGTGGTGGTATTGGTGGTGGTATTGATGGTGCTGGTATTGGTGGTGGTATTGGTGGTAGGGGTATTGGTGGTGGTATTGGTGGTATTGGAGGTAGTATTGGTGGTGGTATTGGTGGTGGTGGTGGTATTGGTTGTTGTGGTATTGGTGGTGGTCGTATTGATGGTTGTGATATTGGAGATGGTACTGATGGTATATGTGGTGGTGGTAATGGTGGTGGTGGTAGTATTGTTGGTGGTGGTAGTGGTGGTATTGTTGGTGGTGGTATTGGTGGGTGTTGTAATGGTATTGGTGGTGATGGTGGTGGTATTGGTATTGGTGGTGGTGGTATTGGTATTCATGGTATGTCATTTACGCCAGAATCACAACATGGCAGCAAACCCTTACTGAGTCAATTCCCTCCCCTTGACCTGGCCCTGTTGTCCCCAATCCTGATGGAACTGAAATCCGGCTCTCCAACAGACCCCGCCCCCCTCACATTTTCACCTCTGCCACTGAGATCATCTGTCCTGCTATCCTCGACCTTGTTAACTCTTCAATCTCATCTGGCATAGTCCCGCCGGCCTGGAAATGTGCTATGGTTAAAGCCATCCTAAAGAAAGCTAACCTCAATCAGGACGGCCTCTCTAATTATCGCCCAATCTCTCTTCTTCCTTGGGTGAGCAAAATTCTGGAGAAACACATTAACACTACTTTAGTGGATTTTCTAGAATCCAATGACTTACTCCATCCCTCCCAAACTGGCTTTCGTCCCAAATTCAGGACAGAGACCGCCCTCCTCGTAGCAACTGAGTAGGCTAGAAGGATCCTGGACCAAGGAGGTAATGCCGCGATTATTCTCCTTGACCTCAGCGCAGCTTTCGATACTGTTAATCATAACACGATGATCCTCAGACTCAGAAGCCTTGGAGTATCCGGTACAGCACTAACCTGGCTACAATCCTTTCTGAGTGAGCGATCCTTCAAGGTCTTTGAAGGAGAAGTGTCCTCTAAGCAGTTGCCCCTAACGTGTGGGGTTCCCCAGGGCTCCTCCCTAAGCCCCACACTATTTAATATCTACATGAGACCCCTGGCTGAGATCGTCCACCCATTTGGCATCAAAATCATTACCTATGCAGATGATACCCAGCTCGTGGTGGCACTTAACCACCCCGATGGGTCATCCTGCACTCTAGGCCATTGCCTAGAGGAGGTTGCCAGATGGATGGAACTCTCATGCCTTAAACTCAACGGGGACAAAACGGAACTCATGCTCCTGGGCAACTCTCCCTCTTTCAACTCGACGACACTCTGGCCCAATTGTCTAGGACCGGCTCCCGCCCCAAAAGACCAGATAAAGAGCCTTGGTATCTGGCTAGATCGCTCCCTTACCTTCAATCACCAAGCAGCTACCTGCTTTGGGTTACTCAGACTGCTGCGAAAATTTTTGCCCCTCCTCCCTTTCCAAGCCAGAAGGATCATGGTCCAAGCCCTCGTCCTCTCTCGCCTGGACTATGGTAACATCCTCTTTCTGGGAGCCCCTCAATATACCATCAATAAGCTCCAGATTATTCAAAACTGCGCCGCCCGCCTGCTTCTTCAGATCCCCCGCCGACAGTCAGCCAGACCAGCCCTGGTGTCTCTGCATTGGCTGCCAATAAAGCAAAGGATCCAGTTCAAGACACTGTGTACTGTCCACAAAGCGTTTTGGAAGACAGGCCCAGCTGTTATCCAATCCTTGATTACCCCATACCAACCTTCAAGAAATCTCCGCTCATCGACTGCCTTTCTCACCCTACCCCCAAAAATAACAAGAGCTAGATGTGGCGGTCGGTCCTTTGCCCACAAAGCGGCCATTCTCTGGAATTCCCTTCCACTTCATATTCGAAGTGAACCTAATCTGCTGTCTTTTCGGAAGTGTCTAAAAACGTACCTCTTCAGAAATGGGGTCTAACTCTCACACTTGCCCATCCAATGGCTGTGCCGTTCTGCAGCGCTGGGAGGCCTTAGGGTAGCCATCGCGCTTTACAAATTTCATTTCATTCATTCATTATTATACTAACTGATATATGATGCTATAATTTGGTTTATTTAGGGGCTTTTTGAATTGTGAATCTGCCATATATCTGAAGATATTGACGGAATTTGACTCTTGAGAAATAGTGGATTTCTGCATACATGTGACAGGGGAACTGTGGTTCACTGGTGAGTTTTTTCGAGTATTCAATAAAGAATTATTTTCCTCCTGGTTTGGGCCCTTCAAGGGTTTGATAACTATGCGTGCTTTCTTTTCAAGAGAGTTTGGAGGTATGAGGGTTGTGAATTTACCAACAAGACGTTTGGAAACCACTTTCTGAAAATTAGTTGAAATTATTCGGAGCTACACGAAAGGTAGCAATATAATTAATTGTCTTGAATACTTATTCCATATGCACTATTTATGGTGTATGCATTATGATTCTCATTTGAATGCTTGACATACACTTTTATCATTGGGTTATGATTCTGCATGTGGTAACTTTTTCCCTTTTTGTTCTTTCTTTGCAATTCATGGTGATTTATATCAGCTGTGGATTTTATTTTTGGATTAAATTGAGTATAGTGATTCTCTTTCCTTTACCCCCTTTACTTTTAATTTGGGATGCATGATGCACTTGGTTTTGTCTTTGGTAGTCTGTGAAATGTGTAGAATCTGATCCTATTGTTGTGAGTTGTTTTATCCTTGGTTCCCCCATATAGACCTATGTTTTTATTTGTTTTCAGATTTAATTGTTTGGTTGCTCTTGAATATTTTTGTCTGTCATGACGATGACCTAACAAATTATTGAGGTAAAACACCGTCAATTCTCTTCTGGCAGAAAGAGGAAGCATAAATTGCAATATGTGCCTGTCATAATATGGGCAAACAGGAAGCATCACTTTACAATGCAGTGAAAACCATGCAGTACCTTTACAACACAGTCACTACCCCGACTGCGACGTTACCATGTGTTCCTATAGCACACAAGTTGTTACAATGACTTGCTTTAGGGATTGCGGTGTTGGACTGGTAATGGATTTTAAGTCCAACACCTTCTCAACTGATACACCGACTGGAGTTGGAACAGTAATTTATACTATTCCAAAGTCCAGCGCTTCCCTAAAGGAAGTCGTTGTAACTTTGTGAGCACTAACTATTTGTTTTTGTTTGTATTAGATTTTGTATGTTTGTGAACAAATAATTTAAATTGCCCCAAAACAAACTCTTTAGAAAAAAAAATGTTGTGGGTACCTTGTGTTTTATGTGTTGTTTTTATTGTTGGTCTGATTTACAAATTTTATTGTTTATAGAGTAATTGTTGTTCTTTCTTAGTACTTTATCCCTGAACCATTGTAGCATATATATTCCCACAAGAAGAGAGCAAAGGCTGTGAGTGAATAAGTGGTGACATCAACGACTGATTCACAGAGTCAAGTTCAAGTTCGCCGTGTGGATTCAGAGAAAATGTTGAAACTGATAAAAGTGAAGTTGAAATCTCTCGAAGTCCAGCGATCTTTGACGTTGTTGAACTTGCTAATGAGAGTGAAAGTGAAGCCCCAGCTTAAAGAACGAGTACCAGTGGCCAGTTTCAGTCTGAGGGTCAGAGTGAAGACCTGTTGCAAAGTCATGGGTGACAGTAAGAAGAAGTAGTCTCTGATCCATCTTCATCTAATGAAAGATTCCAGCTGACAGTTCGGTTTCAAGAACCCCCAGAGAAAGAAATTAATTAACATTGAGTTACTGATCCTGAGCAAAGAATTAGCTCAACAGTGAATGAGAAAGAGTAGGCAGTGGTCACGAGAGAAAAACAATAGATGAGACATTGGAAGGTGTGAAGAGAGCCTGCAAAAGAAAACACCTGGATAGTGAAAAGCTAAAGGCAATTGAGGAAGAACCTGAAGTGATTGAAATAAACTCGGAAAGTAGTGAGAGTGATTCACCAGTTGCTAAAAGGCCAACCAGACAGAGAATCCCAAATAGAGAATACCCCTCACCTGATTGGGCATATGATGCATCAATTTTAAAAGGAGAGTCAGACAATGAGAACTGTAGTACAATAAACTGTTGTGAATATAGCTTTGAGAGTGATCTGGAAGATGAACTGCTTTGAAATCTGAAATCTGAAAGTGCTGAAATTAGTTGAACATTATAAAGAATCTTGTTAAGAAGAGACTCTAAATATGAACTGAATAAATGAAGTCAAAAGAACAGAAGAAGAAACAAATATGTTGGAAGACTATTTTTGATTATTATTTGCAAAAATAAAAGAAGAACAAATGTATTATTGTTTTGAAAGAAAAGTTTGATTTTTGCCACAAATTTGTGTTTTTGTCTCAGTGGAAATAGCCTATAGTAAATGCTGTAAATTGTTAGCTGGATATCTTTCATAATGCAGTTAATAGTCCTAATTGGGTTATTGTTGTGCTTTATTTCTCAGGGTGGATATGTTTCCGCCAAAGTTGAATCTTCTACAGTACATATTAAGGTTGCTAATACTCTGGTATGTAGAGAAAGTTTAGCTAGTGGTTTTATTTATAATCTTTATACTAAAATGATGGGTGAATATGTGGAAATTACAGGGGTGAAAAACTGTATTGCATGTACTTTTCTTCCTTCCTCTTCAGGTGAAAGTTTACCTATTTACAGCTTCTGATATCCTATGGGTTGTCCTGCATTGTGTTTATTAGTTTGTTTAATAAGCAAAACTCTTTAGGCCAGATGCATCAAGCTAAATTGCGATCGCAATTGAGCTGTGTGCAATGTAGGTAAGCAAGGGCCAGATGTATCAACGCTTTTTGCGTTCGCAAATGGGCCGATTCTCAGAATCGGCCCGTTTGCGAACGCAAAAATGCGTTTTCCAATGTTTCAAGCCTTAAGAATTCGCAATATGGGTAATCGCAATTATTTGCGATTACCTAAATTGCGAATGCAGTTAGGGAATCACAATTTGCGATTCCCTAAATGCTATTCTTGTAGCCCACGCAAAGTGCAATATTGCTTTAAGGAATCGCAAATTACCACCAACCTCAAGTTGGTGGTAATTTGCGATTTCCTTGAAAAATGCACTTTTTGCATTTTTCAAAGTGCCATGTGGCGTACATACATGCCCTTAGGGCATGTATGTGCGCCACATGTGCACACATGCACATTTCAGGGGTGCAACAGGGTGTCCTTTTGGAACACTTGCACCCTTGAAATTGCATGCGCAATTTGTGAGTACCTATTGGGTACTCGCAAATTGCGCATGCAATTCCCATTCATTCCTATGGGCCTCTTGGCCCTTAGAAATGAATGGGAAGCCAGTCCTTAATTGCGAATCGCAATTTGCAAGTCGCAATTAAGGAATGCGTAGGAATCGCAAAAAATTAGCAAATTCCTACATACATTGCTTTTTGCGAGTCTACAATAGCGAATCGGTAAAATTCGCTATTATAGACTCGCAAAATGTAATGTTGATACATCTGGCCCTTGGTGACCATATTTATCAAATTTTAACAATTTGCTGTAGAACTTTCCTGTCAACAAGGGAGAAGGGGATAAACTAACGTACGGTACATTTCTGAATATAATCACACAAACTAACTCTTATACTAAAAAAAACTAATTAGGAGTATGTATGTGGTTAGAGTGTAGAGGAGTGAAAGTTTGTCAGGTAATATAATAAAAGGAGAGCAAAGATTCTGAGAGATTGGAGGAACGAAAAGAAGATAGAAGAGCAGTTTGAGGCTGAGGAATAATATAGACCATCAAATTTGAATCTGAGGTTGAGAATGGAGTATGAAAAGGAGGGTAAGATGTGTATGGTACACCATGAACATTCAGGGAGAGGGTCTGTAGAATATGTGGGCAAGAGCAAATGTGAAAGAAGTTATTTGGTGAGTGGTGATTTCCTGGATGGGGAAGAATCAATTTTGAGACAGATCTATTATGTATGTTTATTTCAATCTTCCACCTGATTGGGTGGGTTCTTGTTACCTGGCTTTAGTATTTCCTAAGGTTTATCACGTGCATGGTATGAATAATGGTCTTCGTTTGAAGAGAGTGAAGTTTGATTTTAGGCAGGTAGGCTTAGATATATTCAGGAACTATCATTAGTTTACTGGGATTTCTGTGAAGGATGTGAAAATTAGAAGACTGTCTACCTTAGTAGGTAGGTTGGCTTATAACACAGCAGGAGCACTTACACAGATTAATTCTGAGCTTGTTACCATGAGCACAATTTTATTGCTAAACCGCTTTGCATTAAATATCCTTTTCATGAAGGAAGGTGGTGTTTGAAGTGTATTAAATATTAGGGAATGTTGCACCTTTATACCCCATAATAAGGATTATTAAGGCGTTTATAACTGATATAACAAATATGTCACACCAGATAAAGACGTTAGAAGAGCATGGCGTATGGGTATTAGTAGGTTCATAGGTTAGTAAGATAGGAAAGGGGTTTAACAATGTTAGTGAATGGTACAACTCCTTGGGTAGGGGGAGGGGGAGATTTATACTAACCCCTGGAATTATTGTGTTGATTATTGCAATTGTCTCTTGTTTAAATCTTCTGGAGTCATTTTTCAGAGGTGTGGGTGCAAAGAAAGAAGAGACTTGAGAGAGGAAAAGGGAAGAATATGAGCTGGATGATATCCAAGACTATGAATACAAGTGGTTAAATATGATGGAGGAATCAATCCTAAAGAAGAAGAAAATTATGGATACTGTGTATTAACTGTTTAATATGCTGGGTTTTAGTGATTATGAAATATTTCAGTGGGGGATTTGGAGAAGACAATGTCCGGGTATTAGTTTTGTGCAGCATCAATGACATATGCAATCTATAGAACTATTGCTGTTTATACATTTCACATATCTTTACACGGATATAAAACTATTGTTTTTGGAACACATCTCCTATGATATATTAAAGTGTGTTTCCCTGAAGTTTATTAGTTACGTCCCATGTTAAGGTTTGCTCCATTTTAGAAAGCACGGATGCCTTCTCCTCTCCTGGCTCATTTCACTATCCCCATGCTCATTTATCTCCCCTGGATGTCGACAGAGAATAGGCACCCAGAGACAAGCTAGTTTATTTCCATTGATGTTGTTCTTTCCTGTTTTTGCTGATCACGATGAAGCTTGATCACAAAATGTTGTAATTTTCAAGGATCTTCCACCGGGGTGCTGTGGCCTAGTCATTCATATAATAATTTCCTTTTTTTTTCCCCAGAGTTTTATATAGCGCAAACTTGACACAATGGTATCGGGTATCAGAGCGCTTTACATGAGCACCAGTTGCGTTACACAAGGAGACATTCATTTTTGTTAGGCACGTGGAAATTAAGTGATTTGCCCAGAATCACAGGATGTTGTGCGTCGTTGCCAAGACTCCAACCCGGTTCCCCAGATTTGAGGGCGACCGCCCTAGCCATTAGGCCACATCCTCTCCCTTATTGTTCATGTAACTATTTCTTCTTGTCAATGGCAGGTGACATTAGGTCATAATGGTCAGAATCAATATTCATGTAGTGGGATAGTGCCTCAATGTTAAGGCAATGTGAAATGTATTAGGTGTTCTGTTTTGCTGAAGAAATGAAACTTTTAATTGTGCCACTGTGAGTTCATAGCTTTGCTAATTTGATATGCAGAAATAGTGTATAAAAATCCCTGATTTTGAGAACGCTGGGGAGATCATCCCTATGCTATTAGGGATGCTGCCTGATTTTCTATTGATTTTGCTGCTCATTTGGGATGTGGAATAATTTTTGATTCTGCATTTTCTGTATTTGCTTTAATTGCTGAGAAGCTTTTATAGCATTTAATGTAAACAATTTGCACTCTTTTACTTGTGTGTAATAAATATTTTAACTATTCTTTTGTTTAGAACTCAATTATTGAGTGAGCTCTTTTTATTAAATGACTGTTTTGTAATTGTTGTACTGTTGGCAGGTGCTGCTTTTTCTTCAGGACACATTGCCTCATGAAATCGCCTCCAATTCAACAAATTTGCATCCAGATGAGGTAAAGGTTAGGGTTGTCTACATATTTAGGTATCTAAATTTTGGGGTTCTGCATGCCCACAGTATAGCAGTAGCCTGTAGAGCATCCCGCCATCTTGACAGCACAAGAAGTGTTCAACTGCTACTCCACGCTGAGGGTTACCTCTCCCCCTACGGGTCATTGTGAACGACTACCAATGCCATTGTGGTTTCATGTACACCAAGCTTTCTGTTAGATATGATTGTAATACATCTTATTATGTAAATTTTTTCACAACAAATTTTATTGTCAACATCTGTAACAACCCTGGTATGACCAGGTTTTCAAATGTCCCAATATACATATTATTGATAGTGATGTCAACTTTTATAGTTTCAATATAACACAATTTTAGAGACTAATAGCGTCGAAAATATTACCCCAATAATAAACAGCAGTGCCATACATCTAGTGTAAAATCTAATACATGCAATCCTCAGCTTTCCATATCTAGTAGATATATAATTACAACCGTGTTTATCCCACATCATTTACCTTTTTAAAATCCTAATTATGTACATTTACCTGAGTATTTCCCAGGGAGATGAACACAGAGAGAAACACACAGAAAATAGCCCAACGCATTGTTAAATGTATCCGTCACCTGCAGATAAAACAAAACAATCAAAATCAGAGAACTGCATTGTTTTTTAAAAGGACATCTGGCAGAGCCTGATTTAGTTTATGATTTTATTTAGCCCTCTTCAGCGGGAAAACAAAGACCTTCTTTCTCAGGTGGCCGGTAAAACTGGGAGGAAAAATCACCCACCCTCACCCTAGGGAAACTCTGTTGCCGCCCAGTGACAGCATTTCCACAAGTGACTTTAATGCTCAGTTTTGAGTTGCTGGGGAGGGAATAGGGAGTACCTTGAGGATCATGGATAATCAGTCAGGGCTGTATGTTACTGGCAAACATCATTAGCATGTGTCAGGGCTGTACATATGATGCAAGTTCTCACTGGGGCATGTTGTGATCCTGTGTCAGAATATTGTTACTGTGTGACATAAAAATTGTGCCCTAAATATCGCTTACAAAAATATTGTGCCACCGGGTGCAGGTTTTCTATTATTAACTCAAGTGGGGCTATATGTGTGAAAATTATATTTAGAAAAGAATATTTTTTAAGACAATATTCTGGCAACAATATTCTCGCACTACATCCCCCAGGATCTCTTCATCAATTTATACATAGCATGACTACCATCAAAGGGACTACTTGGCAGTGGGCATAAAACCGACAGAGCTATTACTTTGATGCCTTCAGCGCACTAGAGCAGCATTTCCTACTACACTCTCCCTTCCCAGCACAGGACAAACAGCTAGTTTTCGTGCTCTGAACATAGAACAGAGATAAAGTGAAGCAGAGCAATGCACCCCCAAATGTCAGAGCTGGGGTTTTTTTATCGAAACAAGGAGAATGAAAGGAAACATTGCTTAAAGTCTGCTATGCACAGTTACAAAATATTACCATATATTTCATCTCTATTTTATTATTTCACATCAATAACATCAACAGTGAAGCCACACCAAAATATATGCAGTAGATAGTTGTTCACACAATAGGCACAGACATCTGGAGCACAGTCTTGGTACAGGAGAAAAAATATTCAAACATTAATAGTATATGTTTGTGGAGCAATAGCGTGTGTGGTGGAGAAGGGTGGGAGAGGGAGGTCGCTCATCAGTAGGCGTGGTGATGGGGGTCCGAAGCACAAAGCATTATAATGGTACCTACAGGCACAAGCAATGCTAAAGAGCACTCCTAGGACCCTGTTAGCGCATCCCATCATGGTGGTCTACTTACGATTCCTCAGTGCAAAAGGGCTGCAAGCCCAAATCTCATGTGTCTATCGCCCAAAAATGATTGGCTACCCATTGAGGGTAGGCGGGTGTCACTTTGGCTTCTATGTTTACTATGTAAATGTCCCAATTTCCGCCTCCTGTTACTGCCACCCCTTATCTTTAAGGGAAAACCAGCTTAAGCACGCGCCCACTGCGGTAGTGTATTCAACAATTTAGTCATGTCCGACACCAGGTTAGAAACATTGCTCTTAATTTAATAAATAAAACAAGACCAAAACTACAAAAACTCAATAAGTAGAAGTTAAGATATACATTTTTAAAGAATAAAGGTAAAAATAGCGCTTAGAAGCAATAAGCGCTCATGGGGTCATCTGGTCGCGCTGAACCAGAGTAAAGTCAACAGTTCAGGTTGAGTGTGATGGAGCGCGGGCCGGATACAGGGACCATGCAAGGCCCACTGAACAAAAGTAATTTGATCCTGATCGCAACAGCGAGATGCGGCGTGCAGCCGAGCGATGCGTCGGTGTTGATCCTGCAGTCGACATGATGCATCGATTTTCTACACGCAACAATGGTGATGCACTAGTGCTGAAGACGAAGCGCAGGTTCTGAGATGCATTGGTTCCAAAGCTGATACGCTGAGTTTCTCCACGCAGTCGAGGGGATATGTCAATCGTCTCTCTGCAGTGGCAGCAATGTGGTGGTTCTGATGGTGATGCACTGGTTCGGAGTGTGATGTGCCAGTCTGTTCCCACAACAGTGGCGATGCAGCGATTCTTGTCTCACAGCAGAGGATGCGTCCGTTCTGCTGCAGCAAGCACCCGGGTCCACTTTCAATGGACCAGGCACAGGAGCAGGATGGAAGACTTTGATGTACCTGAGTCTTGTAACAGGAGGCTAGTCAAAGAGCTCTTGCAGTCACTCTAAGTTGCAGTGATGGAGGTCCAGCCTTTTACCCAGGTAGAGAGAGCAGCAGGCAGCAGGGCAACACAGCAAGGCAGCAGTCTTCTAAATCAGCAGTCCTGCACAATGGCAGTCCTTAAGTACAGCAGTTTTTCTTCCTGGTAGAGTGGTTTCAGGAATCAAAACAAAGAAAGGTACTGAGTTGGTAGGGTCAAAGATCCAATACTTATACCCAGTTGTGCCTTAAAAGTGGGGGTTTATTCAAAGGAGGGTTTTTGAAGTGTACAGACTGGTGGTGGTATTGGTGGTGGTATTGTTGGTGGTATTGGTGGTGCTGGTATTGGTGGTGCTGGTATTGGTGGTGGTGGTATTGACGGTATTGTTGGTGGTATTGGTGGTGGCATTGGTGGTATTGGTAGTGGTGGTATTGGTGGTGGTATTGGTATTGGTGGTGGTGGCATTGGTATTGGTGGAGGTATAGGTGGTGATGGTATTGGTGGTAGTGGTATTGGTGGAGGTGGTGGTATTGGTGGTGGTGGTCGTATTGGTGGTGGTTGTATTGATGGTGGTGGTATTGGTGGTGCTGGTGGTATTGGTGGTGGGTGTGGTGGTGGTGGTATTGGTATTGGTGGTGATATCGGTGATGGTGGTATTGGTGGTGGTGGTATTGGTGGTGGTATTGGTGGTATTGGTGGTGGTGGTATTGGTGGAGGTGGCGGTGGTATTGGTGCTGGTGGTGCTATTAGTGATGGTATTGGTGGTAGTGGTAGTGGCATTGGTGGTATTGGCGGTGGTGGTATTGGTGGTGGTATTGGTGGCAGTATTGGTTTTGGTGGTGGTGGTGGTATTGGTATAGGTAGTGGTATAGGTATAGGTATAGGTGGTGGTATTGGTGGTGGTGGTACTGGTGGTATTGGTGGTGGTATTGGTGGTCATGGTGGTATTGGTGGTGGTATTGGTATTGGTGGTGGTATTGCTGGTGGAGGTATTGGTAATTGTGGTGGTATTGGCGGTGATGGTATTGGTATTGGTGGTGGTATTGGTGGTGGTGGTATTGGTGGTGGTGGTTGTATTGGTGGTGGTGGTGGTGGTATTGGTGATGGTGTTAGTGGTGGTATTGGTGATGATATTGGTGGTGTTATTGGTGGTGGTGGTTTTGGGAGTGGTGGCATTGGTGGTGGTGGTATTGGAGGTGGTTGTGGGTATGGTATTGGTGGTGGTGGTAGTGGTGGTATTGTTGGTGGTGGTATTGGTGGTGGTGGTATTGGTGGTGGTGATATTGGTGGTATTGGTGGTGGTTTTGGTGGTGGTGGTATTGGTGGTATTGCTGGTGGTGTTATTGGTGGTGGTGGTATTAGTGGTGGTGGTGGTATTGGTGATGGTGGTATTGGTGGTGGTATTGGTGGTGGTAGTGTTGGTAAGGTGGCATTGGTGGTGTTATTACTGGTGGTGGTATTGGTGGTGGTGTTGGTGGTGGTGGTATTGGTGGTGGTAGAATTGGTGATGGTATTGGTGCTATAGGTTTTGGTGGTGGTATTGGTGGTATTGGTAGTGGTGGCATTGTTGGTATTGGTGGTGGTGGTATTGGTATTGGTGGTATCGGTGGTGTTATTTGTATTGGCAGTGTTATTGGTGGTGTTATTGGTGGTGGTGGTGGTATTGGTGGTGGTGGTATTGGTGCTGATGGTATTAGTGGTGGTGGTGGTATTGATGGTGATGGTGGTATTGGTGATGATGGTATTGCTAGTGGTGGTGGTAATGGTATTGGTAGTGATATTGGTGATGGTAGTATTGGTGGTGGTGGTAGTAGTAGTGGTATTGGTGGTGGTAATGGTGGTGGTGGTATTGGTGGTGATATTGGTAATGGTATTGGTGGTAGTGGTGGTGGTATTGGTGATGGTGCTGGTATTGGTGGTGGTGGGATTGGTGGTGGTGTTATTGGTATTGGTGGTCATATTGTTGATGGTGGTATTGTTGATGGTGGTATTGGTGGTGCAGGTATTGGTGGTGGTGGTATTGGTGATGGTATTGGTGGTGGTTTTGGTGGTGGTGGTATTGGTGGTGGTGGTATTGGTGGTGGTATTGGTGGTGGTGGTATTGGCGGTATTGGTGGTGCTGGTATTGGTGATATTGGTGGTATTGGTGGTGGTGGCATTGGTGGTGTTGTTGGTGGTGCTATTGGTGGCATTGGTGGTGGTATTGTTTTTGGTGGTAGTGGTATTGGTATAGGTGGTGGTGGTACTGGTATTTGTAGTGGTGGTATTGGTCGTGGTATTGGTTGTGGTGGTATTGGTGGCATTGGTGGTGGTGGTATTGGTGGTGGTGGTGGTATTGGTGGCGGCAGTGGTGTTGGTGATAGTGATATTGGTGCTATTGGTGGTGGTGGTGGTAGCATTGGTGGTATTGTTGGTGGTGGTATTGGTGGTAGTGGTAGTATTGGTGGCGGTATTGGTTTTGGTGGTGGTGGTATTGGCAT
Organism: Calotriton arnoldi; assembly: GCA_963921515.1. NCBI lineage: Eukaryota > Metazoa > Chordata > Amphibia > Caudata > Salamandridae > Calotriton > Calotriton arnoldi. The sequence goes on along the minus strand of CAWUFW010006694.1, from coordinate 1,009,981 downwards.
AGGTGGTGGTATTGTTGGTGGTGGTACTGGTATTTGTGGTGGTGGTATTGGTCATGGTATTGGTGGTGGTAATTGTGGTATTGGTGGCATTGGTGGTGGTATTAGTGGCGGTGGTATTGGTGGTGGTCATGGTAACGGTGGTAGTTGTGGTATTGGATGTGGTGGTATTGATGGTATTGGTGGTGGTGGTGGTATTTGTAGGAGAGTAGGATCTGCTTCTTATAGTTACCCCCACTTTTTGCTGATGTTTCACTGTTTTCGACTTAGTCTCACTGGGATCCTGCTATTCACGACCCCAGTCTATCTGCTTTCTCCTCTAAATTGATTGCATGTACTTTAGGTACACTCCAGATTGGATTCTGGGATACCCTTATGAGTCCCTAGTATATGGTATACTATGTACCCAGGGCATAGGTACCCCAGAGTCCTCCCAGGGGCTGCAGCATGTATTATGCCACCCCTGAGAGGCCATCCAAAATGACACAACAGGTCTGCTACTGCAGCCTGTGTAAGGTGGTGCATGCGCCCCTTACTTAGATATAGGTTCACTATATCTATCCTAATCACTGCACATATAAGCCTATCTGTCACCCCTATGGCGGGCCTTATCAATCCTGAAGGCAGGGTGCTGGGTTTTATGTGAGAGGGTGCCCATGCATGAGCAGAGCCCTCTGCAGCCTTCGGAACCACTATTCCGGGGTTGTCTGTGATGCAGCCAACCATATACTCTTAAGTGCATTATGACCTTGCGGTAAATGCTAACTTTAGAACGGCTGCAAGGAATTATGTCGTGTTTGGTGTCAAACACCTTGGAATCATACCTCCACACCAGTAACTGGTGTGGGAGGTATGATTCCTCCCTCCTAGAGGGAGAAATATGACAACACCGGTACACCCGGTACCAGCTTCACAGAACCCTGGCATCACAAAATGGATGCTGCCAGCCACAGACACGAGTCTGCCCTCCTGCTGCTGGACGAAACTCCGGCAGGGGAGGCTGGACAATAGGTTTCCTGTCACAGGGAGGTGTGACCACCTCCCAGACAGGCTTTAGTGTATGGGGGCTGGGTGGGTGCACTCCAAGAGTGCTTTGATGTCTGCACTGGGGGCACATTTGGTGTCCCTGTGCCTAGTCCAGCTCAAACCGGTTGCAGGGGCACTCAGCCCCTGCTCTGGCGCTAAACTGGACAAAGGACATGGGTGTAGCCACCCCTCTGTCCTGACCCTCCCATAGGTGGGTCCCCAGAGTTTGTCCCACCCCTTCCTTGGGTATAAAGTAGGAACCCCTGGCTACAGGACTTTAGATTTTACCTGGACTAAACTCTGCTACAGAAACCAAGTAACCTTCGACGATCTACGCTTTGCTGGACGACTGAAGAATCTCCCTTGGAGTAAAGGAGTTACTCCCCTGCAAGGCAGGCACCTCAACACATCTGACCAGTTTGCATCTATGCAGCTCCTGATGGACTCCGAAGATTTTGCAACACAGGAGGTGGGTTTCCAAGCTTCCCCGAGGCTGACTAGTGCTCTCAGCAAACCTGAGACCCGCAGCCCTCGTGGGGACCGTGCAACCCGAACCCCTGGACACCATGCACATTTGCTGCAGGATATGCTTCTAGGCAATCCCTGAGGCTGTGCTTTGGGCTACTTGTAGTCGAAGCCCCGAGCAGTCTTTCCACTGAAGATTACTAGCCTACACTCAACGAGTGTTCCATGGGCTGGTATTGTGTGATTCCTCTTGAGGTCCCTTTGCGATCCCTGGTCCATTGACCTGTGGGTCCCTGAGAGGGCAACTTTAACTTTCAGTGGGCTTTCCTGGTTGTGCCAGGTGTGCCCTGACTCTCCATTGCTTGGGGAGTCCCCAGGACCTTGCTGGTCCTCACCAAAGCATCTTTTCTCTGACCACGTGGTTTGCAGTTGCCAAGGCTTGTTGGTCTCCAATCCGGAAACTGACCCCTCAGCACTCAACATCCTTTGTGGGACAGCTCGCCTGTGGAATCTGGTCATCGTTGACATCTCCTGGTCCCCGTTGCTGCAGAGTCAAGCTTCACCTCTTCGCACCTGAAGCACCCGACATCGGTGGGCATTCGATTGCTCCGCTCCTGGTCACGTGAAGTGACCCAGACTTTGTCCCCTCTGCTTTCAGGTTCTTCACATCTCCGATCCAGGCTTCTTCTCCACGGCAGCAGTACTTCTTCGCATCACGCCATTGAAAACGACGAGGGTTTCTGACACCACTTGACCCCTATGCACCCAGCTTCCCTGGGCTAGGTAACACGGGTACCTTGGTACTCACAAGGGTGCTGGCCTTAGAACCTTCTATGTTTAGCTGGGTTTGCTTGAAGTCCACTCCAAAGTGTCCTTAAACTCTAAATTTCCAAACGCGACTTTCCCATAGAGTTGTACGGAGCTTGCGTCTGTGTTCCCACACTGCACCCGTCCTCCGTGGGTCCCCTGTGTCACTACCTTGGGGTTCCAGCAATTCTATGTGCTCTAGGCACTGTGTCTAGTCAAGTCGTGGTTGTTATACCACTTTCTTAATATATGGTTTGGTCTCCCCCTGGAGCCCACTGTGTATTGTGCTATTTACTGTTGTTCTAGTACTGTAATATTGTGTGCCTTGTTCTCTAATCTCATAAAGAGGTTAGTAGAGAGTGTTTAGTAATAAATACATATATTTTATAGATACCTAGTGTGGTTCTCCTTTCATTTGGTCATTCAAGAGGTTATATACTGGTAAAACAAGCTGCTTTACATTCCTTCGAGACTTAGCCTGAAGGCTGTTTTCCACAGCTATCACTAGGATAGCTTTCTATAAAGGTTGTCTTTAACCTAATCATCAATAAGGATCGTTTGGACTGGTGCAAGGTGCCCACTTTAATTAGTGGACAGCATATACCAGGCCAACTTCTCACATTGGTGTGCAGCGGTTGGGATTCAAGCTTGCTATTGTTTTACCAGATGATCTCAGTGAGTGACTAACTGAAAACTACTAAAGGTACTTAGGTACATATAAATCAAGTCTAGAATAAGGTAAGTTCTACTGAACTTAGAGTTGGGTAAGTAAAGGGTCTAGCACACCCTTTCTCCAACTCAGGAGAGTTTCAGTTCCCACTAGAGTAGGTAGGTGCATACACCACACCACACTAGCATGTCTTCAAGGCCTGAAGTCAGTGACTCCTTGCCAACTAAGTATGACCATCTCACATTCCAAGAATTGAGAAACATGTGTATATCAAGGAAACTGAAGACAGGGAAAAACCCAAACACCCAAAAACTCATAGTGACTTTGCTTTTGGATGACCTCAGTAAGACCCCAGGGTCTGATGAGGCAGGCAAAGGGGTGGGACAGCAGAAGAGGAAAGGCCAGGGAGTGAAAACCTCAATGACCTGGACTCTGATGCTGTCCAGGAGGATCAAAATGATTCTAACCTGGAACAGCCAATCCTTCCTGAAAGTGAGGAAGGAGGCCCCAGTGGGCCTCTCTTTACCCCACCTGGAAGGGTTAACAGTTTTCCAAGAAGATCCAGATCTCCTTCTCAGGAATCTAATCATTCTGGTACATCTGTAGGGAGCTTTGTTTCTCATAGGACTTCTGCTTCTCATAAAAGGGAGTCCTCTTATGAGAAGAAGTGCCAACTTCTTGAGTTTGAGAGAGCTAAGCTCAGAATCAAGAGAGAGCAATTGGCCTTAGATAGGGAATCCCTGGAGCTTCAGAGAGCTTCCAGAAAGTTGGGGCTAGAACCCCATGGTGGCAGCAACAATATCCCTAGTGGTAGAGAAAAGACTCATGACAATAGGAACCTGAGCAAGATTGTCCCTCCCTATCAGAGTGGGGATGACATCCACAAATGGATAACTGCACTTGAGAGGGCCTGTAAGGTACAGAGGGTCCCTCAGGAGCAGTGGGCAGCAATCCTATGGCTCTCTTTTGCAGACAAACGTAGAGACAAGCTCCTCACTGTTAGAGAGGCGGATGCAGATAATTATAAAGTCTTGAAGAGTGCTCTGATTGATGGGTTTGGCCTAACCACTGAACAATACAGGTTAAAGTTCAGGGATACCCAAAAGGCACAGACTCAAGACTGGGTTGACTTTGTAGATTGTGCTACTAAGGCCCTGGAAGGCTGGTTACATGGCAGCAAGGTGCATGACTTTTTAGGATTGTACAATTTGATTATGAGGGAGCAGATCCCTAATAATTGTCAAAACCAACTTTTACACCAGTACCTGGTGGACTCTGATCTGACCTCTCCCCAAGAATTGGGAAAGAAGGCAGACAAATGGGTCAGAACCAGGGTAAAGCCAAAGAATCAGGGTGGTGACCAGAAGAAAGATTCTTCCAAGACCCAAGAGAAAGGTGGGGATAAATCAAAAGACAAGTCCCCTACAGGGCCCCAAAAGTCCTCTTCTGGGGGTGGGTCCCAAACTCCTTCCTCCCCTGAAAAGAAACCCTATTGCCATGTCTGCAAGAAGCCTGGCCACTGGAAAAATGACCCCATTTGCCCTAAGGTCAGCAATAAAGAAAATGTTCCTCCAAGTAATACTACCACTCCTCCTGGTACTACAAGTAGTAATCCCCCAGGTGGTAGTAATGCACCCAAAAAGGTAGGTGCATTCTCATGGGGAACTGAGGTGGACCCTGGTTTAGAAAGGTCCCCCTCACAGGCCTCTTCAGTCTGTGATGGTGGCATTGGATTTGCCACTTTTACTATGAGTCCCAATACTTTGGGCAAGTACAGACAGGAGCCCTTAATAAATGGTAAGAAAGCTGTGGCATTCAAGGACACAGGGGCTAGTGTCACCATGGTGACAGGGAAACTAGTCCCCCTCACCAGCTTTTACCTGAGTTTAAGTACCAGGTGACCAACATTGATGGTATCAGAACAGATCACCTCATGGCCATAGTCAATCTCAGCTGGGGAGGGGTCACTGGCCCAAAGAGAGTGGCAGTGTCCCCAAACTTGCCTGTAGATTGCCTGATGGGCAATGATCTGGAGATTTCAGCCTGGGCTGAAGTTGAATACCAGGCCCATTTAGGAATGTTGGGCCTCCCTGAGAGAGATAGTGGGGCTGTGAGGGCCACAGCCCAACCCCAGGGAAATCTTGGAGAAGTGGAGCCTGAAAGAATGGCCCACTCTCCTCCACCAGAGAGCAAAGGGAATGAAGAAAAGTATTCTTCCCCCAGACTATAGGTAAGGGTCAGCTTCCTCAGGGAACTGATCCTACCCCTTGTGAAGGAACTGCCCCAGAGGTAGTCGGGCCTGGCCTGGCCACCCCCTGATGGCAGGGGACCCTTCCAAGGTGGTACCCAGTCTGGAGCAGGTAACCTGCCCCTCTGTACCCTCCCTCTGTCAGCCCAGGGCTGCAGAGGTCAGGGAGGTCAGTGGACCCCACAGGGCCCACTGTCCAGAGGAACCCCCATCAACAGATTAGGGGCACCCAGTCTAGTAGCCCTAGCCAGGTGAAAATTCCTCAACACACTGAGGGATCCCTCTTACCATTGTGTAGGGACCTCCCCCAGGTGCACTCTGTTGGACAAAGGCAAACCAGGGACCAAGTGGTTCCAAACCTACCATGTCCCTCCATTGTTCCAACCAAAGGGACCCAACCCCCAGCTGTAGGCTGCCAGAGGTTGACCCTTCGGGCCAGATACAACTCAGTCATGGAAAGAAAGGCCTCCATGGTGACCAGTGATCTGAGGAAGCTGAGACCAACTTTATTAGGGCCTCACTTCTCTACTCAGACACCCCACCAGCCTTTTACTTTGCCAAAACACCCTACAGCTAGTAATTCCAAATGGTGGAGATCATCCAGTACCCTTGGGATTAGGGATTGCTTAGTGGACCATAAGACAGGGGGTAAGCATGCTAGTGCAGATTCTTCCTTATATGGCCACTTAGTCAATAAAGGCTCAACTGGGCAAGGTTAGCCTTATCTCATTTCGTTTGGGGGGGGGGGTTATGTAGGAAGGTGGAATCTGACTGCATGGTTGCCCCCACTTTTTTCCTGGTGTTTTGCTGGTTTTCGACTTAGTTTGGCTGGGATCCTGCTATTCAAGACCCCAGCCTATCTGCTTCCCCTTTAAATTGATTCCCTGTACTTTAGGTACACTCCAGATTGGATTCTGGGGTACCCTTATAAGTCCCTAGTATATGGTATACTATGTACCCAGGGCATAGGTACCCCAGAGGCCTCCCAGGGGCTGCAGCATGTATTATGCCACTCCTGAGAGGCCATTCAAAATGACACAACAGGTCTGCTACTGCAGCCTGTGTAAGGTGGTGCATGCACCCCTTACTTAGATATAGGTTCACTATATCTATCCTACTCACTGACCATATAAGCCTATCAGTCACCCCTATGGCAGGCCTTATCAATCCTGAAGGCAGGGTGCTGGGTTTTATGTCAGAGGGTGCCCATGCATGAGCAGAGCCCCTCTGCAGCCTTCGGAACCACTATTCCGGGGTTGTTTGTGATGCAGCCAACCATATACTCTTAAGTGCATTATAACCTCACGGTAAATGCTAACTTTAAAACGGTTATGTCGTGTTTGGTGTCAAACACCTTGGAATCATACCTCCACACCAGTAACTGGTGTGGGAGGTATGATTCCTCCCTCCTAGAGGGAGAAATATGACAACACCGGTACACCCAGTACCAGCTTCACAGAACCCTGGCATCACAAAATGGATGCTGCCAGCCACAGACACGAGTCTGCCATCCTGCTGCTGGATGAAACTCCGGCAGGGGAGGCTGGACAATAGGTTTCTGTCACAGGGAGGTGTGACCACCTCCCAGACAGGCTTTAGTGTATTGGGGCTGGGTGGGTGCACTCTCAGAGTGCTTTGATGTCTGCACTGGGGGCACATTTGGTGTCCCTGTGCAAAGTTCAGCTCAAACCGGTTGCAGGGGCTATCAGCCCCTGCTCTGGCGTGAAACTGGACAAACGACATGGGTGTAGCCACCCCTCTATCCTGACCCTCCCATAGGTGGGTCCCCAGAGTTTGTCCCACCCCTTGCTTGGGTATAAAGTAGGAACCCTGACTACAGGACTTTAGATTTTACCTGGACTAAACTCTGCTACAGAAACCAAGTAACCTTCGACGATCTACGCTTTGCTGGATGACTGAAGAATCTCCCTTGGAGTAAAGGAGTTACTCCCCTGCAAGGCAGGCACCTTAACGCATCTGACCAGTTTGCATCTACGCAGCTCCTGATGGACTCCAAAGATTTTGCAACACAGGAGGTGGGTTTCCAAGCTTCCCGAGGCTGACTACTGCTCTCAGCAAACCTGAGACCTGCAGCCCTCGTGGGGACCGCGCAACCCGAACCCCTGGACACTGTGCACATTTGCAGCAGCATATGCTTCTAGGCAATCCCTGAGGCTGTGCTTTGGGCTACTTGTAGTCCAAGCCCCGAGCAGTGTTTCCCCTGAAGATTGCTGGCCTACACTCCACGAGTCTTCCGTGGTCTGGTATTGTGTTATTCCTCTAGCTGTCCCTTCGCGATCCCTGGTCCGTTGACCTGTGGGTCCCTGGGAGGGCAACTTTAACTTTCAGTGGGATTTCCTGGTTGCTCCAGACGTGCCCTGACTCTCCATCGCTTGGGGAGTCCCCAGGACCTTGCTGGTCCTCACCGAAGCATCTTTTCTGTGACTGCTTGGGTTGCAGTTGCCAAGGCTTGTTGGTCTCCAATCCGGAAACTGACCCCTCAGCACTTGACATCCTTTATAGGACAGCTCGCCTGCGGAATCTGGTCATTGTCGATGTCTCCTGGTCCCCGTGGCTGCAGAGTCAAGCTTCACCTCTTCGCACCTGAAGCACCCGACATCGGTGGGCATTCGATTGCTCCGCTCCTGGTCACGTGAAGTGACCCAGACTTTGTCCCCTCTGCTTTCAGGTTCTTCACATCTCCGATCCAGGCTTGGATCCCTCCGGACACTTTTCTTCTCCACGGCAGCAGTACTTCTTCGCATCACGCCATTGAAAACAACGAGGGTTTCCGACACCACTTGACCCCTATGCACACGGCTTCCCTGGGCTAGGTAACATGGGTACCTTGGTACTCACAAGGGTGCTGGCCTTAGAACCTTCTATGTTTAGCTGGGTTTGCTTGAAGTCCTCTCCGAAGTGTCCTTAAACTCTAAATTTCCAACCGCGACTTTCCCATTGGGTTGTATGGAGCTCACGTCTGTGTTCCCACACTGCACCCGTCCTCCATGGGTCCCCTGTGTCACTACCTTGGGTGGTTCCTTGGGGTCCCAGCGATTCTACGTGCTCTAGGCACTGTGTCTAGTCAAGTCATGGTTGTTATACCACTTTCTTAATATATGGTTTGGTCTCCCCTGGAGCCCACTGTGTATTGTGCTATTTACTGTCGTTCTAGTACTGTAATATTGTGTGCCTTGTTCTCTAATCTCATAAAGAGGTTAGTAGAGAGTGTTTAGTAATAAATACATATATTTTATAGATACCTTGTGTGGTTCTCCTTTCATTTGGTCATTTAAGAGGTTATATACTGGTTAAACAAGCTGCTTTACATTCCTTCGAGACTTAGCCTGAAGGCTGCTCTCCACAGCTACCACTAGGATAGCTTTCTATAAAGGTTGTCTTTAACCTAATCATCAATAAGGGTCGTTTGGACTGGTGCAAGGTGCCCACTTTAATTAGTGGACAGCATATACCAGGACAACTTCTCACAGTGGTATTAATGGTGGTGGTATTGGTGGTGGTGGTATTGGTGGTGATGGTATTGGTGGTGGTGGTGTTGGTGGTATTAGTGGTATTGGTGGTGGTGGTATTGGTGGTGGTATTGCTGGTGGTGCTAGTGGTATTGGTGGTGGTGGTGGTGGTATTGGTATTGGTGGTGATGGATATTGGTATTCGTGGTGGTGGTATTGCTGGTGGTGGTATTGGTGGTGGGCTTGGTGGTGGTGGGATTGGTGAAGGTGGTATTGGTTGTGGTAGTGGTGGTAGTATTGGTGGTGGTGGTATTGGGGTGGTATCAGTGGTGGTATTGGTGGTGGTATTGGTATTGGGGGTGGTGGTATTAGTGGTGGTGGTATTCGCATTGGTGGTGGTGGTATTGGTGGTGGTGGTGGTTGTATTGGTGGTGGTGGTGGTATTGGTGGTAGTGGTATTGGTGGTGGTGATATTGGTGGTGGAAATGTTGGTGGTAGTATTGGTGGTGGTATTGGTGGTAGTGGTATTGCTGGTGGTGGTGGTGGTGGTTTTGGTGCTGGTGGTATTAGTGGTATTGGTAGTGGTGGTGGTATTGGTGGTGGTTGTATTGGTGGTGGTGTTATTGGTCGTGGTATTGGTGGCTGTGGGATTGGTGGTGATGGTATTGGTGGTGGTTGTTTGGTGGTGGTAGTATTAGTGGTTGTGGTATTGGTGGTGGTGGTATTGGTATTGGTGGTGGTGGTAATGGTATTGGTGGTGGTATTGGTATTGGTGGTTGTATTGGTATTCGTGGTGGTGGTGGGATTGGTTGTGGTGGTATTGGCGGTGGTCGTATTGGTGGAGGTGGTATTGGTGCCGGTGGTATTGATGGTGGTGGTGGTAATGGTGGTGGTGGTATTGGTGGTGGTAGTATTTGTGGTGGTAATGGTATTGGTGGTAGTGGTGGTGGTTGTATTGGTGGTGCTGGTGGTAATGATGGTGGTGGTAATAGTGGTGGTGGTTTTGGTGGTATTTGTGATGGTATTGGTAGTGGTGGTATTGGTGGTGGTCTTGGTGGTGGTATTGGTTGTGGTGGTGGTATTGGTGATGGTATTGGTGGTGGTGGTGGTGGTATTAGTGCTGGTGGTATTGGCATTGGTGGTGGTGGTATTGGTGGTGGTAATATTGGTGGTGGTATTGGTGGTGGTATTGGTGGTGGGGGTATTAGTGGTGGTATTGGAGGTAGTATTGGTGGCATTGGTGGTGGTATTAGTTGTGGTGGTATTGGTGGTGGTGGTATTGGTGGTGGTGGTATTGATGATTGTGATATTGGAGATGGTACTGGTGGTATATGTGGTGTTGGTAATGGTGGTGGTGGTAGTATTAGTGGTGGTATTGTTGGTGGTGGTATTGGTGGAGGTTGTAATGGTATTGGTGGTGGTGGTATTGGTATTGGTGGTGGTGGTATTGGTATTCGTGGTGGTGGTGGTATTGGTTGTGGTGGTATTGGTGGTGGTATTGGTGCTGGTGGTATTGGTGTAGGTGGTATTGGTGCTGGTGGTATTGATGGCGGTGGTGGTATTGGTGGTATTGGTGGTGGTGGTAGTATTGGTGGTGGTATTGGTGGTAGTTGTATTGGTGGTGCTGGTGGTATTGGTGGTGGTGGTAATAGTGGTGGCGGTTTTGGTGGTATTTGTGATGGAATTGGTGGTATTGGTGGTGGTCTTGGTGGTGGTATTGTTGGTAGTGGTGGTATTGGTGATGGTATTGGTGGTGGTATTGATATTGGTGGTGGTGGTATTAGTGGTGGTGTATTGGCATTGGTGGTGGTGGTGGTGGTATTGGTGGTGGTATTGGTGGTGGTATTGATGGTGCTGGTATTGGTGGTGGTATTGGTGGTAGGGGTATTGGTGGTGGTATTGGTGGTATTGGAGGTAGTATTGGTGGTGGTATTGGTGGTGGTGGTGGTATTGGTTGTTGTGGTATTGGTGGTGGTCGTATTGATGGTTGTGATATTGGAGATGGTACTGATGGTATATGTGGTGGTGGTAATGGTGGTGGTGGTAGTATTGTTGGTGGTGGTAGTGGTGGTATTGTTGGTGGTGGTATTGGTGGGTGTTGTAATGGTATTGGTGGTGATGGTGGTGGTATTGGTATTGGTGGTGGTGGTATTGGTATTCATGGTGGTGGTGGTATTGGTTGTGGTGGTATTGGTGGTGGTATTGGTTGTGGTGGTATTGGTGGAGGTGGTATTGGTGCTGGTGGTATTGATGGTGGTGGTGGTATTGGTGGTGGTGGTGGTAGTATTGGTGGTGGTATTGGTGGTTGTGGTGGTGGTTGTATTGGTGGTGCTGGTGGTATTGGTGGTGGTGGTTTTGGTGGTATTTGTGATGGTATTGGTGGTATTGGTGGTGGTGGTATTGGTGGTGGTATTGGTGGTGGTATTGTTGGTGGTTGTGGTATTGGTGGTGGTATGGGTGGTGGTATTAGTATTGGTGGTGGAGGTATTAGTGGTGGTGGTAATGGTGGTGGTGGTATTGGTGGTGGTGGTACTGGTGGTGGTGGTATTGGTGGTGGTGGTAAGGGTATTGGTGGTGGTGGTGGTGGTATTGGTATTCGTGGTGGTGGTATTGGTATTTGTGGTGGTGGTGGTATTGGTTGTGGTGGTATTGGCAGTGGTATTGGTGGTGGTGGTATTGGTGGAGGTGGTATTGGTGCTGGTTGTATTGATGGTGGTGGTGGTATTGGTGGTCTTGGTGGTGGTAGTATTGGTGGTGGTAGTGGTGGTGGTTGTATTGGTGGTGCTGGTGGTATTGGTGGTGGTGGTAATAGTGGTAGTGGTTTGGTGGTATTTGTGATGGTATTGGTGGTATTGGTGGTGGTATTGGTGGTGGTATTGTTGGTGGTGGTGGTATTGGTGATGGTATTGGTGGTGGTATTGGTATTGGTGGTGGTGGTGGTATTAGTGGTGGTGGTATTGGCATTGGTGGTTGTGGTATTGGTGGTGGTATTGGTGGTGGTGGTATTGGTGGTGGTATTGGTGGCAGGGTATTGGTGGTGGTATTGGTGGTATTGGAGGTAGTATTGGTGGTATTGGTGGTTGTGGTGGTATTGGTGGTGGTGGTATTTATGGTTGTGGTATTGGCATTGGTGGTGGTGGTGGTGGTATTGGTGGTGGTATTGGAGGTGGTATTGGTGGTGGTGGTGGTATTGGTGGTGGTAATGAGGTGGTGGGGGTATTGGTGGTGGCATTGGTGATGGTTGTGGTATTGGAGGTAGTATTGGTGGTATTGGTGGTGGTATTGGTTGTGGTGGTATTGGTGGTGGTGGTATTGATGGTTCTGATATTGGAGATGGTACTGGTGGTATATTTGGTGGTGGTAATGGTGGTGGTGGTAGTATTGGTGGTGGTGGTAGTGGTGGTATTGGTGGTGGTGGTATTGGTGGTGGTGGCATTGGCGGTGGTGTAGGTATGGTATTGGTGGTGGTGGTACTGGTACTGGTGGTGGTAATGGTGGTGGTGGTATTGATGGTGGTATTAGTGGTGGTGGTATTGGTGGTAGTATTGGTGGTGGTGGTATTAATGGTAGTGTTATTGGTGGTGGTTTGGGTGATGGTGGTATTGGTGGTATTGGTGGTGGTATTAATGGTGGTGGTATTGGTGGTGGTGGTGGTATTGGTGGTGGTATTGGTGGTGGTGGTATTGGTGGTTATGGTATTGGTATTCGTGGTGGTGGTGGTATTGTTATATGGAGGGTAGGTTCATTGTCGACATTACTAAGTTAGCATAAGCTTCGCTGCCATGAGGCTGCTTTTGCGCACAATACTACATGCCTTTATTTTGCAAGACCTTGTTTGTGCCTTTCACATGAGAACTGTCTGCTTTTTCGCGTTCTCTGCTGTGCTCTGGGGTTTAGTCTGCACACAATGTACAAGGTCGATAAAAAATGCCCCTTGTTATTCTGTTCTGGTCAGTCCCTCGCACCTAGACATAACATGACACACAGCTGCACTACTGAAAGTCGTGTGCTTTAATATTGCAGTGAAGCATGTTGTTCACACACTTGGAGAGAGACCTTTACAGAGAGAAGAGCTGTGCTGGTCCTGAGATGTATCCTTTCATCTAGGCCTTGAGGTATGGGGTCTGCTGACAAAGCCCAGAGGTCTTCTTTTTTATAATAAATTATTTCTTATCATGGGGAGGGTGGTTAGGTACTGTAGCCCTTTACCACTGTCTTTATATAATGACATCCCCTTTTGTATTCTATGGAATTGTAACAATGCTGACGATATTGTGTTTATGCATTTTGCTGCTAGTTATGGCACCTGTACTGTACCATAGAGCACGTTAGTTAAAATAAACATTTTAAACTATACCATGACTCTGATTACTCTTGTTGTGGACAAGTATGAGTGAGTGAGCGAAAGAGTTGTCTTGCTACCGCGATTCCTGAGAGAGTCAGGAGTCTTGTGTTCTGGTTTGTCTAATCATTGTTAGCTTCGCTATTATTCGGAGAACGAATGAGACACTATAGCTAGTCGGTTTTGGGGATTTTGGGCACTGAGGTGATAGGTTGGTACACCACTATCCACCGAGGTCCTGGTTTCATGTGCATAGTTCTGTATATGTGCAGAATCCCTGCAACATGGCGCCGCCAACGTTTGGTCTGGTTCTTATCTGCGAGAAGCTTAAGTAGTGCTTGTGCTTGTCCACAATACCCTCACTTCTCTTTCCGGAGACAGCTGTGACAGTGTAACCTCCTATATTGATGTTTTTATAGGTTCTTTCAAGCTTGAAGTTTTAAAAAGGTTTTTCTCTTTATTCTTAACCCTTTATTGCACTGCCTCGCTCTAGGTTGTTGATCTTTGTTTTTCCGTGTTGGCAGTTGATGTTCCGCCTCATAGCCGCGCCGCGCTCAAGGCTTATCTGACTCCATATGGAGTGCCTGATGCAGGTGCAGAGTTTATATTCGTAGTGGAAGCGAATCCAGCATACCACTTTGAGGTGTTTTATTCTTGGGTAAGCTTTCCGGCGGTGGATGGAACAGATGGTCTGTTTCATACATACACTGCCATGGCCCTCCCTCACAATTAACAGCCATATAGGGCTCTTGAGGTTCCACTTACAGCTTGGCAACACCAAATTTGGTTTAATGGCGCCCTTCCTCACCCAGTATCGCCGGTCAATTAGGTCCTTTATTGATTGATGGGGCCACTTGGCCAGTTTTGGCTGGGTATACCCCACACCCACTTTATTTAACTCTTGCAAATGGGGACCTTTGTGTCTTACATACGTCTTTAATACGCATGCATGGAGCTGTTATACAGTACGTGACGCGCAACATCCAGGTGGGACCACCTGGCGCTGCTGCGCATCCTGCGGGACATGGTGGTGTGACTATCAGTCCCGTTAGGGTTAATTCAGTAATGGGCAAGCGACCACAGAGAAGGATGAATTACCTTATTGGCTTGCTGAAAAATTTGGACAACTAGAGGCTGTTTTTCCAAATACCTCTCCTGTGGAGAAACACAGGATATTGACTATTAGTTTGCCTAAAGACTTACTTCCTGAGTTAGCTGATTGTAACACCTGGGGCAAGGTGTTTGCAGCGGTATATTCGAAGTGCTTCAGCACTCCCTCCAAGACCGTACTCCCCTCCGTGATTAAACGTGTTCAAGATGAACACGGAGCAGAAGCGGCTGTTGAGCTGGGTATGAGACTGGTGGGGGTGTTCGATGTGGTGGCTGATATGATCCTTGCCAATGTCAAGGGCTATGCAGTAAGCTTTCAAGTGGCAAACCGCTTGGAGGCTGTCCCTGATGTGGACAAGCCACGCAAATTACCAAAGATTATTGCAAAAGCTTATAAGACCATTGCCCACAAGAGTTTGAGAGTTAAGCCTTTTACTCAAACGCAAACTCAATCTCAAACACAACAAAAAGCTCAGTCTGATGAAGACGGGTGTCCAGTCTTTCCTAAAAAGAACTGGAAAAATAAGAAACAGGGGCAGCAACAACAGAAGCAGGGGTCGCGTGCTGGTTCTCCGGCCCCTGACACTTCTGAACTTACTTATGATTTACACTACCGCGCAAAACTTAAGTCACCCGATAGATTTCAAGTCCATGAACAACGCTCTCCTCATTCTTTACAGGACACATCGGGCTCTCAACTTGGTGCTGGAGACCGACAAGGTTGTGGCAAAGGACCATCGACGCAACAGGGACGAGATCAGCCTCGGCAGTTTGACATCAAGGCCAAATCAGAGGAGCTGCCTCGGTTTCGTCCACCGTTTCCAAAGAAGAAAGTTGCCGCTTTGACAGAGAGATATGCCTCAGACGGTGAGAACCCAACTGCTGAATTGGACTTGGGCGGTGACTCTGCTCGACAGCGCAGCGGAAGTTACCATAGTGCGGGAGGCACTGAGTCCTTGTCTGGAGGCGACAGCAACTGAAACTTTCATTACTGTAGAGACAGCAGACACCCGAGTTGCCCCCCTTGATAGACTGTATAACATAGTTTTTCAAATTGAAGGTGACATAGAACGTGTGATCACAGGGATTTTTTGGGAGAATCTGACCTCTTCTTACGACATTTTATGGGTGTAGGCGGATTGGGCCCCACCTTTTGTTCTGGCCGCATCAAGAGGGGAGGACGTGATACTTCTGAGTTTTTCACGTTACGTCCCCAAGGAGCATGCACAGGCTTTTGCATCTGAGTGGGCTTTGGCCCTTACACCGGCAGTGTACCGTAACCAAGTAGGCTGGGATAAAGATTCTCCGCCACATGAGATTCCATTGCGGTCTATGCCACAGCCTCAACCCCAATATCCCATCCAGCGGGAAGCTAATGGTCCCGTTTCTGATGTTCTAACTGAGTTGGAGTATCAAGGTGTGATTGAGACGTGTGTGTCACCGATGAATAATCCTCTTTTTACTGTATCCAAACCCGATGGGTATTATCGCATAGTGTTAGATTACCGGCATTAGAACTCTCATTGTCGTTCTTTTGCGGTACAGAATACCCATAGCTCTGCACTTGTAGACAGTCTTGTTCATAAGAAATATAAGATGACACTTGACATTTCCAATGGCTTCTATAGTCATAACCTGTCCCCTGAATGCAGCCAATGGACAGCATTTACGGCCGGTGGAAAACTGAAACAATTTCAGCGTTTACCTATGGGGTATAAGAATAGCCCCAGGGTTTTCGCCTCGCGTGTTGTCTCTTTGTTAGACAGCATTGGCCCAGATGCATACTCGTACGTTGATGATATTTATCTCACGGACGATGAACTATGGCCACATCTATGCCGTGTCAACCACATCATACTTATGTTTGCGGAGTACGGTTACAAATTCAACTTTGCTAAATCACACATCGCTTGTTATGCGGTGCTCTTTTTGGGCTATGAGTTCAATAATGAAGGTAGGGGCTTGGCACCCCACTTTCTTGAGAAATGCGCACGTTTGCAGTCTCCGTCTACTCTGAAGAAACTTCAGTCTTTGCTGGGATTTTTACATTTTAGGCGGTCTTACATTCCCGATTATGCCCAGCATATCAAGCCTCTTTATGCTTTGATACAACCTACATTTTCAAAAACCAGCTGGCTTCCGAAACATTCAGCTATACTGCAATCTTTGCAGTCTGATCTACTTGAATCTAAGTACTTGTTGACACGTGATAACCAGACAAACCTGGTGATACGGATCGTGCCTGGCGCAGTGGGTTTCACTTACTTGACGTACAATGAAGGTGACACAGTACCTATTGCATACAAATCGCATTTGTACACTTCAGCCGAAATGCGGTTTTCCACTGTTGAGAAAGTTTTAACAGCTGTGCAGATGGCGGTCCTGAAGGAACGCGCACTGGTGCAGGGGAAACGTATTTTGGTGGTTACACCTTTCCCTGCTTTAGAAGCAGTAACTAAGGCAAGTGTGCCAAACTCTAAAGCATTACATCCCCGTTGGATACAATGGGCTACTTCTTTGACGTCTCCTGATGTCACGCTTATCTTTGACCCCTCTCTTCAGACACAGGAGTTCTTGCAGTATGAACACGTTCATCCACCTCCTCTGTCTTTGCTTCCTTTAGAGGAGTACAAATGTATTATTTACACCGATGGTTCGGCGCAACCGGCCACCAGCTCTAAACATGCTTATTCAGCGGCTTGTGCTATAGTGGCTGGTACAATAGTGAATGGAGAATTCAAGTCTAATATAGTGCATACACAGGCGCTAGGAGACTGTACAGCCCAGTTAGCTGAGCTGCGCGCTCTGGTTCTTGCTCTCGAGTTTGCAGATCCGAATGTGTCTACTCTCATTGTGTGTGATTCTTATTTCTGTGTTCAGTCTTTCAATGACAACTTATTCTTTTGGTCTCAAAATGATTATCGAGATTCTAAAGGCAGCACGATAAAGCATAATCAGCTTTGGGTTCGAGTGGCAGAACTTAAAACACGTCTCCCACTCACACAGGTTATCCATACTCTTGGCCATCAGCGTGTGGGAGCGTATGCTGTTGGTAATTCTTTGGCTGATGAAGCAGCCAAATCTGCAGTAGCCACGCGTTCCATAGCAGCCGTTACAAGGTCCATGACTAAGATTGATAATGAGATTTTGGCAGCAATAGCTGCTACTGCGGAGGGCACCAATTACCCACAGGGTTTCCCTTCAAAGTATTCTTATCAGTTAACTCCCAAACAAGTTCCTTTTGCAAGAATACCAGACGTTGGTGATCGGCTGATTCCCAACGCGGACCGCAGATACTCTTTGATCAAAGCCGCACACGAAGGCATAGCTCCGGCCCATGCCGGAGTGTCTGCGACAGTTTCTATCTTGCAGCAACATTACTGGTGGCGTGGTTTATATAAACAGACCCGTAATTATGTACTTTCTTGTGACATCTGTCAGCAAATCAAGCCTTCTACGGTAACACGTCTGCCACAAACACAGCTATGCATTTCTAATCGGCCTTTTGGTTGTGTATATCTTGATCACTGCGGTCCATTTTCTTCACATACTGCATATAAATACATTTTGGTTGCAGTTGATTCGTGCACTAGATTCATTTGGGTTTGGCCACAACGCAGTGCTGACGCTCGAAATGTCATCAGGGATTTGCGTGTCTTTGTAGGGATCTTTGCCTGTGGCACCTTTCATTCAGACCAAGGTCCAGTGTTCGCCTCTAAGGCGTACAAGGACGCAATGAAGTCTTTGGGGGTGCTGGTGCAGTTTTCGTCTCCATACAGGCCTGAGGGCAATTCAATTGTGGAGCGGATGAACCGTGACTTAAAGCAATCTTTGACAGCTAGAGTCTTAGGTACTGGCAGGCACTGGCTGGCCCATTTGTATGGAGTTCAACGTGCACTTAACCCCTTGACCGCGATCGGAATTCCGCTCGTGTGCTGGACATTCCGATCGCGGGTGTGGTCGTGACGAGCTCAGCTCGTCATGCGCACAGCGCTACCACGCAGCATGACGAGCTGAGCTCGTCACGCGCATCGAAGGGGTTAATAATCTCCCTAGAAGACCTCTGGGTGGGCGGACCCCATATGAGATGCTCTTTGGCATCAAAATGTTTGTGCCATACCTTGATGGTCTAGACGTTGCGGAGGCTGCCGCAACCTTTGACGTAGATAATCATTCTACTATGTTACAGGACCTACAAGAGACCCGTGACAGTCTTGCAACTGAACATTTGCCCTCTGCCACTGATGCTGCACTGCTGATTCCGGTGGCCGGCTGGCTTCCGAAAGTTGGTGATCTGGTCCGAGAGAAGTTGGAGAACAAAAAAGTATTTGGTCCCTCTTATCGTGCACCAGTTCCAGTCCTTGGCTTGAAGGGTACTCGTGCAGTCATTTTACCACCGCTTCCTGGTCGCAAAGACAACAGATACATCTCAGTGGACAATGTCAAGTTACAACGTCTGGCCGATTTTGAATAGTGTGATGCCTGCTGTTTTGTGCCCCACAATTTCTAGGAATCCTGGGGTTGGCGCATCTTTAAACTCACTACACAACACTGTCATCGAGATGGACCCTATTGTTGACCATTTGCCTGTCCCTCCTGCTTCCTCCTGCAACGAGGAAGTTGGACATACATCTGGTTGATACTCATCCTGATTTTCCTCTTCATGTCGATTGGTTTCGTGACAGTGTTTTGTCTTACTAATCAATGGTCATTACTTACCCGAACGATCTGCTGTGTACTTGGTCGATGGTATTTTGGCCCCCCACTCATCTTCCCATATCATGAAACGTGACCAGACTCTTGTTAACATTTCAGCATTCCCAGTTGCAGATGGCATCGTTTGGGATAAAGTGGATTTTGAAGTCCATGGTCCGACGGAAGTCCTCAACGTGCAATACGTCTTTAATGTCTCCATGGGTGATGTGGCAACACAGGACATACGTTCAGATGACTGGGATGTGCATGCGATACAATCATTGTTTTCAGATTTGAAGTATTATGCTGCTTTTAATGCTGATGATTTGTATTTTAATTCTGTCAATTATGCCGATTTGTTCTGTTATCAACATTATGGGCATCATTTCCTGCATAACACAAATACATTACGACCTGTTTTTAATTGCACGCAATGGGAACATTGCCCTACACCGATAAAGGGGAGTTTGAAAACACTTAGAAATAAATTTACATACTTCACAGATTATGATAGGTCAACACCTGAGTCCTATTATTTTAAATTAAATATTTCTACAACTCCCAAGGTTATGTTGACCCATACCAAATTAATTTATTCCAATTCTTTCCGACATGATCTGTCTGTACATGGTTATGATCACTGGAAGGCCAATGTTGATTTGAAATCTATCTGGGGTTCTAAGAACTGGCAGGTGCGGGGCACTGAAGCCTTACATCGTGCCTGCCTCATCCCAGCGCAAATTTTGTTTTTGAATGATACATTGCACCAAACAACTTGCTTTGGTTTGGCAACTGCAAAGAAATTGAACGCCCCTGCCATTCCCTCTTTAGCTAAATATAATAATTGGCGCTGATACACGAATTATACCATTGATGTCTTACAAGCTTTATTTCAAAATAACACAGTTAATGTCTCTGAAGCGGATCCTTTAGGTTGGCTGGTATGGCAGACTAATTCGAATGCCTGCCAGCTACGTTTTTATAACACTACTTCGGGTTATACACAAGATAGATCCGACCCACGATTTTCAGACACACATTCGGTAACCACCTATTCGGTGGGCAAATTATGTCAACAGTGGTTGCAGCACTCTACACTATCATCCGTTAAACAACACGTATCGTTGTTGTCCAGTAACATCAATTTGGCCGACTTTGTCTTGGGACCCAGGGTACCTAGAACAAAGAGATTCATTTACGCAGCTTACAATGAAATATGGAAACTTTCACAGATTGAAGCAGCGTCACGTCTGCGGGAAATGGACCAAGCAAACTTAGAAAAGGTTCTTGCTGTTGTTGACAATAGTATTAACACACTGCCTTCCCGCATTTACACATTGGATAATATTGTTTCTTCTGTTATTGATATTGTACAAGAAGATGTGTCTTTGTTATATCATGGTCAAAATCAATTGCGTTCTGTGATGCAATTCACATGGACTTTACAAACTCTAAAAATGGGAAAAGTACCATGGGATTATTTAAATGCGTCTGCTTTGTTTTTGCCATTTAATTTGAGCGACAAACAGCAGTTTATGTCCATGAAAGATGCAACCTACACATAGAAAAATTATACCCTTTGCCTTTCTCTGTGGCGGAGACTGACTCTGCTGTTTGGCTAATTCATGGAGTTATATCTTTACCTTTCTCATTGTTTCAGTTCAGCTCTTGTATGAAACATTACCCGCTAGGCCGGTTTGAACCCCTGGGTAGCGCTTTTCTGCATGAATTGTGGTCGTTGCCTTTCACCTACAGATGTTTACTGGAAGAGAAGGAGGTATACCTAACGGGGGAGGACTGTGATTCTACAGTAGGTCATTCCCTTGTTTGTAAAAACATAAAGTTGCACGTGGCTTGTAATGTGTTGGCTCCGAACCTTGCTTGTGTTTTAAAAGGTAATCCAGTTCCCGCAATACCTCCCACATTCACTCTGCTTACTAATGGTAGTTATCTTATTTTAAATAACCAAGAATGCTGCGGTTTGCTAGCTGGAATACCGTACATTGTAACGGTTTCACAGCACGTGATTTGTTGTAAAAATTTGCTTTTTCCTCCCCGCGTGGGAAGCTCAATAGGTCAATTTGGCCTTCCATACCAACTTTGAAAACAGATTTCAACAAGTTGAGCAGACTAAAAGCGCTTTTCTTCCAACAAGAAGTCCCCCTCACTTCAGAGCGAGAGACCTTCGATTTGCAGGTGGCTAGAACATCTAGCGAGATTCAGTCCCTTCTGAACACTAACCTCCCACAACATTTTGGGGAGCTTATACACCGCATTTTTAATGCGTCTGATACACACAGCCTTGCACATTTTTTTAAAGCTGTTGGCTCTGGCCTTGTGACTTCTTTTCAGACAATATTTGGAGTAATACCTGCATTCATTCATTCTATCTTTTCCAGAGTCTTTGGTGGATTCCCTTTATTACTGGCATTAGCTGCTGGAATCCTGCTTCTACTGTGCCTGCTGCGCAATGGCTGCTCCTCTTGTAGTACTGCACAGACCGGGCCGGCTGCGATTGCTCCGTGACCGTATGCATGGATGCTTCGGTACATTACCACTGGCAACACTCAGCGTGACTTATGGGTTGTCCTTCCGCTTTGCGTACTTCACTTGCGTGCAACCAGTCTTTTCATGTTTACGATGCCCGTTTACATGGGCGTTGGATTTATGCCTCTCCAATACGTCATGTTCAGACCCGGATTTCGACCAGTTGATGGGTCCCTTAATGGCCCATGAGCAGGACTATTCTGGGATTGGCCTTATGGCGCGTGCGGCTGCACTTGGAGTTTTGGCTCAATGGGATATCTGTGAAGCTGCACAGAATCTCCTACTTCAAAGTTACATCGAATATCACACAAGTTATCCAGCGATGCTAATGGATACACCCGACTGTGAGGAGAACGCTTGTTCATTCAGCTTGCTGAATTGGATGGCATCCCTTTTTTCTACCAATGACAATGATGTCCTTTTGGAGGGTGTTGCATTCTTTTGCTCATACACTCTGATGGATTAACTTCGCTAATGCACCATAAGCATCTCGCAGGTTCTTAAGTTTCGGATGTATCTGTTCGGATTTTTTTTTCTCCCTAAATGTTTTTTTCTCCCCTCTCTTCATTTAAAAAAAACCCCCAAAAAACAATTAGAGATGCTTTTGAACTCTGCTCGCACTTTTGAACTCTGTTTTCGTCCTATATCTAGATCCTATGGACTTACCAGGGGAGGGTGTTATATGGAGGGTAGGTTCATTGTCGACATTGCTAAGTTAGCATAAGCTTTGCTGCCATGAGGCTGCTTTTGCGCATGATACTACATGCCTTTATTTTGCAAGACCTTGTTTGTGCCTTTCACATGAGAACTGTCTGCTTTTTGCGTTCTATGCTGTGCTCTAGGGTTTAGTCTGCACACGATGTACAAGGTCGATAAACAATGCCCCTTGTTATTCTGTTCTGGTCAGTCCCTCGCACCTAGACATAACATGACACACAGCTGCACTACTGAAAGTCGTGTGCTTTAATATTGCAGCGAAGCATGTTGTTCACACACTTGGAGAGAGACCTTTCCAGAGAGAAGAGCTGTGCTGGTCCTGAGATGTAAACCTTTCATCTAGGCCTTGAGGTATGGGGTCTGCTGACAAAGCTCAGAGGTCTTCTTTTTTATAATAAACTATTTCTTATCACGGGGAGGGTGGTTAGGTACTGTAGCCCTTTTCCACTGTCTTTATATAATGACATCCCCTTTTGTATTCTATGGAATTGTAACAATGCTGACGATATTGTGTTTATGCATGTTGCTGCTAGTTATGGCACCTGTACTGTACCATAGAGCACGTTAGTTAAAATAAACATTTTAAACTATACCATGACTCTGATTACTCTTATTGTGGACAAGTATGAGTGAGTGACCGAAAGAGTTGTCTTGCTACCGCGATTCCTGAGAGAGTCGGGAGTGTTGTGTTCTTGGTTGTCTAATCATTGGTAGCTTTCCTGTTAGTCGGAGAACAAATGAGATACTATAGCTAGTCGGTTTTTGGGATTTTGGGCACTGAGGTACACCACTATACACCGAGGTACTGGTTTCCTGTGCATAGTTCTGTATATGAGCAGAATCCCTGCAACACTATTGCTGGTGGTGGTATTGGCGGTGGGATTGGTGGTGGTGGTATTGGTGAAGGTGGTATTGGTGCTGCTGGTATTGATGGTGGTGGTGTTATTGGTGGTGGTGGTGGTATTGGTGGTGGAGGTAGTCTTGGTGGTGGTGGTATTGGTGGTAGTGGTGGTGGTTGTATTGGTGATGATGGTGGTATTGGTGGTGGTGGTGGTATTAGTGGTGGTGGTTTTGGTGATGGTATTGGTGGTATTGGTGGTGGTGGTATTGGTGGTAGTATTGGTGGTGGTGGTATTGGTGGTGGTGGTGGTATTGGTGGTGGTATTGGTGGTGGTGGTGGTATTGGTTTTGGTTGTGGTGGTATTAGTGGTGGTGGTATTGGTGGTGGTGGTATTGGTGGTGGTATTGGTGGTGGTATTGGTGGTGGTGGTGGTATTGGTTGTGGTGGTATTGGTGGTGGTGGTATTGATGGTTGTGATATTGGAAATGGTACTGGTGGTATATCTGATGGTGGTGGTAGTCTTGGTGGTGGTGGTGGTATTGGAGGTGGTGGTATTGGTGGAGGTGGTATTGGTGGTGGTGGTGGTGGTATTGATGGTGGTGGTATTGGTGTTAGTATTGGTGGTGGTGGTATTGGTGGTGGTGGTATTGGTGGTGGTGGTATTGGCAGTGATGGAGGTATGGTATTGGTGGTGGTGGTACTGGTGGTGGTAATGGTGGTGGTGTATTGGTGGTGGTATTGGTGGTGGTGGTATTGGTGGTGGTATTGGTGGTGGTATTGGTGGTGGTGGCATTGATGGTAGTGGTATTGGTTGTGGTGGTGGTTTGGGTGGTGGTGGTATTGGTGGTGGTGGTATTAATGGTGGTGGTATTGGTGGTGGTGGTATTGGTGGTGATGGTAATGGTGGTGGTGGTGTTAGTGGTAGTAGTGGTGGTGGTATTGGTGGTGGTGGTATGGTGGTGGTGGTATTGCTGGTGGTATTGATGGTGGTGCTAGTGATATTGGTGGTGGTATTGGTATTGGTGGTGATGGTATTGGTATTTGTGGTGGTATTGCTGGTGGTGGTATTGGCAGTCGGATTGGTGGTGGTGGTATTGATGGTGTTGGTTTTATTGGTGGCAGTGGTGGGGTATTGGTGGTGGAGGTAGTATTGGTGGTGATGGTATTGGTGGTAGTGGTGGTGGTTGTATTGGTGGTATTGGTGGTGGTGGTATTAGTGGTGGTGGTTTTGGTGGTATTGGTGATGGTATTGGTGGTGGTGGTGGTATTGGTGGTAGTATTGGTGGTGGTGGTATTGGTGGTGGTATTGGTGGTGGTATTGGTGATGGTATTGGTGGTGGTATTGGTATTGTGGTTGGTGGTATTAGTGGTGGTGGTATTGGCATTGGTGGTGGTGGTATTGGTGGAGGTGGTATTGGTGGTATTGGTGGTGGTGGTATTGGTGGTAGTGGTATTGGTGGTGGTGATATTGGTGGCGGTGATATTGGTGGTGATGGTGGCATCGGTGGTATTGGTGGTGGTGGTATTGGTGGTGGAAATGGTGGTGGTGATATTGGTGGTGGTGGTATTGGTGGTATTGGTGGTGGTGGTTTTGGTGGTGGTAGTATTGGTGGTATTGGTGGTGGTATTGGTGGTGGTGGTATTGGTGGTGATGGTATTGGTATTCGTGGTGGTATTGCTGGTGGTGGTATTGGCGGTCGGATTGGTGGTGGTGGTATTGATGGTGGTGGTTTTATTGGTGGTGGTGGAGGTAGTATTGGTGGTGATGGTATTGGTGGTAGTGGTGGTGGTTGTATTGGTGGTGATGGTGGTATTGGTGGTGGTGGTATTAGTGGTGGTGGTTTTGGTGGTATTGGTGGTGGTGGTATTGGTGGTAGTATTGGTGGTGGTGGTATTGGTGGTGGTATTGGTGGTATTGGTGATGGTATTGGTGGTGGTATTGGTGGTGGTATTGGTGTTGGGGGTGATGGTGTTGGTGGTGGTCATGTATGTGGTGGTGGTATTAGTGGTAGTGGTATTAGTGGTGGTTGTACTGGTGGTGGTGGTGGTGTTGTTGGTATTGGTGGTGGTATTGGTATTGGTGGTATTGGTGGTGGTGGTAATGGTATCGGTGGTGGTGGTATTGGTATTGGTGGTGGTGGTAATGGTATTCGTGGTGGTGGTGGTATTGGTTGTGTTGGTGTTGGCTGTGGTATTGGTGGTGGTGGTATTGGTGGAGATGGTATTGATGCTGGTGGTATTGAACATGGTGGTGGTATTGGTGGTGGTGGTATTGGTGATGGTGGACGTATTGGTGGTGGTGGTGGTATTGGTGGTAGGGGTGGTGGTTGTATTGGTGGTGCTGGTGGTATTGGTGGTGGTGGTAATAGTGGTGGTGGTCTTAGTGGTATTTGTGATGGTATTGGTGGTGGTGGTATTGGTGGTGGTATTGGTGGTGGTGGTATTGGTGGTGGTATTGGTATTGGTGGTGGTGGTATTAGTGGTGGTGGTATTAGCATTGGTGGTGGTGGTATTGGTGGTGGTGGTATTTGTGATTGTATTGGTGGTGGTGTTGGTGGCGGTATTGGTAGTGGTGGTGTTGGTGGTGGTATTGTTGGTGTGGGTATTGGTGGTGGTATTGGTGGTGGTGGTGGTATTGGTGGTATTGGAGGTAGTATTGGTGGTAGGATTGGTGGTGGTGGTGGTATTGGTTGTGGTGGTATTGGTGGTAGTTGTATTTATGGTTGTGATATTGGAGATGGTACTGGTGGTATATGTCATGGTGGTAATGGTGGTGGTAGTATTGGTGGGGGTGGTAGTGGTGGTATTGGTGGTGGTATTGGTGGTATTGGTAGTGGTGGTGGTATTGGTGTTAGTATTGGTGGTGGTGGTTTTGGTGGTATTATTAGTGGTGGTGGTATTGGTGGTGGAGGTATTAATGGTAGTGGTATTGGTGGTGGTTTGGGTAGTGGTGGTATTGGTGGTATTGGTGGTGGTGGTATTAATGGTGGTGGTATTGGTGGTGGTATAGGTGGTGGTATAGGTGGTGGTGGTGGTATTAGTGGTGATGGTATTGGTGGTGGTGGTATTAGTAGTAGTGGTATTGGTGGTGGTGGTACTGGTGGTGGGGGTGGTATTGCTGGTGGTGCTAGTCGTATTGGTGGTGGTGGTGGTGGTATTGGTATTGGTGGTGATTGTATTGGTATTCGTGGTGGTGGTCTTGCTGGTGGTGGTATTGGCGGTGGGATTGGTGGTGGTGGTATCGGTGAAGGTGGTATTGGTGGTGGTGATATTGATGGTGGTGGTGTTATTGGTGGTGGTGGTATTGGTGGTGGAGGTAGTATTGGTGGTGGTGGTGGTATTGGTGGTAGTGGTGGTGGTTGTATTGGTGGTGATGGTGGTATTGGTGGTAGTGGTATTAGTGGTGTTGGTTAAGGTGGTATTGGTGATGGTATTGGTGGTATTGGTGGTGGTGGTATTGGTGGTAGTATTGGTGGTGGTGGTATTGGTGGTGGTATAGGTGGTGGTGGTGGTATTGGTGGTGATATTGGTATTGGGGTGGTGGTATTAGTGGTGGTGGTATTGGCATTGGTGGTGGTGGTAGTAGTGGTATTGGTGGTAGTGGTGGTATTGGTGGTGGTGGTATTGGTGGTAGTGGTATTGGTGGTGGTGATATTGATGGTGATGGTGGCATCGGTGGTATTGGTGGTGGTGGTATTGGTGGTGGTATTGCTGCTATTGGTGGTGGTATTGGTAGTGGTGGTATTGGTGATGCTATTGGTGAGGGTATTGGTGGTGGTGGTATTGGTATTGGTGGTGGTGGTATTGGTTGTGGAGTTATTGTTGGTGGTGGTAGTATTGGTGGCGGTGGTAGTGGTGGTATTGGTGGTGGTGGTATTGGTGGAGGTGGTATTGGTGGTGGTGGTGGTATTATTGGTGGGGATATTGGTCGTGGTAGTGCGATTGGTTGTGGTGGTATTGGTGGTGATATTGGTGGTGATGGTATGGTATTGGTGGTGGTGGTACTGGTGGTTGAAATGGTGGTGGTATTGGTGGTGGTATTGGTGGTGGTGGCATTGGTGTTAGTGGTATTGGTGGTGGTGGTATTGGTGGTGGTGGTTTTGGTGGTGGTGTTATTGGTGGTGGTGGTGGTATTGGTGGTATTGGTGGTCGTGGTATTGGTGGTGATGGTATTGGTGGTGTTGGTGGTGGTGGTATTAGTGGTGGTGGTATTGGTGGTACTGGTGGTGGTGGTATTGGTATTGGTGGTGGTGGTGATGGTATTGGTATTGGTGGTGGTGGTATTGGTATTGGTGGTGGTGGTATTGGTTGTGGTGATATTGGCGGTGGTGGTAGTATCCATGGTGGTGGTGGTATTGGTGGTTGTGGTGGTGGTTGTATTGGTGGTGGTGGTGGTATTGGTGGTAGTGGTGGTAATAGTGGTGGTGGTTTTGGTGGTATTTGTATGGTATTGGTGGTATTGGTGGTGGTGGTATTGGTAGTGGTATTGGTGGTGGTGGTGGTATTGGTGATGGTTTTGGTGGTGTTATTGGTTTTGGTGGTGGTGGTATTAGTGGTGGTGGTATTGGCGGTGGTGGTATTGGTGGTATTGGTGGTGGTGGTATTGCTAGTATTGGTTGTGGTGGTATTGGTGGTGGTGATATTGGTGGTGATGGTAGTATTGGTGGATTTGGTGGTGGTATTGGTGGTGGTATTGGTGTCGGTGGAATGGCTGGATGTTGTATTGCTGGTGGTGGTATTGGCAGTGGTGGTATTGTTGGTGGTGTTATTGGTGGTATTGGTGGTGGTGCTGTTATTGGTATTGGCGGTGGTATTGGTGGTGGTGGTATTTAATTGGTGGTGGTTTTGGTAGTGGTGGTATTGGTGTTGGTGGTATTGGTGCTGGTGGTATTGGTGGTGTTGGTAGTATTGATGGTGGTGGTGGTATTGGTTGTGGTATTGGTGTTGGTGGTTGTGGTACTGATGGTGGTGTTATTGGGGGCATTGGTGGTATTGGTGGTAGTATTGGTGGTGGTGGTATTGGTGGTGATATTGGTGGTGGTGGTGGTATTGGTGTTGGTATTGGTGGTGATATTGGTATTGGGGTGGTGGTATTAGTGGTGGTGGTATTGGCATTGGTGGTGGTATTGGTGGTAGTGGTGGTATTGGTGGTGGTGGTATTGGTGGTAGTGGTATTGGTGGTGGTGATATTGGTGGTGATGGTGGCATCGGTGGCATTGGTGGTGGTGGTATTGGTGGTGGTATTGGTGCTATTGGTGGTGGTATTGGTGGTGGTGGTATTGGTATTGGTGGTGGTGGTATTGGTGGTAGAGTTATTGTTGGTGGTGGTAGTATTGGTGGTGGTGGTATTGGTGGTGGTGATATTGGTGGAGGTGGTATTGGTGGTGGTGGTGGTATTATTGGTGGAGATATTGGTCGTGGTAGTGCAATTGGTTGTGGTGGTATTGGTGGTGATGGTATGGTATTGGTGGTGGTGGTACTGGTAGTTGAAATGGTGGTGGCATTGGTGGTGGTGGCATTGGTGGTAGTGGTATTGGTGGTGGTGGTTTTGGTGGTGAAGGTATTGGTGGTATTGGTGGTGGTGGTGGTATTGGTGGTCGTGGTATTGGTGGTCGTGGTATTGGTGGTCGTGGTATTGGTGGTGATGGTATTGGTGGTGTTTGTGGTGGTGGTATTACTGGTGGTAATGGTATTGGTGGCAGTGGTGGTATTGGTATTGGTGGTGGTGGTAATGGTATTGGTGGTGGTGGTGGTGGTATTGGTGGTGGTATTGGTTGTGGTGATATTGGTGGTGGTATTGGTGGTGGTGGTATTGGTTGGAGGTGGTATTGGTGCTGGTGGTATTGATGGTAGTGGTGGTGGTGTTATTGGTGGTGGTGGTAGTATCCGTGGTGGTGGTGGTTGTGGTGGTGGTTGTATTGGTGGTGGTATTGGTGGTAGTGGTGGTAATAGTGGTGGTGGTTTTGGTGGTATTTGTATGGTATTGGTGGTATTGGTGGTGGTGGTATTGGTAATGGTGGTGGTGGTGGTGGTATTGGTGATGGTTTTGGTGGTGTTATTGGTTTTGGTGGTGGTGGTATTAGTGGTGGTGGTATTGGCATTGGTGGTGGTGGTATTGGTGGTGGTGGTATTGCTAGTATTGGTTGTGGTGGTATTGGTGGTGGTGATATTGGTGGTGATGGTAGTATTGGTGGATTTGGTGGTGGTATTGGTGGTGGTATTGGTGTCGGTGGAATGGCTGGAGGTTGTATTGCTGGTGGTGGTATTGGTAGTGGTGGTATTGTATTTCTCCCCTCTCTTCATTTAAAAAAAATAAAAAAAGAAGATTAGAGATGCTTTTGAACTCTGCTCGCACTTTTGAACTCTGTTTTCGTCCTATATCTAGATCCTATGGAGTTACCAGGGGGAGGGTGTTATATGGAGGGTAGGTTCATTGTCGACATTGCTAAGTTAGCATAAGCTTCGCTGCCATGAGGCTGCTTTTGCGCATGATACTACATGCCTTTATTTTGCAAGACCTTGTTTGTGCCTTTCACATGAGAACTGTCTGCTTTTCGCGTTCTCTGCTGTGCTCTAGGGTTTAGTCTGCACACGATGTACAAGGTCGATAAACAATGCCCCTTGTTATTCTGTTCTGGTCAGTCCCTCGCACCTAGACATAATATGACACACAGCTGCACTACTGAAAGTCGTGTGCTTTAATATTGCAGCGAAATGCAAAACACACAAGATGATGGACGGAATGCTGCACATTGGCAAACATTCACCCCCAGTCACAGATCTGGGTTTAATCCATCGTTATTTTGCTTCACCACGCCACCCCAGTTCAGACATAGCCATATGCAAATCAGTCTTGACCCTGTGCCTCATGGGAACAGTCCAGACCGAACTGCCAAGCCATGTCTTCCCTGGACCGGAATTTAGCATCCTAGGACCGGTTTCAGGCTATCAGCCTTCATCAGCCAGGATAGCTTGACTCCAGTGGCGTAGTGAGCACGGGACCCACGTCTGGGCATACCCTTCCCACTTAGGGCGAAATGCAAAACACACAAGATGATGGAATGAATGCTGAAACCGGTCCCAGGATGCTTGTGTCCGGTCCAGGGAGGACCTGGCCTGGCAGTTCGGTCTGGACTGTTCCCATGGGGCACAGGGTCAAGACTGATTTGCATATGGCTGGGTCCAAACTGGGGTGGCGTAGTGGGCAAAAGAACGATGGATTTAACCCAGATCTTTTGACTGGGGGAGAATGTTTGCATTGTCAGCATTCCGTCCATCATTTGTTTGCTGTAACACTTTTCGCCCTAATTGGGGTGGGTATGCCCAGACGTGGATCCCTTGCTCACTGTGCCACTGGATTCAAGCTAGCCTGGCTGAAGAAGGGTGACATACCCTGAAACCGGTCCCAGGATGCTTGTGTACGGTCCAGGGAGGACATGGCCTGGCAGTTCGGTCTGGACTGTTCCCATGGGGCACAGGGTCAAGACTGATTTGCATATGGCTGGGTCCAAACTGGGGTGGCGTAGTGGGCAAAAGAACGATGGATTTAACCCAGATCTTTTGACTGGGGGAGAATGTTTGCATTGTCAGCATTCCGTCCATCATTTGTTTGCTGTAACACTTTTCGCCCTAATTGGGATGGGTATGCCCAGACGTGGATCCCTTGCTCACTGTGCCACTGGATTCAAGCTAGCCTGGCTGAAGAAGGGTGACATACCCTGAAACCGGTCCCAGGATGCTTGTGTCCGGTCCAGGGAGGACCTGGCCTGGCAGTTCGGTCTGGACTGTTCCCTTGGGGCACAGGGTCAAGACTGATTTGCATATGGCTGGGTCCAAACTGGGGTGGCGTAGTGGGCAAAAGAACGATGGATTTAACCCAGATCTTTTGACTGGGGGAGAATGTTTGCATTGTCAGCATTCCGTCCATCATTTGTTTGCTGTAACACTTTTCGCCCTAATTGGGATGGGTATGCCCAGACGTGGATCCCTTGCTCACTGTGCCACTGGATTCAAGCTAGCCTGGCTGAAGAAGGGTGACATACCCTGAAACCGGTCCCAGGATGCTTGTGTCCGGTCCAGGGAGGACCTGGCCTGGCAGTTCGGTCTGGACTGTTCCCATGGGGCACAGGGTCAAGACTGATTTGCATATGGCTGGGTCCAAACTGGGGGTGGCGTAGTGGGCAAAAGAACGATGAATTTAACCAAGATCTTTTGACTGGGGGAGAATGTTTGCATTGTCAGCATTCCGTCCATCATTTGTTTGCTGTAACACTTTTCACCCTAATTGGGATGGGTATGCCCAGACGTGGATCCCTTGCTCACTGTGCCACTGGATTCAAGCTAGCCTGGCTGAAGAAGGGTGACATACCCTGAAACCGGTCCCAGGATGCTTGTGTCCGGTCCAGGGAGGACCTGGCCTGGCAGTTCGGTCTGGACTGTTCCCATGGGGCACAGGGTCAAGACTGATTTGCATATGGCTGGGTCCAAACTGGGGTGGCGTAGCGGGCAAAAGAACGATGGATTTAACCCAGATCTTTTGACTGGGGGAGAATGTTTGCATTGTCAGCATTCCGTCCATCATTTGTTTGCTGTAACACTTTTCGCCCTAATTGGGATGGGTATGCCCAGACGTGGATCCCTTGCTCACTGTGCCACTGGATTCAAGCTAGCCTGGCTGAAGAAGGGTGACATACCCTGAAACCGGTCCCAGGATGCTTGTGTCCGGTCCAGGGAGGACCTGGCCTGGCAGTTCGGTCTGGACTGTTCCCATGGGGCACAGGGTCAAGACTGATTTGCATATGGCTGGGTCCAAACTGGGGTGGCGTAGTGGGCAAAAGAACGATGGATTTAACCCAGAACTTTTGACTGGGGGAGAATGTTTGCATTGTCAGCATTCCGTCCATCATTTGTTTGCTGTAACATTAATATTGCAGCGAAGCATGTTGTTCACACACTTGGAGAGAGACCTTTCCAGAGAGAAGAGCTGTGCTGGTCCTGAGATGTAAACCTTTCATCTAGGCCTTGAGGTATGGGGTCTGCTGACAAAGCTCAGAGGTCTTCTTTTTTATAATAAACTATTTCTTATCATGGGGAGGGTGGTTAGGTACTGTAGCCCTTTTTCACTGTCTTTATGTAATGACATCCCCTTTTGTATTCTATGGAATTGTAACAATGCTGACGATATTGTGTTTATGCATTATGCTGCTAGTTATGGCACGTGTACTGTACCCTAGAGCACGTTAGTTAAAATAAAAATGTTAAACTCTACCGTGACTCTGATTACTCTTATTGTGGACAAGTATGAGTGAGTGATGGAAAGAGTTGTCTTGCTACCGCCATTCCTGAGAGAGTCAGGAGTGTTGTGTTCTGGGTTGTCTAATCATTGGTAGCTTTGCTATTAGTCTGAGAACAAATGAGACACTATAGCTAGTCGGTTTTTGGGATTTTGGGCACTGAGGTACACCACTATACACTGAGGTACTGGTTTCCTGCGCATAGATCTGTATATGAGCAGAATCCCTGCAACAGTATTGCTGGTGGTGGTATTGGCGGTGGGATTGGTGGTGGTGGTATTGGTGAAGGTGGTATTGGTGGTGGTGGTATTGATGGTGGTGGTGTTATTGGTGGTAGTGGTGGTAGTGGTGGTGGTTGTATTGGTGATGATGGTGGTATTGGTGGTGGTGGTATTAGTGGTGGTAGTTTTGGTAGTATTGGTGATGGTATTTGTGGTGGTGGTATTGGTGGTGGTATTGGTGGTAGTATTGGTGGTGGAGGTATTGGTGGTGGTATTGGTAGTGGTGGTGGTATTGGTGGTGGTATTGGTGGTGGTATTGGTGGTGGTGGTATTGGTGGTGGTGGTATTAGTGGTGGTGGTTTTATTGGTGGTGGTATTGGTGGTGGTATTGGTGGTGGGATTGGTGGTGGTGGTGGTATTGGTTGTGGTGGTATTGGTGGTGGTGGTATTGATGGTTGTAATATTGGAGATGGTACTGGTGGTATATCTAGTGGTGGTAATGGTGGTGGTGGTAGTATTGGTGGTGGTGGTGGTATTGGTGGTGGTGGTATTGGTGGAGGTGGTATTGGTGGTATTGGTGGTGGTGGTGGTATTGATGGTGGTGATATTGGTGGTGGTGGTGGTTTTGGTGTTAGTGTTGGTGGTGGTGGTATTGGCAGTGGTGGAGGTATGGTTTTGGTGGTGGTGGTACTGGTGGTGGTGTATTGGTGGTGGTGTATTGGTGGTGGTATTTGTGGTGGTGGTATTGGTGGTGGTAGTGGTGGTTGTGGTATTAATGGTAGTGGTATTGGTGGTGGTGGTGGTTTGGGTGGTGGTGGTATTGGTGGTGGTGGTATTAATGGTGGTGGTATTGGTGGTGGTGGTATTGGTGGTGATGGTAATGGTGGTGGTGGTGTTAGCAGTGCTTTAAATGGAAAACAATAAGTGCAGGTACTCATCAAATTAAGGTATGGACTGGGGGGTGGGGTTTGGGGGCGGGGCTACAGGGGCGGGGTTACAGGGGCGGTGCTATGGGACCCGGCATGGGGCACACATTTCATTTAACTTCGATTTAATTGGTGTGCAGATGTGTATAATGATACTAAAGCATTTCTGGTATATCTTGAGTATTCCTTTCCCCTTATACGTACAAAAAGGTACATTTGATATTAAAGTGGGCTTCTCATGGTGCAACACCTAAATCACATATGACTTGCACAATATATTTTCCTTAATATTTTTGGGAAACATTTAACTATGGTTAGCCCTCTTGTCTCATTGCCACCTAGCAGACATCATCCAGCCCCCCAGATGGCATAGCTTTGCCTCAAAGCTCCTTACTTGCTCTAAAGTGTGATTCTCTCTTTCTGGAGGTGGGCAAGCTGCTGTAAGCTTGAGCCAGGATGTCTGGCTCTGGCTCAGATGCAGGTTCTCTTGCACCTGCAAGCCCAAAATGAACTGAACTTTGATGTTGCATCTGCCTGCCAACCAAACTCTAATCTCATATGCGAACAATAAAGACAAAATAGTGAACTTTATTGTAATACAGGAGAGAAAGAAAGATATAGCCTCCTAGAGGCTGAATTGCACAAAGTGAAAGCAGAAATTCTGGGAACAATCCCGGCTTCCCCACTGACCAAACTGTGTGATCCCAGACAAATATATTATCTCACCAAGCCTTCATTCGCACATATGATAGATAGTATATTCAAATGCACAAGTTCCAGGTGTGTGCTGTACAATTAAATCTTGTGTTAGATTTAATACACTATAATGTTGCTTCATTCATGAAAAGAAAATAGGCCATACATAATGTACACTTCAAAATCACCTTGCTTCCTAGTTCACTAATGGCAGTGTCGTAACCATGGGAGAAAAAACTCCTCTCAATGCTGTGATTTAAGCTTATGCACCAAGGTGAAATGCTTCCATGGGGTAAAAAAAAAAACACTTTTATTTCAGTGGGAATGTTTAAGGCTCCACTTATGCACAGGCTTTTAAGCCCAAGCCAGACTTCGTGGTTCGGCTCTGACTGGGCTCTCCTTGTTAATTTGTTGATTCTCCCACCTCTACCCTTCCCAGAGCCCCTGCATTTTACCCAAGGGGAAACGGCTTCTAAAAAACAAAATACAATCGTGATGGAACTGCGGAGAAAGCAGATCTGCACTGGAGAGAAAGTGGCCTAGCACTTTCAACATGCAGACCATTTCACGTACGCTTTATGGGCAGTGTGGTAATTCAAGGCTTGCAGCTATATATCTGGTGCTGGACCATGCAGACAACATGCACTCATGCAAGACACACCCGCAGTGACATAGAAGCACTGGTGTGCGCAGACAGGACATTCAATACGTGTTTTAGAAAATGCTCACATTCGCTGACATCCACATTATTAACATTGACTCTGCTTCTGTGTCACTATCTCCACCTTCGTCCTCAGTCTGGCTCCAAACAAGTGCTGCCCTACTCTGCTATGCCAGCAGGAAGCCTTCTAGATTTCACGCCGAGCCGCTGCTGTTAGAAAGCCCTGCTCACACACCTACTGTGCTATTAAGCCTGAGTAGACCCTGTGTCAATAAAGGTAGTGTGACTCCAGCCCCTCCCAAACTCCCTGCCAGCCCTGAATAAAAGCATAAGGGCCGCTGCTCAATTAGCACCTTGAAAAGGTAAATTAGCACTCGATTATCAGAGTGCTTCAACAAAACGGCCGACTCGCCAGCTCTGTCGCGCTTCTTTTTGAAAGTGCCAAATTGCAGAGCTTGACTTGCTGCCCCATGAGTACCGGTACTCTCTTTGGACAAGGAGAAGTTCCGGTACTCAAACGCAGAAAATTTAGAAGTGCCGGTACTAAGTACCGGTGAGTACCGGCCCATTTAAAGCACTGGGTGTTAGTGGTACTAGTGGTGGTGGTATTGTTGGTGGTGGTACTGGTGGTGGTGGTATTGCTGGTGGTATTGATGGTGGTGCTAGTGGTATTGGTGGTGGTATTGGTATTGGTGGTGATGGTATTTGTATTCGTGGTGGTATTGCTGGTGGTGGTATTGGCGGTCGGATTGGTGGTGGTGGTATTGATGGTGGTGGTTTTATTGGTGGTGGTGGGGTATTGGTGGTGGAGGTAGTATTGGTAGTGATGGTATTGGTGGTAGTGGTGGTGGTTGTATTGGTGGTAATGGTGGTATTGGTGGTGGTGGTATTAGTATTGGTGGTTTTGGTGGTATTGGTGATGGTATTGGTGGTGGTGGTATTGGTGGTAGTATTGGTGGTGGTGGTATTGGTGGTGGTATTGGTGGTGGTATTGGTGATGGTATTGGTGGTGGTATTGGTATTGGGGGTGGTGGTATTAGTGGTGGTGGTATTGGCATTGGTGGTGGTGGTGGTATTGGTGGAGGTGGTAGTGGTGGTATTGGTGGTGGTAGTGGTGGTATTGGTTGTGGTGGTATTGGTGGTAGTGGTATTGGTGGTGATATTGGTGGTGATGATGGCATCGGTGGTATTGGTGGTGGTGGTATTGGTGGTGGAAATGGTGGTGGTGGTATTGGTGGTGGTGGTATTGGTGGTAGTGGTATTGCTGGTGGTGGTATTGGTGGTGGTGGTTTTGGTGGTGGTGGTATTGGTGGTATTGGTGGTGGTATTGGCGGTATTGGTGGTGCTGGTGGTATTGGTGGTGGTGTTACTGGTGGTGGTATTGGTATTCGTGGTGATGGTATTGGTATTCGTGGTGGTATTGCTGGTGGTGGTATTGGCGGTCGGATTGGTGGTGGTGGTATTGATGGTGGTGGTTTTATTGGTGGTGGTGGGGTATTGGTGGTGGAGGTAGTATTGGTGGTGATGGTAGTGGTGGTGGTTGTATTGGTGGTGATGGTGGTATTTGTGGTGGTGGTGGTTTTGGTGGTATTGGTGATGGTATTGGTGGTATTGGTGGTGGTGGTATTGGAGGTAGTATTGGTGGTGGTGGTATTGGTGGTGGTATTGGTGATGGTATTGGTGATGGTATTGGTGGTGGGTTGGTGTTGGGGGTGATGGTATTGGTGGTGGCCGTGTATGTGGTGGTGGTATTAGTGGTGGTGGTGTTATTGGTATTGGCGGTGGTATTGGTATCAGTGATATTGGTGGTATTGGTGGTGGTGGTAATGGTATCGGTGGTGGTGGTATTGGTATTGGTGGAGGTGGTAATGGTATTCGTGGTGGTGGTGGTGGTATTGGTTATGGTGGTATTGGCGTTGGTATTGGTGGTGGTGGTATTGGTGGAGGTGTTATTGATGCTAGTGGTATTAGTGGTGGTGGTGTTATTGTTATTGGTGGTGGTATTGGTATCGGTGGTATTGGTGGTATTGGTGGTGGTGGTAATGGTATCGGTGGTGGTGGTATTGGTATTGGTAGAGGTGGTAATGGTATTCGTGGTGGTGGTGGTATTGGTTGTGGTGGTATTGGCGCTGGTATTGGTGGTGGTGGTATTGGTGGAGGTGGTATTGATGCTGGTGGTATTGAACATGGTGGTGGTATTGGTGGTGGTGGTGGTATTGGTGGTTGTGGTGGTATTGGTGGTAGGGGTGGTGGTTGTATTGGTGGTGCTGGTGGTATTGGTGGTGGTGGTAATAGTGGTGGTGGTCTTGGTGGTATTGGCGGTGGTATTGGTGGTGGTATTGTTGGTGGTGGTGGTATTGGTGGTGGTATTGGTATTGGTGGTATTAGTGGTGGTGGTATTAGCATTGGTGGTGGTGGTATTGGTGGTGGTGGTGGTATTGGTGGCGGTATTGGTAGTGGTGGTATTGGTGGTGGTATTGTTGGTGGGGGTATTGGTGGTGGTGGTATTGGTGGTATTGGTGGTATTGTAGGTAGTATTGGTGGTATTGGTGGTGGGATTGGTGGTGGTGGTGGTGGTATTGGTTGTGGTGGTATTGGTGGTAGTTGTATTTATGGTTGTGATATTGGAGATGGTACTGGTGGTATATGTCGTGGTGGGTAACTAGTCATAATATCGAATTAAAAATATCGAATGGACAAAATATCGAGTTTTTAATATCGAGTGGACAGGATATCGACTTGCAAAAATATAGTGGTTAAGAATATCGACATGCAGGTAAGAAATATCAATTTTAATAATATCGAAGTTAGTAATATCGATTGTCAAAATATCGTTGTTAATAATATCGATTTTTTTTAGTGTTTTGCATGTTAGTATTTGTGTTAAAAGAATGTATATATTTTGTAATGTGTGTTTGAATTTTTTTAAAGTAATGAATTTTATGTTAATTAATTTTTGCGTAATTTAATTCCGTAGCGGGTTGTGGGTTTATAGGGGAATAGGGTGGGAAGTAATTTAATTATAATATATTTTTTAAGAATTATTTAGAATTAATTAATTATATGTTAATTACTTTTGCGTAATTTAATTCAGTAGCGGGTTGTGGGCTTATAGGGGAATAGGGTGGGAAGTAATTTAATTGAAATTCATTAATTAATTATTTTATTAATTAATAATTTAGGGGCCCATTACGATGGCGGGCGGAAGCACCACCGCCGTGCTGGCGGATGCAAAAAGCACCAGTTACCGCCGGCACGCAGCAGTCCACACGCCCGCCCAATTACGATACGAAAAGTAGGCCAAACACCGCCGGCAAGCCAGCAACACCGTCCGCCATCAAAGTGCGCCCGTTCACGTAGCGGCGCAGCACAACTGACACACACCGTCCGAAGAAACACGTCCCGCCCGGCGCATAAATTACGATGCCGCAAACAAACGGCTCCCACGGCCAAGAGATACCGTACAACAAACCGAAGCGGCAACACGGATGCCGAGCACGGACAACGAAGAAGCGGCTCCCCGAGCATGAATCCAGCACTGCAGGCCCTCCCCATGCTCCTGCTGATGCACCACCAAGGACGCAACGTACCGCGGAGACGCAGGTAGGCACACACACAACAAGTGCACGCAAACAGCGCACACAGTGCAAGGGCGGAAAAAGCGGACAACCCCCACCAGCGCGTGTACACTACACATCCACCATTGCATCCACATATGACACACAGGCCAAATCGTAACATCGCGGAACACATGTGTACACACCACCTGGGACTAGGAACCAACCACCCCGTCACGGCCCCAAAGCGCCGATGACGCCGCCACACATGCGCACAACGCAGAGGCCAACCGCAGCGCCATGAATGCGTCGCACACAGACACAGGGACACAACCAAGCAGCACACACATCAGCCCCACCCCGAACGCACATGACACGTGACAGGCCTGCCACAGACATGTCCCCAACGCCCAATTCACGGACAACACCCAACGCCACACAACCGACGCACACATGTCAGTGAAGACACGCAACTGCAGGACACACCCCAGTGTAACAAACATGGCGTAGCACACAGCGGCGGCAACACCAACTAGGAGAAGCAGGGCCCCTTCGGGAAGAGTAACGCCAGTACCACACTGAAACACCCATACCACCCTGCACATATGAACAAGACATATAAAACGGAACACCAAAGAGCCCGGGGACCGACAACAGGTGGCCCAAGAATAACATTCACACACAAGGCCCAACGCAGAGCGGAAAGGCAGCCTGCCGCCCACACAAAGGAGAGCAGACAGCACTGAATGACCTTCCATTCCAACTCCGAAACCACAGCCCTACGACAGAAGCCGGTGAATACAGCCATTGTCCAAGAATAGACCAACACAGGCTTGCCGAGGAGACCGACCACAGGGCAGATAGCGCATATCACAGAAGCACACAACGGACGGGGAAGAAAGAAGAAAACACTCCCCCATGTCGGCCACATGCAAGTTAATTGGAAGGAGTCACACATCACTGACCTTGAACTGTCTGAGAAGCATGTGGGAAGAGGGCCCGTGTCCTCCAAACAAGCCAACAGAACACAAGTCCTGTCTCCCTACGACTACACAGAGCTCACAGCAACCTCGGAGCGTGCACATTGCAGACTGCACACACAGCCGGAGCACGCCACCACAACGCACCGCTGCGAAATGGCAACCGCAACACACCTACCCAACTACGCCGAACAGCTCAAGCTGTACAAAACCAACCTGTTCCATACATTGGGATGCGATCTCCTGTCCCTGCTGAACGTAAGTTACCGACTGACTTACCGCATCACATTGTTCAGCTGCGTCATGCCCGTCTTCTACTGTCGGAGGTGTCCCTACCAGCATCCCGTGGAGATATGCCTCTCCAACCCGGCATGTCTGAAGGCGGACCTGCTACCACTACTCCTCCCTCTGGACGCACACGACAGGGCCTGCTCTGCCTATGGGGGCATGGCGTATGTGGCCAACATCGCACCCGCACTGAAATGGGACCACTGTGCCTCCACACGACGGATCATCGAGAACAGCTACATCGAATGTCAACCAGCATGCCCCATCATGGTCCTCCAAGGGACAACTTACGAACAACACCTTGACAGCCACCATCCGCTACATTGGCTGGCAAACATGTACACCACCAATGACATGGAAGCCCTGCTGGACGGCATCGCATACCTGACAACCTGTCAATTCGTCGGACCACAACGCAGGTTCCCCAAGTGACCTATGATGTCCAACCCCGCACCCATGCTTAGCTTCCGCACGGACTGGCCAGTCACCACCACAACAGCCATACCAAACGACCGGCAACTGTAACCACACCATCAACGACATCGCCATTACATCGGATATGACCGGGACATGCACACTGTTCCCCATCACATCCAGGAACACCGCATGCATCGTGGGAGGCAGTGGCATGGGGTCTGTGTATCGCACCCACATGGACGGAACTGCACGAACAACCAGGACACGACATGGATCCAGCGCCCATGGACACACACACCGCTCAGTGGACATGAATAGGTCGCCTGGAGTCTGTGGGTGCTGCACCCCTCCCACCCCCGCCCCGGGAATCCCATACCAGGACCTTTGCATGGACGACAAGTGCATACAACAACAACACGACCCCAGTGACTGTGACATGTCCAGTAACCACCACAGTGCAACAACAAGTGGCACGCCGCTGCATGCACGCAAGCACATGCCCTGATGTCATCTCACATGCACGCGTGCATGAGGAACAACCGCAGCAAACCTGTCACATGGAACTGAGATGGACTGTGCCCATGATGCCAAGCGGTCTGGTAGGCTACATGTATACCGTCTGTGTCAAAGTCCGCAGCTCCGCAGCAATACGTAAATGTACATTAGCGCAGCCTTGGCCAAGCAGATGTCACTCTGAAGCCCACATCCCACATGCAACAGCCAATCACATGTAACCCCACACCCTATCCCATTTGCAATCATGCTCAGTATATCCTCAACATGTATTCCGCTGCCAGTAGTGTCCACTATACTGCATCACAGAGGACAGAAGACTCAATATAATGTTTGAAACCAAAACTGTCTCCGCTTACTCATTTCACAAGTACGAATGAGAGAGGATGAGAGTATGTGAAGTACACGGCAGTCGTGACATGACCATGTAGTCCACTGGTATTGGATGTCAACGCAAATGAGTAGCACTACTGTGGAAGACACACATGTGTCGTGTGAAGTCGTATGGACGCAGTGCTTAGGTGGGTGGGTGCGACGGGTAGATGCGCACATGCCAAGTTGGAGCACGCCGTGTTGGGAGGGGTCATGAACAGTACACCACCGCTTCCCTGGGCATTGTGAGAGGACACCTGTCGGGGGGAGTGAACACGTATGTGCACAGCAGCCGGGCACACGTACAAAGCGGTACCAGGCGCACCTCAGCCCACCCTCTGTGGACAAGCTGGATCCTGTTGTGCACCCGCCATGCCCCTTGACAAGGCACACACAGCCCCAGTCGACCAGGTGTAACCCCAACATAGTCAATCCGCACAGGCGATACAGGGCACGGGATGGCAGTGGAGCATGGTGTGTGAGAGGTCTCCTCGCGCTCCTCCTGGTCTTATCACGCAGGCAATAGAACCTCAACGTCTAGCATGGCACAAGTCAAATGGAAGTGTAGGGGGACGCACCACAGCACGAGCAGCACTGACGTCACGGGAGGTGGCTCGCACCATCCCATCCATTGCCCATCATACCAACCACGCCACATGCCATTGCGACTAAGTGCAAGCGCGTGCGCCACCACCCCCGAGCCCTCCCCAGAGAGGCCAAAGAGTGAATGTGTGGGCCATCAGCCACAGACAGACGCGGCCTGGCCGCAAGGGCAGCCACAGCCACTGGGTGTCGCAGGTGGCGGATCCGGAAGGCGAAGACTGTGATGCATAGTCCATGCAGGCCGGGTCTCCATTTGGGGCACCACGCAGGTGGACGGCGTCCCGCCACACATCAAACCCTGAGACAGCCCACTCGTGCAACTGGACCCACACATACACTCCTTGCCCTCTCTGGTGCGAGCTTGGGGCTGCCTGTGCAAGCGCTAGCCTCGCAGGTGAGCATGCATATTGGGGGAGCGAGGGGAGGACATGAGGGCTGGGGCGAAGATGACTGTATCACTGTCAGTTAGTACAAGGGATGACCCAGATGTGGAAAGGAAGAGACGTGTCCCGTGTGTACTGCAACTAGTCGCCAATCCAACTACCCCCCATGTCCGGAATGTAAGCCCGCACCTAGGCCCGCCCATCCGCCACATCGAACATACCACCAGCACGACAACCTTCCCATTCGAAACACTGACTGGGGGTGGCGACCAGTGTACAATCATGTGTAGCCTACCCACGCGTACATGTGGGACCTCCATGATCCATGTCACCTGCGGCAAAGTCATGACATGCGCAATGAGGGAAGTGAGGAGAGCTGTCCGCCCCACGCGCAGAAGGTGCATCAGCTCCACAGACCCAGCAGCGAGTCCAGCAGGGGTCACATGTGCAGGGGCAGCTGTGCCTGGTGTGAAGGCACATGCATATAGACAGCACATCGACCAATGTGTAGTCTGCCCACATCTACAGTCCATCATCATGCGGACATAGGAATTGAACACAGGGCAACACATCTTAGTTGGTGCACCCACCGTGACCAACAATGCGCAATCATCGACGTACCCGCCCTGTGCATGGCCCCCCACCCAACGGAGGCACATCCAGTGCCACCATCCCACACACACAAGCCTTCCACGGAACATGCTGTGTCCAATGCTCAGTACAGAGTCAGCACCCATCTGGTGGATCCTGAACAGGAGACACATGCACACACATGCCAGCTCCCACTATGTACGTCTGCCACCTGGCACGTGCAATGTAACCTCTCACCTGTGACGTGTGACTGCAAGCACACAGCCGTCTTGGCATGGGGCTGTCAATGTGGACACCTGTCAATGTTTCGGGAGGTGTGATCCGTACAGTGCTGTACATAGGGTGCAGTGCTGACACCTACTACGGTCTCATATCCCCTCGTGCCACAGGTCCCACTTGTTTTGGCCGCTCAGCCTGTGCCCACATCGTCGTCGTCGTGTGCCATACTCATCCAGCCGCGGAAGCAGTTCCATGCTCAGCAGACATTCATGTTGCCGTGGCGTTGCCGCTTGACGAATATGCAGTCAGTCCCCATCAGCACGCCCCGCAAGTCATTGGGGCCTAGATCCCCATGTGCATGCACATGGCAGTGGTTTGTATCACTAGCCATTGCCATTGTTGGGAGACCTGTGTAAGTGTATTGTGGCCGTGCCGTCCCAGCTTGACAGCTGGGCTGTGGCTCATGTGCTTGCTCAGTCATGTCAGTGATGTGTATGCGAAATTGCTATGTGTCGTGTTGCTTTGACATGTGTCCTCTGCCATTGTCCCTAGGCGGAGACCGAACATTGACCGCCCATACCAATTGCTGGCGGACATGGACGATACAGAGGTTATTAGGAAGTTTCGGCTGGACAGGCCAACCCTGCATCGACTGTGTGCCATGTTAGAACCCCATCTCCGTCCCCGCAGGGTGTATCCGACTGCTGTCACCCCCACGGCTAAGGTGATGGCCGCCATGCATTTCTTCGCCACTGGGTCATTCCAGCACACAGTGGGCATTGGAGGAGGGATGTCCCAGCCCATGTTCAGCAAGGTGCTGAGGGATGTACTGGCAGCCATGATGCTGTACCGAAACAGGTACATCCGCTTCCCCAGGGCTCGTGAATTGGCGGCAGTGAAGGGTGCATTCTATGCCCTTGGCAGAATCCCACACGTCGTTGGAGCCATTGACTGCACACATGTTGGCCTTGTTCCACCACAGGCCACTGAGCACCTGTACCGCAACAGGAAGCACACGCACTCCCTGAATGTGCAAGTGGTGTGCCTTGCGGACATGGTGATCACCCACGTGTGTGCAAAGTTCCCAGGCTCGGCCCATGACGCACACATAATGCGCAACAGCATCTTGCCACGACTGATGTCCAATATGCAACAGGATCGTGCCTGTATTGTCGGTGAGTATGTGGAGTGGTGTAGCGTGCTGGTTGTGCGATGCTGTCCCCTGTCCAGTTGGAATTGCAACGGTTCTCTGTGTCCCTCACACCCAGGTGACTCTGCGTACCCGAATGGGGCATGGCTGCTCAGTCCATTGAGGAATCCTCGCACCCCAGCAGACGATCGCTACAATGAGGCACATGGGAGGACCAGACGTGTGGTCGAGCGTACCTTTGGCCTCCTCAAGTCCAGGTTCAGGTGCCTGGACCGCACCGGGGGTGCGCTGGCTGGCGTACTCCCCACAGAAGGTGTGCCGGATAGTGGTGGCGTGCTGCATGCTGCACAATCTGGCCATTCGGAAGCAGATCCCCCTCATCGTGGATGACGGAGATCAACCAGGGCCCCAGCCCGCAGACCAGGACAGCTCGAGTGAGGAGGACAGCGGAGAGGAGGAAGCTGGTAATGTGCGGCAGCAGCTCATCGCCCGCTACTTCACTTGACGGTGAGTGTCCATGTACGACGGCTGATGTGGCTGTATCTGTGCAGGTGTGTGTGTGCTGTGTCAGGGTGGCCGTTTGTTCACTGCGTGCTGTGTGTCAACGCTCCATGGCCAGGGTAGTATGCCACTGTTGGTGGCTGTGGCATTGTGCCCTATTGCTCTGTGCGATGTGTGTACATTGCTTGTAGTTGTTGACATGTACTGTGTGATGGGTGTGTGACACACTCATTGAATGTGCTCCTGTTCTGTCTCCCACCCCTAGGTCCCTACAGGCCCTCCGGATTCAATTGCCATGCCACGCATCAGGTGCCTTTCCGCCCAAGGTGGCCGTTGTATTCCGTACAAATAAAACACAGGGCACAAACAGCAGTTAGTGTAAAAGGTGCATTTATTACAAACTGTGACATGTGATTGTGTGTAAGGTGATGACAAAAGTGGTGCGTGCAGTGACAATGAGCTGTCGGTCATGGCTGCGTGATGCTCAGGGTGTACCCAC
The DNA here is from genome assembly GCA_963921515.1 of Calotriton arnoldi. Taxonomy (NCBI): domain Eukaryota; kingdom Metazoa; phylum Chordata; class Amphibia; order Caudata; family Salamandridae; genus Calotriton; species Calotriton arnoldi. The sequence continues at coordinate 965,176 of CAWUFW010006694.1, read as the reverse complement.
TGGTTCTATGTCCATAGTCCAACACACACATGCCATCCAGATGGCTGTGTGGAGTGGGATCGTAGTCCAAGTCAATGCAGTGGCTGGTCAAGGAAGGCTGGCGGAAGGCTGGCTGGCTGCCTCACTTGCGTTTGGAGCGTGCGAAGTCCTCCTGGGAGATCTGTTTCCACTTCGGACGGCCCCTTCCACGTTTGCGAGGGGGTGCCTGCTTGCGACATGCTGGTGGTTGAGGTGTGCTCACTGGCTGTGGACGCAGGGGAACTGGACACTGCTGCTCCACCCTGCGCCCCGGCAGGTGGTGGCGGAGGGGAGCTGCTGTCCCTGGCAGTGACCTCACCGCCACCACCAGCTGGCCCATGAGGTCCACGAGTTGGCCCATACGGGCGTCCATGGACCTCAGCACCCCCAGCACCTCACGCGTGTCTGAAGCAGACCGGACCCATTGTCCTTGGGCCTCTTCATAGGCCCCAAGGACTCTGGCCATTTGAGGCAGGGCATGGCTCCCAGGGGAGGCTGGCGTTTCCCTGACCCTGCTCCTCCTACCAGTCCTGCTGCCACCGGCCTGCCCACTAGCCACATTGCTCATCACGGTCCTCGCTGTGGCTCCCAGGGTGGATCCAGTCGGCCGGGCCACCACCTGCGCTGGGGCTGGTGCCAGCGAAGACGTGGTGGTGGTGGCGGCGGTGGTGGTCGGTGCGGCGATGGTGGCGGTTGCGGCAGTGGTAGTGGCCACGATGACCGTGGGTGTGGCCGCAACGACAGTGGCAGCAGGGGGCTGGGAATGTTCAGCAGCCCTGGATGATGGGTTGGTGGGTAGGAGGGGTCCTGGGGAGCGGCTGGGCCCTGCCACACCAGATGGGCCTGCTTGGTGGTCCGTGTCCGAAGAGGAGGACAGATCCTCCAGATCCGTGTGTCCTCGTTGGGGGCTTGTAGGCTGGCTGTGCTGGCTGCTGGCTCCATCCCCAGCATCCAGCAGTTCGTCACCTGTGGAGAGAATGAGATTTGTTATTGTGTTGCACCTGGCGAAGTATGTAGTTGTCGTCTGACATTAACAGTTCGTGCAATCTCGTACATGGGTTTCCCGGAGGCGTGTGTGTGGCTGTAGCATTTGTAGTTGTGTGTGCTTGGCAATGGGACTGTGTGCTGTGCACATGTGGCATGGGACGGATTGGCCATGCCGATGGGTGTGTTGCTGTGCCCCTACTTATTGTGACTCTGGTGTATGCGGGCTCCTGGCCCATCCTGGGTCTGGTTTGTACTTTGCTTTTGGTGTTCAGATGGAACGCTTAGGAACGCATATGGCAACATGGGGGCCATGCCCCAGAATCGCATTTGGGAGGGAATATGCTTTTGGGGTTCAAATGGAACGCTTAGGAACGCATATGGCAACATGGGGGCCATGCCCCAGATTCGCATTTGGGAGGGGATATGCTTTTGGGGTTCAAATGGAACGCTTAGGAACGCATATGGCAACATGGGGGCCATGCCCCAGAATCGCATTTGGGAGGGAATATGCTTTTGGGGTTCAAATGGAACGCTTAGGAACGCATATGGCAACATGGGGGCCATGCCCCAGAATCGCATTTGGGAGGGGATATGCTTTTGGGGTTCAAATGGAACGCTTAGGAACGCATATGGCAACATGGGGGCCATGCCCCAGATTCGCATTTGGGAGGGGATATGCTTTTGGGGTTCAAATGGAACGCTTAGGAACGCACATGGCAACATGGGGGCCATGCCCCAGAATCGCATTTGGGAGGGAATATGCTTTTGGGGTTCAAATGGAACGCTTAGGAACGCATATGGCAACATGGGGGCCATGCCCCAGATTCGCATTTGGGAGGGGATATGCTTTTGGGGTTCAAATGGAACGCTTAGGAACGCATATGGCAACATGGGGGCCATGCCCCAGAATCGCATTTGGGAGGGAATATGCTTTTGGGGTTCAAATGGAACGCTTAGGAACGCATATGGCAACATGGGGGCCATGCCCCAGATTCGCATTTGGGAGGGGATATGCTTTTGGGGTACATGCTGTGAGCCATGGGTGCCGAACGTGACATGTGTTGTGGCAGCATGACAGTGCATGGTTTGAGGTGTGTGCATGCTTGACATGGCCTGCATATTTGCTGTCTGTTGTGATTACTGGACATGGCATTGGACGCATCGTTATGAGTGAGTGATGGTTGTGTGCCAGCCAACGTATTGCAGTTGTCCCATCTCCTTGGTGTGCGTGCTGCCCTGTGCCATGTGCATCACTGCAGTGCTCGGGGGGTGTGGCCCATGTTGTGTGTTGTTGCTCACAGTGTGTCGTGCGCTTCATTGACTTCTGGCACATGGTTGGTCATGGGCATGTATCTTAGCGTGACTGCTGTATGTGTGGCAGCTGTGCGGATGACATGCCTTTCATGAGACTGGGGCTGACGGATGGATGGTATGTTGTATGTGCATGGTGTGTCTGTGTGTTTGATGGGTTCAGTGGTGTTCGTGTGCATTTATGTTGTTCTGCTCTGTTGCGTCTAGTGTTGTTTGTCTTACATAGGCGTAGTTGTGGGGTGTGTGGTTGACAGGCAGTAGGGGCTACATGGACAGGACTTCAATGGTGTTTCGGTTGTGTGTGATGAGTTGCACAGTGGCTGCCGTGTGGTACTATATTCAGTGTGGCTTGTGCATGCAGACGTGGCTCCTTGGGTGTTGCTATGTATGTGATGGGTCATGTGGGGTGTGAGTCTGTTGTTCATGTCCGTGTGCACATTGTTCACTTGTTCGTGACGGTGGGCGGTGCTGCGTGTTCGTCTGCTACGTGACATGTCCCATGTGTTGGTCGTGTTATGGTCCTCATGCCTCCAGTAATCCAGCCCTGTCCAGTTTCCCACCTGCAAGTTGTTCGTGCGTGCACTGTACTGGATGCCACATGGCTCTAAGCGGGGGTGCTCCATGTTGCAGGTCTGTGGGGGTGGGGGGGTGTTGTGGGTCGTGGGGGTGGCTGGACACCCACTGACACCGATTGCTGTGGACCGTGATGTCTGCCTTTCGGCTGTCGTTGTGCACTGCGGTGGCTGACACGTGGCTGTGGGGTGTGGGGGATGCTCCTCCTTGCTGTGCTGTGGGACTGGGGCCTGGTGTGTGTTGTACTTGGGCTGTCCACCCTCCCACCCACTGCACTTTGTGTTCCTGCCACTTACCTGTTACTTGTCGGTTAGTGCAGCTGTGGCGGACACATGGGTGTGGTGGGTGCTCGTTGTGGCGCTTCTGGCATATTTGGGGACCTGTTGGTGGTTACGTGGCTGGCTGAGTGTACACATGTCCCCACGTATGTTACAGTTGTTCGGTTTGGGCTGTGTGTGGTGGTGTCTGTTGCATGTGTGTGTGATGTGTTGTGTATTGTGTGCTGGACATGGGGGTGTTTGTCCCTGGGAGCTGTGGCATGGTGGTAGTGCATGTGAGTACATAGCGGTGTGCTGGTATACATTAGTTTGTACTTACCAGCCTCCACTCCCCCTGCTAATCCGGCGAGGATCTCCGGATGTATTATGACTCGCACCTTCTCCTCCCACGCTTTGAAGGTCTTAAAGAGCGCGGGATTCCCTCCGCCAGTGACGGCAGCCAGCTCTCTGTTTTTGCCCTCCTTCTTCTTGACCAGGCTCTTTACGTCATTCCAACGTTTGTTTATTTCACCTCTGTTCCTGGGCAGGGTCCCGACTGCATTGACCTGGTCTACGATCCGGTTCCACATTCTGTTTCTGGTGGCTAGTGGTGTGTGCTGGACCATGTTCCCATAGATTTGTGGGTACACCTTGATGATCTCGTCGACCATGACCGTCAGCTCAATGGGCGTGTACTTGGGCATTCTTTGTGGTGCCATGGTGTTTGTGGTGCTGGTGCGGTGTGTGTTGTGTAATGTGCAGGGGGTTTGTGGTGCCGGTGTTTGGTGGTGGTGGTGGTGGTGGTGGTGGTGGTGGTGGTGGTGGTAGTGATGTGTGCGTTTCTGTGGTGTGCTGCTGTCCTTGCTGTGTCACTGTGTCCTCTCCTCTCCTCTCTGGTTTGCAATGTAGCAAGGGGTTGTGGTCTGTGGGAGTGCTGCTTTTGTACTCACCTATGTGGGTGTGTCCTCATGGTCTGTTGTTTTCAGGTGTGTTGTGTCTGGGGTTCTGGCCTTTGTATTTTTTGTTTGTCCGGGGGGTGTTTTCGGGATGTGTACTGTGCTTGTGTATTTGTGCGTGCCTTGCTGTGTGGACTTGTTGGCCATGTTGTGTGCTATTGGTTTTGTGAGCGGATGGTTTCTGTGCAGGTACGTGGGCGCCATGGCTTCTGCTGTGTCGATTCTCATCGGCGTTGTTTGCGCTGGCGGGCGGTATATTTGTGGTTTTTCCGCGCTCATGGCGGTGCGATCGTAATTTCACGTGCGGTGTGTCGGCCGTGAGGGCGGGCGGTTTTGTGTTGTCGTGCGTGTTTCCGTCCGTGGCGGGCGGTTTGACTCCGACTCGGACGTTGGCGGGCGGTATTTTGTGTGATTTTCCGCCGATGGCGGTTTTCGGTTTGTGTAATCGTAATGGCGTGGTCGGTGTTCAGGCGGTGTGTGCGGGCGGATTTTTGCCGCTTCCATGCCTGGCGGATTTTTTTACGCCGGGTATCGTAATGGGCCCCTTAGTATTTAATAATTTATATTGTTAATTAAGTTAATTAATTGATTATTAATTAATTATAAATTGATCAATAACAATAATTATTTGGTAGTTATGTTAATTGTGTTCATTTTTTTATTGATTAGTAATTAATTAGATATTAATTATTAATAATTAATTTGTAAATATGTTAATTATGTACTTTTTTTATGAGCGGGTTGAGGGTTGATAGGGAGTAGGGTGGGAAGTAATTTAATTTTAATGTAATTTTTATTAATTTTTTATATAATATTTATTAAAAGTTATTTTATAGTGTTAATTGTGTGAATTAATTTAGATTTGATGGTTATTAATTTCATTGTTAATTGTTATTAGTTAATTAATTAATTGTTAATTAAATATGTTAATTTATTAATATTTTACAATATTGTAGGTGACATTTATAGGGGAAAATGGTGGGAGGTAAATTAATTTTGAAAAATTCCCACCCGCTATCCAACACTTTCTCTACTGTTGCATTCGCTGGAGTTGGAATAGTAATTTTTACCCTTTCACTATCCAACACTTTCCCTACTGTTGCACTCACTGGAGTGGGAATAGTAATTTTTACCCACCCGCTATCCAACACTTTCCCTACTGGTGCACTCACTGGAGTGGGAATAGTAATTTTTACCCTCCCGCTATCCAACACTTTCCCTACTGTTGCACTCACTGGAGTGGGAATAGTAATTTTTACCCACCCACTATCCAACACTTTCCCTACTGTTGCACTCACTGGAGTGGGAATAGTAATTTTTACCCTCCCGCTATCCAACACTTTCCCTACTGTTACACTCGGTGGAGTGGGAATAGTACATTATTCCCACCCGCTATCCAACACTTTCCCTACTGTACCACTTGTTGGAGTGGAAATAGTAATTTTATCCTATACGCTATGTAACATATTTAGTATTGTTATATTTAATGTAGTGTAAAATATTATTTAAAAAAAAACAATTATTTTAATGTTTTAACCTTATTTTATTGATTTTTTTAAAATATTAATATTATAGGTTTATTTATATATATATGTAATTATATTTTAAATTATGTTTTTTACATTTTATAATTAAACATAATTATTTTTAATATTATTAAGTTAATATATATAATAAAAAATAAAAATGCATGTTTATTTTTATTTTTACATGACATTTGTTATTTATTAATTTTAACGTTTTTTAAATTATTTTTAAGTATGTTTTCCTTAATTATATTTAATATTTAGTTAATTTTATATTACTTTTAAGACATTTAAAAAAGTCGATATTTTAGCAAACTATATTATTTACAACGATATTTAGGATTCGATATTTTTGTACTTACCTGTTTGTAGTTAGGAATTCGATATTCTGTCACTCGATATTTTCTCATCGATATTCCGGCAGCTCGATATTCTGCTCCTCGATATTCTGTCAGTGATCCGTCGTGGTAGTAATGGTGGTGGTAGTATTGGTGGGGGTGGTGGTATTGATGGTGGTGATATTGGTGGTGGTGGTGGTATTGGTGTTAGTATTGGTGGTGGTGGTATTGGTGGTGGTGGTATTGGCGCTGGTGAGTATGGTATTGGTGGTGATGGTACTGGTGTTGGTGGTATTGGTGGTGTTATTAATGGTGGTGGTATTGGTGGTGGTGGTATTAATGGTAGTGGTATTGGTGGTGGTTTGGGTAGTGGTGGTATTGGTGGTATTGGTGGTGGTGGTATTAATGGTGGTGGTATTGGTGGTGGTATTGGTGGTGGTGGTGGTATTGGTATTGGTGGTGATTGTATTGGTATTCGTGGTGGTGGTGGTCTTGCTGGTGGTGGTATTGGCAGTGGGATAGGTGGTGGTGGTACTGGTGAAGGTGGTATTGGTGGTGGTGGTATTGATGGTGGTGGTGTTATTGGTGGTGGTGGTATTGGTGGTGGAGGTAGTATTGGTGGTGGTGGTGGTATTGGTGGTAGTGGTGGTAGTGGTGGTCGTTGTATTGGTGGTGATGGTGGTATTGGTGGTAGTGGTATTAGTGGTGGTGGTTTTGGTGGTACTGGTGATGGTATTGGTGGTATTGGTGGTGGTGGTATTGGTGGTAGTATTGGTGGTGGTGGTATTGGTGGTGGTGGTGGTATTGGTGATGGTATTGGTGGTGATATTGTTATTGGGGGTGGTGGTATTAGTGGTGGTGGTATTGGCATTGGTGGTGGTATTGGTGGTGGTGGTATTGGTGGTATTGGTGGTAGTGGTATTGGTGTTGGTGATATTGGTGGTGGTATTGGTGCTATTGGTAGTGGTGGTATTGGTGATGGTATTGGTGATGGTATTGGTGAGGGTATTAGTGGTGGTGGTATTGGTATTGGTAGTGGTGGTATTGGTGGTGGAGTTATTGGTGGTGGTGGTAGTGGTGGTATTGATGGTGGTGGTATTGGTGGAGGTGGTATTGGTGGCGGTGGTGGTGGTATTATTGGTGGGGATATTGGTTGTGGTAGTGGGATTGGTTGTGGTGGTATTAGTGGTTGTGATATTGGTGGTGATGGTATGGTATTGGTGGTGGTGGTACTGGTGGTTGAAATGGTGGTGGTATTGGTGGTGGTATTGGTGGTGGTGGCATTGGTGGTAGTGGTATTGGTGGTGGTGGTATTGGTGGTGGTGGTTTTGGTGGTGGTGGTATTGGTGGTGGCGTTGGTATTGGTGGTGATGTTACTAGTGGTGGTATTGGTGGTGGTATTGGTGGTCGTGGTATTGGTGGTGATGGTATTGGTGGTGTTGGTGGTGGTGGTATTAGTGGTGGTGGTATTGGTGTTGGTGGTACTGGTGGTGGTATTGGTGGTGGTGGTAATGGTATTGGTGGTGGTGGTGGTGGTATTGGTATTGGTGGTGGTGGTATCGGTATTCGTGGTGGTGGTATTAGTTGTGGTGATATTGGCGGTGGTATTGGTGGTGGTGGTATTGGTTGGAGGTGGTATTGGTGCTGGTGGTATTTGTAGGAGAGTAGGATCTGCTTCTTATAGTTACCCCCACTTTTTGCTGATGGTTCACTGTTTTCGACTTAGTCTGACTGGGATCCTGCTATTCAGGACCCCAGTCTATCTGCTTTCTCCTCTAAATTGATTGCATGTACTTTAGGTACACTCCAGATTGGATTCTGGGGTACCCTGATAAGTCCCTAGTATATGGTATACTATGTACCCAGGGCATAGGTACCCCAGAGGCCTCCCAGGGGCTGCAGCATGTATTATGCCACCCCTGAGAGACCATTTAAAATGACACCACAGGTCTGCTACTGCAGCCTGTGTAAGGTGGTGCATGCACCCCTTACTTAGATATAGGTTCACTATATCTATCCTAATCACTGCACATATAAACCTATCAGTCACCCCTATGGCAGGCCTTATAAATCCTGAAGGCAGGGTGCTGGGTTTTATGTGAGAGGGTGCCCATGCATGAGCAGAGCCCCTCTGCAGCCTTCGGAACCTATTCTCCGGGGTTGTTTGTGATGCAGCCAACCATATATACTTAAGTGCATTATAACCTCGCGGTAAATGCTAACTTTAATATGGCTGCATGGAAACATGTCGTGCTTGGTGTCAAACACCTTGGAATCACACCTCCACACCAGTGTGGGAGGTATGATTCCACCCTCCTAGAGGGAGAAATATGAAAAAACCGGTACACCCGGTACCAGCTTCACAGAACCCTGGCATCACAAAATGGATGCTGCCAGCCATAGACACAAGTCTGCCCTCCTGCTGCTGGACGAAACTCCGGCAGGGGAAGGCTTGACAATAGGTTTCCTGTCACAGGGAGGTGTGACCACCTCCCAGACAGGCTTTAGTGTATTGGGGCTGGGTGGGTGCACTCTCAGAGTGCTTTGATGTCTGCACTGGGGGCCCATTTGGTTTCCCTGTGCATAGTCCAGCTCAAACCGGTTGCAGGAGCCATTTGCTCCTGCTCTGGCGTGAAACTGGACAAAGGACATGGGTGTAGCCACCCCTCTATCCTGACCCTCCCATAGGTGGGTCTCCAGAGTTTGTCCCACTTCTTCCTTCGGTATAAAGTAGGAACCCCTGGCTACAGGACTTTAGATATTACGTGGACTAAACTCTGCTACAGAAACCAAGTAAACGTCAATGATCTACGCTTTGCTGGACGACTGAAGAATCTCCCTTGGAGTAAAGGAGTTACTCCTCTGCTGAGCAGGTACCAAAACGCATCTGACCGGTTTGCATCTACAAAGCTCCCGAAGGACTCCGAAGATTTCTGCAATACAGGAGGTGGGTTCCCAAGGTCTCAGAGGTCGATCTGCGCTCTCAGCAATTCTGAGGCCCGTATCCCTCGTGGGGACCGTGAAACCTGTACCCCTGGGCACCGTGTACATTTGCAGCAGCATATGCTTTTCAGCAATCTCTGAAGCTGTGCTTTGGGCTACTTATAGTCCTGACCCCGAGCAGTAACTCCACTGAAGATTTCCTGCCTACACTCCACGAGTGTTCCGTGGGCTGGTACTTTGTGATTCCTCTCAAGGTCCCTTTGCGATCCCTGGTCTGTTGGCCTGTGGGTCCCTGAGAAGGCAACTTTAACTTTCAGTGAGCTTCCCTGGTTGCTCCAGACGTGCCCTGACTTTCCATCGCTTGGGGAGTCCCCAGGACCTTGCTGGTCCTCACAGAAGCATCTTTCCTCTGACCGCATGGGTTGCCATTGCCAAGGCTTGTTGGTGTTCAATCTGGACACTGACCCCCAGCACTCAACATCCTTTGTGGGACAGCTCGGATCCGGACTGTGGTCATCGCAGACATCTGCTGGTCCCCGTGGCTGCAGAGTCAAGCTTCACCTCTTTGCACCTGAAGCACCCGACATCGGTGGGCATTCAATTGCTCCGCTCCTGGTCATGTGAAGTGACCCAGACTTTGTCCCCTCTGCTTTCAGGTTCTTCACATCTCCGATCCAGGATTGGATCACACTGGACACTTTTCTTCTCCACAGCAGCAGTACTTTCTCGCATCACGCCATTGAAAACGACGAGGGTTTCTGACACCACTTGACCCCTATAGGTAACACGGGTACCTCGGTACTCTCAAGGGTGCTGGCCTTAGAACCTTCTATGTTTAGCTGGGTTTGCTTGAAGTCCTCTCCTAAGTGTCCTTAATCTTTAAAATTCCAACCGCGACTTTCCTATAGAGTTGTACGGAGCTCGCGTCTGTGTTCCCACACTGCACACGTCCTCTGTGGGTCCCCGGTGTCACTACCTTGGGTGGTTCCTTGAGGTCCCAGCGATTCTACGTGCTCTAGGCACTGTGTCTAGTCAAGTCGTGGTTCTTATACCACTTTCTTAGTATATGGTTCGGTCTCCCCCTGGAGCCCGCTGTGTATTGTGCTATTTACTGTCGTTCTAGTGATTTAATATTGTGTGTCTTATTCTCTAATCTCAGAAAGAGGTTAGTAGAGAGTGTTTAGTAATAAATACATATATTTTATATACACCTGGTGGGGTTCTCCTTTCATTTGGTCAGTCAGGAGGTTATATACTGGTAAAACAAGCTGCTTTACATTCCTTCGAGAATCAGCCTGAAGGCTGCTCTCCATAGCTACCACTAGGATAGCTTTCAATAAAGTTTGTCTTTAACCTAATCATCAATAAGGGTCGTTTGGACTGGTGCAAGGTGCCCACTTTAATTAGTGGACAGCATATACCAGGCCAACTTCTCACATTGGTGTGCAGCGGTTGGGATTCAAGCTTGCTATTGTTTTACCAGATAATCTCATTGAGTGACTAACAGAAAACCACTAAAGGTACTTAGGTACATATAAATCAAGACTAGAATAAAGTAAGTTCTACTGAACTTAGAGTTGGGTAAGTCAAGGGCCGAGCACACCCTTTCTCCAACTCAAGAGAGTTCAGTTCCCACTTGAGTAGGTAGGTGCATACACCACACCACTTTAATTAGTGGACAGCATATAGCAGGCCAACTTCTCACAGTATTGATGGTGGTGGTGGTATTGGTGGTGGTGTTATTGGTGGTGGTGGTAGTATCCGTGGTGGTGGTGGTATTGGTGGTTGTGGTGGTGGTTGTATTGGTGGTGGTGGTGGTATTGGTGGTAGTGATGGTAATAGTGGTGGTGGTCTTGGTGGTATTTGTATTGTATTGGTGGTATTGGTGGTGGTGGTATTGGTGGTGGTATTGTTGGTGGTGGTGGTATTGGGGATGGTTTTAGTGGTGTTATTGGTTTTGGTGGTGGTGGTATTAGTGGTGGTGGTATTGGCATTGCTGGTTGTCGTGGTATTGGTGGTGGTGGTATTGCTAGTATTGGTTGCGGTGGTATTGGTGGTGGTGATATTGCTGGTGATGGTAGTATTGGTGGATTTGGTGGTGGTATTGGTGGTGGTATTGGTGTTGGTGGAATGGCTGGAGGTGGTATTGCTGGTGGTGGTATTGGTAGTGGTGGTATTGTTGGTGGTGTTATTGGTATTGGTGGTATTGGTGGTGGTGCTGTTATTGGTATTGGCGGTGGTATTGGTGGTGGTATTGGATTGGTGGTGGTATTGGTAGTGGTGGTGGTATTGGGGTTGGTGGTATTGGTGGTGTTGGTAGTATTGATGGTGGCGGTGGTATTGGTGGTGGTGGTATTGGTAGTGGTGTTGGTGGTTGTGGTACTGATGGTGGTGGTGTTATTGGTGGCATTGGTGGTATTGGTGGTGATGGTAGTGGTGGCATTGGTGGTATTGGTAGTGGTGGTTTTGGTGGTGGTGGTGGTATTGGTGGCAGTATTGGTTTTGGTGGTGGTGGTATTGGTATAAGTGGTGGTATTGGTGGTGGTGGTACTGGTGGTAGTGGTGGTGGTGGTGCTATTGATATTGCCGGGGGTATTGGTATTGGTGGTGGTGGCATTAGTATTGGTGGTGGTATAGATAGTGATAGTATTGGTATTGGTGGTGGTGGTTGTATTGGTGGTGGTATTGTTGGTGGTATTGGTGGTGGTATTGGTGATGGTGGTATTGGTGGTGGTGGTGGTGTTGGTGGTATTGGTGGTGTTGGTATTGGTGGTGGCATTGGTGGTGTTTGTGGTGCTGGTATTGGTGGTGGTGGTAATGGTGGTATTGGCGGTGGTGGTAGTGGTGGTATTGGTGGTGGTGGTAGTATTGGTGGTGGTATTGGTTTTGGTGGTGGTGGTATTGGTATAAGTGGTGGTATTGGTGGTGGTTGTACTGGTGGTATTGGTGGTGGTGGTGGTATTGGTATTGCTGGGGGTATTGGTATTGGTGGTGGTGGCATTGGTATTGGTGGTGGTATAGATAGTGATGGTATTGGTATTGGTGATGGTATTGTTGGTGGTGGTATTGGTGGTGGTATTTGTTCTGGTGGTATTTGTGCTGGTGGTATTGGTGGCAGTATTGGTTTTGATGGTGGTGGTGGTGGTATTGGTATAGGTGGTGGTATTGGTGGTGGTGGTATTGGTGGTATTGGTGGCAGTGGTGCTATTGGTAGTGGTGGTGGTATTGGTGGTGGTAGTGGTGGTGGTATTGGTGGTGGTGGTATTGGTGGTGGTGTTGGTGGTATTGGTGGTGTTGGTTTTGGTGGTGGTATTGGTGGTGTTGGTATTGTTGGTATATGTGGTGGTGGTATTGATGGTATTCGTGGTGGTGGTATTGGTGGTGGTGGCATTGGTGGTAGTGGTGGTATTGGTGGTGGTGTTGGTATTGGTGGCGGTATTGGTTTTGGTGGTGGTGGTATTGGTGGTATTAGTGGTGGAGGTGGTATTGGTGGTGGTATTGGTGGTGGAGGCATTGGTATTGGGGGTGGTATAGGTAGTGATGGTATTGGTGTTGGGTGTATATTGGTGGTGGTGGTGTTGGTGGTGGTCGTCGTATTGGTGGTAGTGGTATTGGTGGTGGTATTGGTGCTGGTGGTATTGGTGGTGGTGGAATTGGTGGTGGTGGTATTGGTGGTGGTGGTGGTATTTCTGGTGGTGGTATTGGTGATGGTGGTATTGGTGGTGGTGGTAATGGTATTGGTGGTGGTGGTGGTATTGGTGGTGGTGGTGGTATTGGTGTTGGTGGTGGTGGTATTCGTGGTGGTGGTGGTATTGGTTGTGATGCTATTGGCAGTGGTATTGGTTGTGGTGGTATTGGCGGTGGTATTGGTGGTGGTGGTACTGGGGGAGGTGGTATTGGTTCTGGTGATATTGATGGTGGTGGTGGTATAGGTGCTGGTGGTGGTATTGGTGTTGGTGGTAGTAGTGGTGGTGGTGGTGGTATTGGTGGTGGTGGTGGTGGTATTGGTGTTGGTGGTGGTATTGGTGGAGGTGGTAATAGTGGTGGTGGTATTGGTGGTAGTGGTGGTGGTTGTATTGGTGGTGGTGGTGGTGGTATTGGTGGTGGTGGTAGTATTGGTGGTGGTGGTATTAGTGGTGGTGGTTTTGGTGGTATTTGTGATGGTACTGAGGTATTGGTGGTGGTATTGGTGGTAGTATTGGTGGTGGTGGTATTGGTGGTGGTGGTGGTATTGGTGATGGTATTAGTGGTGGTGGTATTGGCATTGGTGGTGGTGGTGGTGGTATTCGTGGTGGTGGTATTGGCGGTGGTGGAGGTATGGTATTGGTAGTGGTGGTACTGGTGGTGGTGGTATTGGTGGTGGTAATAGTGGTGGTGGTATTGGTGGAGGTATTGGTGGTGGTGGTGGTATTAATGGTAGTGGTATTGGTGGTGGTGGTGGTTTGGGTGGTGGTGGTATTGGTGGAATTGGTGATGGTGGTATTAATGGTGGTGGTATTGGTGGTGGTGGTGGTATTGGTGGTGATGGTATTGATGGTGGTGGTGTTGGTGGTATTAGTGGTGGTGGTATTGGTGGTGGTTGTACTGGTGGTGGTATTGGTGGTGGTATTGCTGGTGGTGATAGTCGTATTGCTGGTGGTATTGGTGGTGATGGTGGTATTGGTATTGGTATTGGTGGTGATGGTATTGGTATTCGTGGTGGTGGTGATATTGGTGGTGGTGGTATTGGCAGTGGGATTTGTGGTGGTGGTATTGGTGAAGGTGATATTGGAGGTTGTATTGATGGTGGTGGTGTTATTGGTGGTGGTGGTGGAGGTAGTATTGGTGGTGGTATTGGTGAAGGTGGTATTGGTGGTGGTATTGATGGTGGTGGTGGTATTGGTGGTGGTGATATTGCTGGTGATGGTAGTATTGGTGGATTTGGTGGTGGTATTGGTGGTGGTATTGGTGTTGGTGGAATGGCTGGAGGTGGTATTGCTGGTGGTGGTATTGGTAGTGGTGGTATTGTTGGTGGTGTTATTGGTATTGGTGGTATTGGTGGTGGTGCTGTTATTGGTATTGGCGGTGGCATTGGTGGTGGTGGTGGTATTGGATTGGTGGTGGTATTGGTAGTGGTGGTGGTATTGGGGTTGGTGGTATTGGTGGTGTTGGTAGTATTGATGGTGGCGGTGGTATTGGTGGTGGTGGTATTGGTAGTGGTGTTGGTGGTTGTGGTACTGATGGTGGTGGTGTTATTGGTGGCATTGGTGGTATTGGTGGTGATGGTAGTGGTGGCATTGGTGGTATTGGTAGTGGTGGTTTTGGTGGTGGTGGTGGTATTGGTGGCAGTATTGGTTTTGGTGGTGGTGGTATTGGTATAAGTGGTGGTATTGGTGGTGGTGGTACTGGTGGTAGTGGTGGTGGTGGTGGTATTGGTATTGCTGGGGGTATTGGTATTGGTGGTGGTGGCATTAGTATTGGTGGTGGTATAGATAGTGATAGTATTGGTATTGGTGGTGGTGGTTGTATTGGTGGTGGTATTGTTGGTGGTATTGGTGGTGGTATTGGTGATGGTGGTATTGGTGGTGGTGGTGGTGTTGGTGGTATTGGTGGTGTTGGTATTGGTGGTGGCATTGGTGGTGTTTGTGGTGCTGGTATTGGTGGTGGTGGTAATGGTGGTATTGGCGGTGGTGGTAGTGGTGGTATTGGTGGTGGTGGTAGTATTGGTGGTGGTATTGGTTTTGGTGGTGGTGGTATTGGTATAAGTGGTGGTATTGGTGGTGGTTGTACTGGTGGTATTGGTGGTGGTATTGGTATTGCTGGAGGTATTGGTGGTGGTGGCATTGGTATTGGTGGTGGTATAGATAGTGATGGTATTTGTATTGGTGATGGTATTGTTGGTGGTGGTATTGGTGGTGGTGGTGGTATTTGTGCTGGTGGTATTTGTGCTGGTGGTATTGGTGGCAGTATTGGTTTTGATGGTGGTGGTGGTGGTATTGGTATAGGTGGTGGTATTGGTGGTGGTGGTATTGGTGGTATTGGTGGCAGTGGTGCTATTGGTAGTGGTGGTGGTATTGGTGGTGGTAGTGGTGGTGGTATTGGTGGTGGTGGTATTGGTGGTGGTGTTGGTGGCATTGGTGGTGTTGGTTTTGGTGGTGGTATTGGTGGTGTTGGTATTGTTGGTATATGTGGTGGTGGTATTGATGGTATTCGTGGTGGTGGTATTGGCGGTGGTGGCATTGGTGGTGGTGGTAGTGGTGGTATTGGTGGTGGTGTTGGTATTGGTGGCGGTATTGGTTTTGGTGGTGGTGGTATTGGTGGTATTAGTGGTGGAGGTGGTATTGGTGGTGGTATTGGTGGTGGAGGCATTGGTTTTGGTGGTGGTATAGGTAGTGATGGTATTGGTGTTGGGTGTATATTGGTGGTGGTGGTGTTGGTGGTGGTCGTCGTATTGGTGGTAGTGGTATTGGAGGTGGTATTGGTGCTGGTGGTATTGGTGGTGGTGGAATTGGTGGTGGTGGTATTGGTGGTGGTGGTGGTATTTCTGGTGGTGGTATTGGTGATGGTGGTATTGGTGGTGGTGGTAATGGTATTGGTGGTGGTGGTGGTATTGGTGGTGGTGGTGGTATTGGTGTTGGTGGTGGTGGTATTCGTGGTGGTGGTGGTATTGGTTGTGATGCTATTGGCAGTGGTATTGGTTGTGGTGGTATTTGCGCTGGTATTGGTGGTGGTGGTACTGGGGGAGGTGGTATTGGTTCTGGTGATATTGATGGTGATGGTGGTATAGGTGCTGGTGGTGGTATTGGTGTTGGTGGTAGTAGTGGTGGTGGTGGTGGTATTGGTGGTGGTGGTGGTATTGGTGTTGGTGGTGGTATTGGTGGAGGTGGTAATAGTGGTGGTGGTATTGGTGGTAGTGGTGGTGGTTGTATTGGTGGTGGTGGTGGTATTGGTGGTGGTGGTAGTATTGGTGGTGGTGGTATTAGTGGTGGTGGTTTTGGTGGTATTTGTGATGGTACTGAGGTATTGGTGGTGGTATTGGTGGTAGTATTGGTGGTGGTGGTATTGGTGGTGGTGGTGGTATTGGTGATGGTATTAGTGGTGGTGGTATTGGCATTGGTGGTGGTGGTGGTGGTATTCGTGGTGGTGGTATTGGCGGTGGTGGAGGTATGGTATTGGTAGTGGTGGTACTGGTGGTGGTGGTATTGGTGGTGGTAATAGTGGTGGTGGTATTGGTGGAGCTATTGGTGGTGGTGGTATTAATGGTAGTGGTATTGGTGGTGGTGGTGGTGGTTTGGGTGGTGGTGGTATTGGTGGAATTGGTGATGGTGGTATTAATGGTGGTGGTATTGGTGGTGGTGGTGGTATTGGTGGTGATGGTATTGATGGTGGTGGTGTTGGTGGTATTAGTGGTGGTGGTATTGGTGGTGGTTGTACTGGTGGTGGTATTGGTGGTGGTATTGATGGTGGTGATAGTCGTATTGCTGGTGGTATTGGTGGTGATGGTGGTATTGGTATTGGTATTGGTGGTGATGGTATTGGTATTCGTGGTGGTGGTGATATTGGTGGTGGTGGTATTGGCAGTGGGATTTGTGGTGGTGGTATTGGTGAAGGTGATATTGGTGGTTGTATTGATGGTGGTGGTGTTATTGGTGGTGGTGGTGGAGGTAGTATTGGTGGTGGTATTGGTGAAGGTGGTATTGGTGGTGGTATTGATGGTGGTGGTGGTATTGGTGGTAGTATTGCTGGTGGTGGTATTGGTGGTGGTATTTGTGGTGGTAGTGGTGGTATTGGTGATGATATTGGTGGTGGTATTGGTATTGGGGTGGTGGTATTAGTGGTGGTGGTATTGGCATTGGTGGTGGTATTGGTGGTGTTGGTATTGGTCATGGTGGTGGTATTGGTGGTGGTGGTATTGGTGGTAGTGGTATTGGTGGTGGTGATATTGGTGGTGATGGTGGCATCGGTGGTATTGATGGTGGTGGTATTGGTGGTGGTATTGGTGGTGGTGGTATTGGTGATGGTATTGGTGGTGGTATTGGTATTGGGGTGGTGGTATTAGTGGGGGTGGCATTGGCATTAGTGGTGGTATTGGTGGTGGTGGTATTGGTGGTGGTGGTGGTATTGGTGATGGTGGTATTGGTGGTGGTGGTAATGGTGGTATTGGTGGTAGTGGTATTGGTGATGGTGATATTGGTGGTGATGGTGGCATCAGTGGTATTGGTGGTGGTGGTATTGGTGCTATTGGTGGTGGTATCAGTAGTGGTGGTATTGGTGATGATATTGGTGATGGTATTGCTGGGGGTATTGGTGGTGGTATTGGTATTGGTGGTGGTGGTATTGATGGAGTTATTGGTGGTGGTGGTATTGGTGGAGGTGGTATTGGTGGTGGTGGTGGTATTGGTGGTGGTGGGAATATTGGTGGTGGGGATATTGGTGGTGGTAGTGGGATTGGATGTGGTGGTATTGGTGGTGGTGATATTGGTGGTGATGGTATGGTATTGGTGGTGGTGGTACTGGTGGTGGAAATGGTCGTGATATTGGTGGTGGTATTTGTGGTGGTGGTTTTGGTGGTGGTGGTATTGGTGGTGGTGTTATTGGTGGTGGTATTGGTGGTGGTATTGGTGGTGATGGTATTGGTGGTGGTGGTGTTGGTGGTGGTGGTGGTGGTATTGGTGGTTGTGGTTGTATTGGTGGTGGTGGTAATAGTGGTGGTGGTTTTGGTGGTATTTGTGATGGTATTGGTGGTGGTATTGGTGGTGGCATTGTTGGTGGTGGTGGTATTGGTGATGGTATTTTTGGTGTTATTGGTATTGGTGGTGGTGGTATTAGTATTGGTGGTATTGGCATTGGTGGTGGTGGTATTGGTGGTGGTGGTAATGGTTGCGGTGGTATTGCTGGTATTGGTTGTGGTGGTATTGGTGGTGGTGATATTGGTGGTGATGGAAGTATTGATGGATTTGGTGGTGGTATTGGTGTTGGTGGTATTGCTGGTGGTGGTATTGGTAGTGGTGGTATTGTTGGTATTGGTGGTGGTGTTATTGGTATTGGTGGTGGTGGTGGTGGTGCTGTTATTGGTATTGGCGGTGGTATTTGTGGTATTGGAATGGTGGTGGTATTGGTGGTGGTGGTGGTATTGGTGTTGGTGGTATTGGTGGTGGTGGTATTGGTGGTGGTGGTAGTATTGATGGCGGTGGTATTGGTGGTGGTGGTATTGGTAGTGGTGGTGGTGTTGGTGGTGGTGGTACTGATGGTGGTGGTGGTATTGATGGTGAAATTGGTGATGGTGGTATTGGTGGTGGTGGTATTGGTGGTGGTATTGTTGTGGTATTGTTGTGGTATTTGTGGTGGTATTTTTGGTGGTGGTATTGGTGTTTGTGGTATTGGTCATGTTGGTGGTATTGGTGGTGTTGGTGGTGCTGGTATTGGTAATGGTGGTGTTGGTGGTGGTGGTATTGGTGGTGGTGGTATTGATGGTATTGGTGGTGGTGGTATTGGTGGTGGTGGTGGCATTGGTGGTGGTATTGGTGGCGGTATTGGTTTTGGTGGTGGTGGTATTGGTATAGGTTGTGGTATTGGTGGTGGTGGTACTGGTGGTATTGGTGGTGGTGGTGGTATTGGTATTGCTGGAGGTATTGGTATTGGTGGTGGTATAGATAGTGATGGTATTGGTATTGGTGGTGGTGTTGGTGGTGGTGGTATTGGTGGTTGTGTTCATATTGGTGGTGGTGGTATTTGTGCTGGTGGTCTTGGTGGCAGTATTGGTTTTGGTGGTGGTGGTATTGTTATAGGTGATGGTATTGGTGGTGGTGGTACTGGTGGTGGTATTGGTGGTGGTATTGGTGGTGGTGGTACTGGTGGTGGTATTGGTGGTGGTGTTGGTGGTATTGGTGGTGTTGGTATTGGTGGTGGTATTGGTGGTATTGGTGGTGCTGGTATTGGTGGTATTCGTGGTGGTGGTATTGGTGGTGGTGATATTTATGGTATTGGTGGTGGTGGTATTGCTGATGGCATTGGTGGTGGTAGTGGTGGTATTGGTGGTGGTATTGGTATAGGTGGTGGTATTGGTGGTGGTGGTACTGGTGGTATTAGTGGTGGAGGTGGTATTGGTGGTGGTAGTATTGGTATTGGTGATGGAGACATTGGTATTGGTGGTGGTATAGGTAGTGATGGTATTGGGTGTGTACTGGTGTTGGTGGTATTGGTATTGGTGGCGTTATTGGTGGTGGAAGAAGTGGTGGTATTGGTGGTGGTGGTATTGGTGGAGGTGGTATTGGCGGTGGTGGTGGTGGGAATATTGGTTGTGGGGATATTGGTGGTGGTAGTGGGATTGGATGTGGTGGTATTGGTGGTGGTAATATTGGTGGTGATGGTATGGTATTGGTGGTGGTGGTACTGGTGGAAATGGTGGTGGTATTGGTGGTGGTATTTGTGGTGGTGGTATTGGTGGTAATGGTATTGGTGGTGGTGGTTTTGGTGTTGGTGGTATTGGTGGTGGTGTTATTGGTGGTGGTATTGGTGGTGGTGGTATTAGTGGTGATGGTGGTGTGGTATTGGTGGTTGTGGTGGTGGTTGTATTGGTGGTGGTGGTAATAGTGGTGGTGGTTTTGGTGGTATTTTTGATGGTATTGGTGGTGGTATTGGTGGTGGTGGTGGTAGTATTAGTATTGGTGGTATTGGCATTGGTGGTGGTGGTATTGGTGGTGGTGGTAATGGTTGTGGTGGTATTGCTGGTATTGGTTGTGGTGGTATTGGTGGTGGTGATGTTGGTGGTGATGGTAGTATTGATAGATTTGGTGGTAGTATTGGTGTTGGTGGTATTGCTGGTGGTGGTATTGGTAGTGGAGGTATTGTTGGTATTGGTGGTGGTGTTATGGTATTGGTGGTGGTGCTGTTATTGGTATTGGCGGTGGTATTGGTGGTGGTGGTATTGGATTGGTGGTGGTATTGGTGGTGGTGGTATTGGTGTTGGTGGCATTGGTGCTGGTGGAATTGGTGGTGGTGGTAGTATTGATGGTGGCGGTGGTATTGGTGGTGGTGGTATTGGTAGTGGTGGTGGTGTTGGTGGTGGTGGTACTGATGGTGGTGGTGGTATTGATGGTGAAATTGGTGATGGTGGTATTGGTGGTGGTGATATTGGTGGTGGTATTGTTGTGGTATTTGTGGTGGTATTGCTGGCGGTGGTATTGGTGGTGGTGGTATTGGTCATGTTGGTGGTATTGGTGGTGTTGGTGGTGCTGGTATTGGTGGGGTTGGTGGTGGTGGTATTGGTGGTATTGGTGGTGGTGTTATTGATGGTATTGGTAGTGGTGGTGGTGGTGGCATTGGTGGTGGTATTGGTGGAGGTATTGGTTTTGGAGGTGGTGGCATTGGTATAGGTTGTGGTATTGGTGTTGGTGGTACTGGTGGTATTGGTGGTGGTGGTGTCATTGGTATTGCTGGGGGTATTGGTATTGGTGGAGGTGGCATTGGTATTGGTGGTGGTATAGATAGTTATGGTATTGGTATTGGTGGTGTTGGTGGTGGTTGTATTGGTGGTGGTGGTCATATTGGTGGTGGTATTTGTGCTAGTGGTATTGGTGGCAGTATTGGTTTTGGTGGTATTGGTATAGGTGGTGGTATTGGTGGTGGTGGTACTGGTGGTATTGGTGGCAGTGGTGGTATTGGTGGTGGTATTGTTGGTGGTATTAGTGGTGGTGGTGGTGTTGGTATTGGTGGTATTGGTGGTATTGGTGGTGCTGGTATTGGTGGTGGTGGTATTGGTGGTGGTGATATTGATGGTATTGGTGGTGGTGGTATTGTTGATGGCATTGGTGGTGTTGGTAGTGGTGGTATTGGTGGCGGTATTGGTTTTGGTGGTGGTATTGGTATAGGTGGTGGTATTGGTGGTGGTGGTACTGGTGGTATTAGTGGTGGAGGTGGTATTGGTGTTGGTAGTATTGGTATTGGTGGTGGAGGCATTGGTATTGGTGGTGGTATAGGCAGTGATGGTATTGGTGTTGGGTGTGTATTGGTGTTGGTGGTATTGGTGGGAGTCATTGTAGGAAGGTAGAATCTGACTGCATGGTTGCCCCCACTTTTTTCCTGGTGTTTTGCTGGTTTTCGACTTAGTTTGGCTGGGATCCTGCTATTCAGGACCCCAGCCTATCTGCTTTCCCCATTAAATTGATTGCATGTACTTTAGGTACACTCCAGATTGGATTTTGGGGTACCCTTATGAGTCCCTAGTATATGGTATACTATGTACCCAGGGCATAGGTACCCCAGAGGCCTCCCAGGGGCTGCAGCATGTATTATGCCACCCCTGAGAGGCCATCCAAAATGACACCACAGGTCTGCTACTGCAGTCTGTGTAAGGTGGTGCATGCACCCCTTACTTAGATATAGGTTCACTATATCTATCCTAATCACTGCACATATAAGCCTATCAGTCACCCCTATGGCAGGCCTTATCAATCCTGAAGGCAGGGTGCTGGGTTTTATGTGAGAGGGTGCCCATGCATGAGCAGAGCCCCTCTGCAGCCTTCAGAACCACTATTCCGGGGTTGTCTGTGATGCAGCCAACCATATACTCTTAAGTGCATTATAACCTCGCAGTAAATGCTAACTTTAAAACGGCTGCAAGGAATTATGTTGTGTTTGGTGTCAAACACCTTGGAATCATACCTCCACACCAGTAACTGGTGTGGGAGTCCTCCCTCCTAGAGGGAGAACTATAACAGCGCCGGTACACCCGGTACCAGCTTCACAGAGCCCTGGCATCACAAAATGGATGCTGCCAGCCACAGACACAAGTCTGCCATCCTGCTGCTGGACGAAACTCCGGCAGGGGAGGCTGGACAATAGGTTTCCTGTCACAGGGAGGTGTGACCACCTCCCAGACAAGCTTTAGTGTATTGGGGCTGGGTGGGTGCACTCCAAGAGTGCTTTGTTGCCTGCACTGGGGACACATTTGGTGTCCCTGTGCATAGTCCAGCTCAAACTGGTTGCAGGGGCACTCAGCCCCTGCTCTGGCGTGAAACTGGACAAAGGACATGGGTGTAGCCACCCCTCTGTCCTGACCCTCCCATAGGTGGGTCCCCAGAGTTTGTCCCACCCCTTCCTTGGGTATAAAGTAGGAACCCTGACTACAGGACTTTAGATTACACCTGGACTAAACTCTGCTACAGAAACCAAGTACTTTGATGATCTACACTACGCTGGATGACTGAAGAATCTCCCTTGGAGTAAAGGAGTTACTCCCCTGCAAGGCAGGCACCTTTAACGCATCTGACCGGTTTGCATCTCCAAAGCTCCCGAGGACTCCGAAGAAAATTGCAACACAGGAGGTGGGTTCCTGAGGTCTCTGAGGTCGATCTGTGCCCACAGCAAGTCTGAGGCCCGTATCCCTTGTGGTGACCATGCAACCCGAACCCCTGGACACCGTGTACATTTGCAGAAGCATCAGCCTTCCGGTGACCCCTGAGGCTGAGCTTTTGGTTGCTTGTAGCCCTGACCCCAAGCAGTAATTCCACCAAAGATTGTGGGCCTACACTCCACGAGTGTTCCGTGGGCTGGCATTTTGTGATTCCTCTTGAGGTCCCTTCGCGATCCCTGGTCCGTCAACCTGTGGGTCCCTGAGAAGGGAACTTTAACTTTCAGTGGGCTTCCCTGGTTGCTCCAGGCATGCCCTGACTCTCCATTGCTTGGGGAGTCCCCAGGATCTTGCTGGTCCTCACAGAAGCATCATTACTCTGACCGCGTGGGTTGCAGTTGCCAAGGCTTGTTGGTGTTCAATTCGAGCACTGACCCCCCAGCACTCGACATCCTTTATGGTACAGTTCATCTGCGGACTCTGGTTGTCGTCGACATCTCCTGGTCCCTGTGGCTGCAGAGTCAAGCTTCACCTCTTCGCACCTGAAGCACCCAACATCGGTGGGCATTCATCTATCGTGCCCCTGGTCACTGGCAAGTGACCCAGACTCTGTCCCCTCTGCTTTCAGGTTCTTCACATCTTCGATCCAGGCTTGCATCACACCGGACACTTTTCCTCTTCACAGCAGCAGTACTTTGCAGCATCTTGCCATTGAAAACAACGACGATTCCCGACACCCTTTGACACCTATGCACCTGGCTTCCCTGGGTGAAGTAACACGAGTACTCCGGTGCTCCCATGGGTGCTGGCCTTAGAACCTTCTAAGTCTGAAATGGTTTGCTCAAAGTCCTCTTCTAAGTGTCCTTAAACTCTAAAATTCCAACCGCGACTTTCCCATAGGATTGTACGGAGCTCGTGGCTGTGTTCTCACACTGCACGCATCCCCCGTGGGTCCCCTGTGTCACTACCTTGGGTGGTTCCTTGGGGTCCCAGCGATTCTACATGCTCTAGGCACTGTGTCTAGTCAAGTCGTGGTTGTTATACCACTTTCTTAGTATATGGTTTGGTCTCCCCCTGGAGCCCACTGTGTATTGTGCTATTTACTGTCGTTCTAGTACTTTAATATTGTGTGCCTTGTTCTCTAATCTCATAAAGAGGTTATTAGGGAGTGTTTAGTAATAAATACATATATTTTATATATACCTTGTGTGGTTCTCCTTTAATTTGGTCATTCAAGAGGTTATATACTGGTAAAACAAGCTGCTTTACATTCCTTCAAGACTTAGCCTGAAGGCTGCTCTCCACAGCTACCACTAGGATAGCTTTCTATAAAGGTTGTCTTTAACCTAATCATCAATAAGGGTCGTTTGGACTGGTTCAAGGTGCCCACTTTAATTAGTGGACAGCATATACCAGGCCACCTTCTCACAGTCATCGTATTGGTGGTGGTGGTATTTGTGCTGGTGTATTGGTGGTGGTGGTGGTGGTATTGGTGGTGGTGGTATTGGTGGTATTGGTGGCAGTGGTGGTATTGGTGGTGGTATTGTTGGTGGTATTGGTGGTGGTGGTGGTGTTGGTATTGGTGGTGGTATTGGTGGTATTGGTGGTGCTGGTATTGGTGGTGGTGGTATTGGTGGTGGTGATATTGATGGTATTGGTGGTGGTGGTATTGCTGATGGCATTGGTGGTGGTGGTAGTGGTGGTATTGGTGGCGGTATTGGTTTTGGTGGTGGTATTGTTATAGGTGGTGGTATTGGTGGTTGTGGTACTGGTGGTATTAGTGGTGGAGGTGGTATTGGTGTTGGTAGTATTGGTATTGGTGGTGGAGGCATTGGTATTGGTGGTGGTATAGGCAGTGATGGTATTGGTGTTGGGTGTGTATTGGTGTTGGTGTTGGTGGTATTGGTGGTAGTCATTGTAGGAAGGTGGAATCTGACAGCATGGTTGCCCCCACTTTTTTCCTGGTGTTTTGCTGGTTTTCGACTTAGTTTGGCTGGGATCCTGCTATTCAGGACCCCAGCCTCTCTGCTTTCCCCTTTAAATTGATTGCATGTACTTTAGGTACACTCCAGATTGGATTTTGGGGTACCCTTATGAGTCCCTAGTATATGGTATACTATGTACCCAGGGCATAGGTACCCCAGAGGCCTCCCAGGGGCTGCAGCATGTATTATGCCACCCCTGAGAGGCCATCCAAAATGACACCACAGGTCTGCTACTGCAGCCTGTGTAAGGTGGTGCATGCACCCCTTACTTAGATATAGGTTCACTATATCTATCCTAATCACTGCACATATAAGCCTATCAGTCACCCCTATGGCAGGCCTTATCAATCCTGAAGGCAGGGTGCTGGGTTTTATGTGAGAGGGTGCCCATGCATGAGCAGAGCCCCTCTGCAGCCTTTGGAACCACTATTCCGGGGTTGTCTGTGATGCAGCCAACCATATACTCTTAAGTGCATTATAACCTCGCGGTAAATGCTAACTTTAAAACGGCTGCAAGGAATTATGTCGTGTTTGGTGTCAATACCTTGGAATCATACCTCCACACCAGTAACTGGTGTGGGAGTCCTCCCTCCTAGAGGGAGAACTATAACAGCACCCGTACACCCGGTACCAGCTGCACAGAGCCCTGGCATCACAAAATGGATGCTGCCAGCCACAGACACAAGTCTGCCCTCCTGCTGCTGGACGAAACTCCAGCAGGGGAGCTGGACAATAGGTTTCCTGTCACAGGGAGGTGTGACCACCTCCCAGACAAGCTTTAGTGTATTGGGGCTGGGTGGGTGCACTCCAAGAGTGCTTTGATGCCTGCACTGGGGGCACATTTGGTGTCCCTGTGCATAGTCCAGCTCAAACCGGTTGCAGGGGCACTCAGCCCCTGCTCTGGCGTGAAACTGGACAAAGGACATGGGTGTAGCCACCCCTCTGTCCTGACCCTCCCATAGGTGGGTCCCCAGAGTTTGTCCCATCCCTTCCTTGGGTATAAAGTAGGAACCCTGACTACAGGTCTTTAGATTACACCTGGACTAAACTCTGCTACAGAAACCAAGTACTTCGACAATCTACACTACGCTGGATGACTGAAGAATCTCCCTTGGAGTAAAGGAGTTACTCCCCTGCAAGGCAGGCACCTTTAACGCATCTGACCGGTTTGCATCTCCAAAGCTCCCGAGGACTCCGAAGAAAATTGCAACACAGGAGGTGGGTTCCTGAGGTCTCTGAGGTCGATCTGTGCCCACAGCAAGTCTGAGGCCCGTATCCCTTGTGGTGACCGTGCAACCCGAACTCCTGGACACCGTGTACATTTGCAGAAGCATCAGCTTTCCAGCAACCCCTGAGGCTGAGCTTTTGGTTGCTTGTAGCCCTGACCCCGAGCAGTAATTCCACCAAAGATTGCGGGCCTACACTCCACGAGTGTTCTGTGGGCTGGCATTTTGTGATTCCTCTTGAGGTCCCTTCGCGATCCCTGGTCCATAAACCTGTGGGTCCCTGAGAAGGGAACTTTAACTTTCAGTTGGCTTCCCTGGATGCTCCAGGCATGCCCCGACTCTCTATCGCTTGGGGAGTCCCCAGGACCTTGCTGGTCCTCACAGAAGCATCTTTCCTCTGACCGCGTGCGTTGCAGTTGCCAAGGCTTGTTGGTGTTCAATCCGAGCACTGACCCCCCAGCACTCGACATCCTTTGTGGGACAGCTCAACTGCGGACTCTGGTTGTCGTCGACATCTCCTGGTCCCCGTGGCTGCAGAGTCAAGCTTCACCTCTTCGCACCTGAAGCACCCGACATCGGTGGGCATTCATCTATCGTGCCCCTGCTCACTGGCAAGTGACCCAAACTCTGTCCCCTCTGCTTTCAGGTTCTTCACATCTTCGATCCAGGCTTGGATCACACCGGACACTTTTCCTCTTCACGGCAGCAGTACTTTGCAGCATCTCGCCATTGAAAACAATGACGATTCCCGACACCCTTTGACACCTATGCACCTGGCTTCCCTGGGTGAGGTAACACGAGTACTCCGGTGCTCCCATGGGTGCTGGCCTTAGAACCTTCTAAGTCTGAAAGGGTTTGCTCAAAGTCCTCTTCTAAGTGTCCTTAAACTCTAAAATTTCAACCGTGACTTTCCCATAGGATTGTATGGAGCTCGTGGCTGTGTTCTCACACTGCACGCATCCCCCGTGGGTCCCCTGTGTCACTACCTTGGGTGGTTCCTTGGGGTCCCAGCGATTCTACGTGCTCTAGGCACTGTGTCTAGTCAAGTTGTGGTTGTTATACCACTTTCTTAGTATATGGTTTGGTATCCCCCTGGAGCCCACTGTGTATTGTACTATTTACTGTCGTTCTAGTACTGTAATATTGTGTGCCTTGTTCTCTAATCTCATAAAGAGGTTAGTAGGGAGTGTTTAGTAATAAATACATATATTTTATATATACCTTGTTTGGTTCTCCTTTAATTTGGTCATTCAAGAGGTTATATACTGGTAAAACAAGCTGCTTTACATTCCTTCAAGACTTAGCCTGAAGGCTGCTCTCCACAGCTACCACTAGGATAGCTTTCTATAAAGGTTGTCTTTAACCTAATCATCAATAAGGGTCGTTTGGACTGGTTCAAGGTGCCCACTTTAATTAGTGGACAGCATATACCAGGCCACCTTCTCACAGTCATCGTATTGGTGGTGGTGGTATTTGTGCTGGTGTATTGGTGGTGGTGGTATTGGTGGTGGTGGTATTGGTGCTGGTGGTATTGGTGCTGGTGGTATTAGTGGAGGTGGTGGTATTGGTGGTGGTATTGGTGGTAGTGGTATTGGGGGAGGTGGTGGTGGTATTGGTGAAGGTGGTGCTATTTGTGGTAGTATTGGTGATAATAGTAGTGGTGGTAGTATTGGTGATGGTGGTATTGGTGGTGGTGGTATTGGGGATGGTGGTGGTATTGGTGGTGGTATTGGTGGTGGTTTTGGTGGTGGTGGTATTGGTGGTACTGGTGGTATTGGTGGTGGGGGTATTTGTGGTGGTATTGGTATTGGTGGTGGTATTGGAGGTGGTAGTATTGGTATTGGTGGTGGCATTGGTATTGGCAGTGATGGTATTGGTATTGGTGATGGTATTGGTGGTGATATTGGTGGTGATATTGGTGGTGGTGGTGGTATTGGTGGTATTGTTGGTGGTGATGGTATTGGTGGTGGTGGTATTGGTGATGGTATTGGTAGTGGTATTGGTGGTGGTATTGGTGGTAGTGGTATTTGTTTTGGGAGTGGTGGTATTGGTGGTGGTGGTTTTGGTGGTATTGATGCTGGTGGTAGTGGTGGTATTGGTGGTGGTGGTACAGGTGGTATTGGTGGTGGTATTGGTGGTGATAATATTGGTGGTAGTGATGGTATTGGTGGTGGTTAGTGATATTGGTGGTGGTGGTACTGGTGGTGATGATATTGGTGGTGGTATTAGTGGTGGTATTGGTGGTGGTTGTAGTGATAGTAATGGTATTGGTGGTGGTGGTGTTATTGTTGGTATAGGTATTGTTGATATTGGTGGTATTGGTGTTGTTGGTATTGGTGGTGGTGGTGGTGGTATTGGTGGTGGTATTGTGGTATTGGTGGTGATGGTATTGGTGGTGGTGGTGTTGGCAGTGGTGGTGGGGATATTGGTTGTGGTGGTATTGGTGGTGGTGGTGGTACTGGTGGTGGTGGTATTGGTGGTGGTATTTCTGGTGGTGGTATTGGTGCTGGTGGAATTGGTGGTAGTGGTATTGGTATTGGTGGTGGTGGTGGTATTGGTATTGGTGGTGGTGGTTGTATTGGTATTCGTGGTGGTAGTGGTATTAGTTGTGGTGGTATTGAAGTGGTATTGGTTGTGGTGGTATTGGCGGTGGTATTGGTGGTGGTGGTATTGGTGGAGGTGCTATTGGTGCTGATGGTATTGATGGTGGTGGTGGTATTGGTGCTGGTGGTGGTATTGTGGTTTCCCCCATTGTTTTGGCATCATTTCTGGCTGACTGAATCCCCCTGTCCTTCTCCTTCTGGCCATCCTGTGAAAAATCTTGGCATCTGGTTTGATGAGAAACTCAGTTTCGGTAACCAGATTGGCAAACTCACTGGCACCTGCTTTGGTATTTTAAAACTCCTCTGCAGATTCTTGCCGTTATTGCCTCTCTCTGCTAAAGAAACGGTTATCCGTGCTCTGGTTACCTCTCGCATAGATTATGCGAATGCACTTTACGTCGGGCTGCCGTGTTACCTTTTGGACAAATTACAGGTTGTTCAGAATGCTGCCGCTCGTCTTCTAGTGGATCTTCCTAAGCGCTCCAGTGTTAGGCAACATTTGCGTAACTTACACTGGCTGCCAGTTAAAGCTAGGATAATCTTCAAAGCTGTGACCATTGCTCATGCTGCACTTTACGAGTATGGCCCTGCCTATCCCAGGAAACGTTTTCAGTTCTACACCCCTGGCAGGTGCCTTCGTTCCTCGAATATGCTTCTAGCATCTGTTCCCAGGTTTCATTTGAAACATAAGGGTGGCAGCTCCTTCTCCAACCTAGCAGTAACTTACTGGAATTCCCTGCCTCTGGATCTGCGTAATCTTAAGAATCCTTCTCAGTTTAGAAAAAAGCTCAAAACTTTCTTGTTCAACTAGCCTGTTTTTAGTCCTTCTATGCTTTGTTCCCTTTGACTCTTGGGATTGCACCAGGACACTCTATTGAGTAGCTGTGCGCGCTACAAATCCCTAACATAACATACCATATTGGTGTTGGTGGTAGTATTGGTGGTGGTATTGGTGGTAGTGGTG
The DNA here is from genome assembly GCA_963921515.1 of Calotriton arnoldi. Classification (NCBI taxonomy): domain Eukaryota; kingdom Metazoa; phylum Chordata; class Amphibia; order Caudata; family Salamandridae; genus Calotriton; species Calotriton arnoldi. Next base: position 936,159 of record CAWUFW010006694.1, on the reverse strand, counting down.
GTGGTTGTATTGGAGGTGGTGGTATTGGTGGTGGTGGTAATAGTGGTGGTAGTATTGGTGGTGGTTGTATTGGTGGTGGTATTGGTGGTGGTGGTATTAGTGGTGGTGGTTTTGGTGGTATTTGTGATGGTATTGGTGGTGGTATTGGTGGTAGTATTGGTGGTGGTATTGGTGCTGGTATTGGTGGTGGTATTGGTATTGGTGGTGGTGGTATTAGTGGTGGTGGTATTGGTGGTGGTGGTATTGGTGGTGGTGGTATTGGTTGTGGTGTTATTGCTGGTATTGGGTGTGGTGCTATTGGTGGTGGTGATATTGGTGGTGATTGTAGTATTGGTGGAATTGGTGGTGGTATTGGTGTTGGTGGTATTGCTGGTGGTGTTATTGCTGGTGGTAGTATTGGTAGTGGTGGTATTGTTGGTATTGGTGGTGGTGTTATTGGTATTGGTGGTATTGGTGGTGGTGGTGTTATTGGTATTGGCGGTGGTATTGATGGTAGTGGTATTGGATTGGTGGTGGTATTGGTGGTGGTTGTGGTATTGGTGTTGGTGGTATTGGTGCTGGTGGTATTGGTTTTGGTGGTGGTATTGATGGTGGCAGTGGTATTGGTGGTGGTCATGGTGGTATTGGTGGTTGTCTTGGTGGTGGTGCTGGTACTGATGGTGGTGGTGGTATTGGTATTGGTGGTGATATTTGTGTTGGTGGTATTGATGGTGGTGGTATTGGTGGTGATGGTATTGTTGGTTGTATTGTTGGTGGTATTGGTGGTGGTAGTATTAGTGATGGTGGTATTGGTCGTGTTGGTGGTATTGGTGGTATTGGTGGTGCTGGTATTGGTATGGGTGGTGTTGGTGGTGGTATTGATGGTATTGGTGGTGGTGGTGGCAATGGCGGTATTGGTAGAAGTGATATTGGTGGTGCTATTGGTGCGGTATTGGTTTTGGTGGTGGTGGTATTGGTACAGGTGGTGGTATTGGTGTTTGTACTGTGGTATTGCTGGTGGTATTGGTGGTGGTGGTGGTATTGGTATTGCTGGTGGTATTCATATTGGTGGTGGTGGCATTGGTGGTGGTGGTCGTATTGGTTGTGGTTTTATTTGTGCTGGTGGTATTGGTGGTAGTATTGGTTTTGGTGGTGGTGGTATTGGTGGTGGTAAAATTGGTGGTACTGGTGGTGGTATTGGTGGTGGTATTGTTGTTGGTGGTGGTGGTGGTGTTGGTGATATTGGTGGTGGTGGTATTGCTGGCGGTATTGGTTTTGGTGGTGGTGGTATTGGTATAGGTGGTGGTATTGGTGGTGGTGGTAGTGGTGGTGGTGGTGGTATTGGTATTGCTGGGGGTATTGGTATTGGTGGTGGTGGCATTAGTATTGATGGTGGTATAGATAGTGATGGTATTGGTATTGGTGGTGGTATTGGTGGTGGTGGTTGTATTGGTGGTGGTGGTATTAGTGCTGGTGGTATTGGTGGCAGTATTGGTTATGGTGGTGGTGGTATTGGTATAGGTGGTGGTATTGGTGGTGGCGGTATTGGCGGCGGTGGTGGTATTGGTGGTGGTATTGGTGGTATTGGTGGTGGTATTGGTGATGGTGGTATTGGTGGCGGTGGTGGTGTTGGTGGTATTGGTGGTGTTGGTATTGGTGGTGGTATTGGTGGTTTTTGTGGTGCTGGTATTGGTGGTGGTGTTAATGGTGGTATTGGCGGTGGTGGTATTGGTGGTGGTGGTATTGGTGGTGGTGGCATTGGTGGTGGTGGTAGTGGTGGTATTGGTGGTGGTGGTGGTATTGGTGGCGGTATTGGTTTTGGTGGTGGTGGTATTGGTATTGGTATAGGTGGTGGTATTGGTGGTTGTGGTACTGGTGGTATTGGTGGTGGTGGTGGTATTCGTATTGCTGGGGGTATTGGCATTGGTGGCATTGGTATTGGTGGTGGTATAGATAGTGATAGTATTGGTATTGGTGATGGTATTGGTGGTGGTGGTATTGGTGGTGGTGGTCGTATTGGTGGTGGTGGTATTTGTGCTGCTGGTATTGGTGGCGGTATTGGTTTTGGTGGTGGTGGTGGTATTGGTATAGGTGGTGGTATTGGCGGTGGTGGTATTGGTGGTGGTGGTGGTATTGGTGGTGGTATTGTTGGTGGTAGTGGTGGTGGTATTGGTGGTGGTGGTGGTGTTGGTGGTATTGGTGGTGTTGGTATTGGTGATGGTATTGGTGGCATTGGTGGTGCTGGTATTGGTGGTATTGGTGGTGGTATTGATGATATTGGTGGTGGTGGTATTGTTGGTTGTATTGTTGGTGGTATTGGTGGTGGTAGTATTGGTGATGGTGGTATTGGTCATGTTGGTGGTATTGGTGGTGGTGGTATTGGTGGTGTGGGTGGTGTTGGTGTTATTGGTGGTGGTATTTGTGTTGGTGGTATTGATGGTGGTGGTATTGGTGGTGGTGGTATTGTTGGTTGTATTGTTGGTGGTATTGGTGGTGGTAGTATTGGTGATGGTGGTATTGGTCGTGTTGGTGGTATTGGTGGTGGTGGTATTGGTGGTGTTGGTGGTGCTGGTATTGGTATGGGTGGTGTTGGTGGTGGTATTGATGGTATTGGTGGTGGTGGTGGCAATGGTGGTATTGGTAGTGGTGGTATTGGTGCAGTATTAGTTTTGGTGGTGGTGGTATTGGTACAGGTGGTGGTATTGGTGTTTGTACTGTGGTATTGCTGGTGGTATTGGTGGTGGTGGTGGTATTGGTATTGCTGGTGGTATTCATATTGGTGGTGGTGGCATTGGTGGTGGTGGTCGTATTGGTGGTGGTTTTATTTGTGCTGGTGGTATTGGTGGCGGTATTGGTTTTGGTGGTGGTGGTATTGATATAGGTGGTGGTATTGGTGGTGGTGGTACTGGTGGTAGTGGTGGTGGTGGTATTGGTATTGCTGGGGGTATTGGTATTGGTGGTGGTGGCATTAGTATTGGTGGTGGTATAGATAGTGATGGTATTGGTATTGGTGGTGATATTGTTGGTGGTGGCATTGGTGGTGGTGGTTGTATTGGTGGTGGTGGTATTAGTGCTGGTGGTATTGGTGGCAGTATTGGTTTTGGTGGTGGTGGTATTGGTATAGGTGGTGGTATTGGTGGTGGCGGTATTGGCGGCGGTGGTGGTATTGGTGGTGGTATTGTTGGTGGTATTGGTGGTGGTATTGGTGGTTTTTGTGGTGCTGGTATTGGTGGTGGTGTTAATGGTGGTATTGGCGGTGGTGGTATTGGTGGTGGTGGTATTGGTGGTGGTGGCATTGGTGGTGGTGGTAGTGGTGGTATTCGTGGTGGTGGTGGTATTGGTGGCGGTATTGGTTTTGGTGGTGGTGGTATTGGTATAGGTGGTGATATTGGTGGTGGTGGTACTGGTGGTATTGGTGGTGGTATTGGTGGTGGTGGTGGTGGTATTCGTATTGCTGGGGGTATTGGTATTGGTGGTGGTGGCATTGGTATTGGTGGTGGTATAGATAGTGATAGTATTGGTATTGGTGATGGTATTGGTGGTGGTGGTATTGGTGGTGGTGGTCGTATTGGTGGTGGTGGTATTTGTGCTGGTGGTATTGGTGGCAGTATTGGTTTTGGTGGTATTGGTATAGGTGGTGGTATTGGTGGTGGTGGTATTGGTGGCGGTGGTGGTGCTGGTATTGGTGGTATTGGTGGTGGTGGTATTGGTGGTATGGGTGGTGGTGGTATTGATGGTATTGGTGGTGGTGGTATTGGTGGTGGTGGTGGTAGTGGTTGTATTGGTGGTGGTGGTGGTATTGGTGGCGGTATTTGTTTTGATGGTGGTGGTATTGGTGGTATTAGTGGTAGAGGTGGTATTGGTGGTGCTGGTATTGGTATTGGTGGTGGAGGCATTGGTATTGGTGGTGGTATAGGTAGTGATGATATTGGTGTTGGGTGTGTACTGGTGGTCGTCGTATTGGTGGTAGTGGTATTGGTGGTGGTGGTATTGGTGCTGGTGGTATTGGTGCTGGTGGTATTAATGGAGGTGGTGGTATTGGTGGTGGTGGTGGTATTGGTGGTGGTGGTGGTATTGGTGGTGGGTGTGGTGGTGGTGGTATTTGTATTGGTGGTGATATCGGTGATGGTGGTATTGTTGGTGGTGGTATTGCTGGTTGTGGTATTGGTGGTGGTATAGATAGTGATAGTATTGGTATTGGTGATGGTATTGGTGGTGGTGGTATTGGTGGTGGTGGTCGTATTGGTGGTGGTGGTATTTGTGCTGGTGGTATTGGTGGCAGTATTGGTTTTGGTGGTGGTGGTATTGGTATAGGTGGTGGTATTGGCGGTGGTGGTATTGGTGGTGGTGGTGGTATTGGTGGTGGTATTATTGGTGGTAGTGGTGGTGGTATTGGTGGTGGTGGTGGTGTTGGTGGTATTGGTGGTGTTGGTATTGGTGGTGGTATTGGTGGCATTGGTGGTGCTGGTATTGGTGGTATTGGTGGTGGTATTGATGGTATTGGTGGTGGTGGTATTGTTGGTTGTATTGTTGGTGGTATTGGTGGTGGTAGTATTGGTGATGGTGGTATTGGTCATGTTGGTGGTATTGGTGGTGGTGGTATTGGTGGTGTTGGTGGTGCTGGTATTGGTGTGGGTGGTGTTGGTGGTGGGATTTGTGTTGGTGGTATTGATGGTGGTGGTATTGGTGGTGGTGGTATTGTTGGCTGTATTGTTGGTGGTATTGGTGGTGGTAGTATTGGTGATGGTGGTATTGGTTGTGTTGGTGGTATTGGTGGTGGTGGTATTGGTGGTGTTGGTGGTGCTGGTATTGGTATGGGTGGTGTTGGTGGTGGTATTGATGGTATTGGTGGTGGTGGTGGCAATGGTGGTATTGGTAGTGGTGGTATTGGTGCAGTATTAGTTTTGGTGGTGGTGGTATTGGTACAGGTGGTGGTATTGGTGTTTGTACTGTGGTATTGCTGGTGGTATTGGTGGTGGTGGTGGTATTGGTATTGCTGGTGGTATTCATATTGGTGGTGGTGGCATTGGTGGTGGTGGTCGTATTGGTGGTGGTTTTATTTGTGCTGGTGGTATTGGTGGTGGTATTGGTTTTGGTGGTGGTGGTATTGATATAGGTGGTGGTATTGGTGGTGGTGGTACTGGTGGTAGTGGTGGTGGTGGTATTGGTATTGCTGGGGGTATTGGTATTGGTGGTGATGACATTAGTATTGGTGGTGGTATAGATAGTGATGGTATTGGTATTGGTGGTGGTATTGTTGGTGGTGGCATTGGTGGTGGTGGTTGTATTGGTGGTGGTATTAGTGCTGGTGGAATTGGTGGCAGTATTGGTTTTGGTGGTGGTGGTATTGGTATAGGTGGTGGTATTGGTGGTGGCGGTATTGGCGGCGGTGGTGGTATTGGTGGTGGTATTGTTGGTGGTATTGGTGGTGGTATTGGTGATGGTGGTATTGGTGGCGGTGGTGGTGTTGGTGGTATTGGTGGTGTTGGTATTGGTGGTGGTATTGGTGGTTTTTGTGGTGCTGGTATTGGTGGTGGTGTTAATGGTGGTATTGGCGGTGGTGGTATTGGTGGTGGTGGTATTGGTGGTGGTGGCATTGGTGGTGGTGGTAGTGGTGGTATTGGTGGTGGTGGTGGTATTGGTGGCGGTATTGGTTTTGGTGGTGGTGGTATTGGTATAGGTGGTGGTATTGGGTGTGGTGGTACTGGTGGTATTGGTGGTGGTATTGGTGGTGGGGGTGGTATTCGTATTGCTGGGGGTATTGGTATTGGTGGTGGTGGCATTGGTATTGGTGGTGGTATAGATAGTGATAGTATTGGTATTGGTGATGGTATTGGTGGTGGTGGTATTGGTGGTGGTGGTCGTATTGGTGGTGGTGGTATTTGTGCTGGTGGTATTGGTGGCAGTATTGGTTTTGGTGGTATTGGTATAGGTCGTGGTATTGGTGGTGGTGGTATTGGTGGCAGTGGTGGTATTGGTGGTGGTGGTGGTATTGGTGGTGGTATTGTTGGTGGTAGTGGTGGTGGTATTGATGGTGGTGGTATTGGTGGTGGTGGTGTTGGTGGTATTGATGGTATTGGTATTGGTGGTGGTATTGGTGGCATTGGTGGTGCTGGTATTGGTGGTATTAGTGGTGGTGGTATTGGTGGTATGGGTGGTGGTGGTATTGATGGTATTGGTGGTGGTGGTATTGGTGGTGGTGGCATTGGTAGTGGTGGTAGTGGTTGTATTGGTGGTGGTGGTGGTATTGGTGGCGGTATTTGTTTTGATGGTGGTGGTATTGGTGGTATTAGTGGTGGAGGTGGTATTGGTGGTGCTGGTATTGGTATTGGTGGTGGAGGCATTGGTATTGGTGGTGGTATAGGTAGTGATGATATTGGTGTTGGGTGTGTATTGGTGGTCGTCGTATTGGTGGTAGTGGTATTGGTGGTGGTGGTATTGGTGCTGGTGGTATTGGTGCTGGTGGTATTAATGGAGGTGGTGGTATTGGTGGTGGTGGTGGTATTGGTGGTGGTGGTGGTATTGGTGGTGGGTGTGGTGGTGGTGGTATTTGTATTGGTGGTGATATCGGTGATGGTGGTATTGTTGGTGGTGGTATTGCTGGTTGTGGTATTGGTGGTGGTATTGGCGGTGGTGGTATTGGGGGAGGTGGTGATGGTATTGGTGGTGGTGGTGGTATTTGTGGTGGTGGTATTGGTGGTGTTGGTGGTGCTGGTATTGGTATGAGTGGTGTTGGTGGTGGTATTGGTGGTGGTATTGATGGTATTGGTGGTGGTGGTGGCAATGGTGGTATTGGTAGAAGTGGTATTGGTGGTGGTATTGGTACGGTATTGGTTTTGGTGGTGGTGGTGGTGGTATTGGTACAGGTGGTGGTATTGGTGTTTGTACTGTGGTATTGCTGGTGGCATTGGTGGTGGTGGTGGTATTGGTATTGCTGGTGGTATTCATATTGGTGGTGGTGGCATTGGTGGTGGTGGTCATATTGGTGGTGGTTTTATTTGTGCTGGTGGTACTGGTGGCGGTATTGGTTTTGGTGGTGGTGGTATTGGTGGTGGTATTGGTGGTGGTAAAACTGGTGGTACTGGTGGTGGTATTGGTGGTGGTATTGTTGTTGGTGGTGGTATTGGTGGTGGTGGTGGTATTGGTGGTGTTGGTGATATTGGTGGTGGTATTGGTGGTGGTGGTACTGGTGCTAGTGGTGGTGGTGGTATTGGTATTGGTGGTGGTGGTATTGGTGGTGGGGGCATTGGTGGTGGTGGTAGTGGTGGTATTGGTGGTGGTGGTGGTATTGGTGGCTGTATTGGTTTTGGTGGTGGTGGTATTGGTATAGGTGGTGGTATTGGTGGTGGTGGTACTGGTGGTATTGGTGGTGGTATTAGTGGTGGTGGTGGTATTCGTATTGCTGTGGGTATTGGTATTGGTGGTGGTGGCATTGGTATTGGTGGTGGTATAGATAGTGATAGTATTTCTATTGGTGATGGTATTGGTGGTGGTGGTATTGGTGGTGGTGGTCGTATTGGTGGTGGTCGTATTTGTGCTGGTGGTATTGGTGGCGGTATTGGTTTTGGTGGTATTGGTATAGGTGGTGGTATTGGTGGTGGTGGTATTGGTGGCGGTGGTGGTATTGGTGGTGGTGGTGGTGGTATTGGTGGTGGTATTGTTGGTGGTAGTGGTGGTGGTATTGGTGGTGGTGGTATTGGTGGTGGTGGTGTTGGTGCTATTGGTGGTGGTATTGGTGGTATTGGTGGTGCTGGTATTGGTGGTATTGGTGGTGGTGGTATTGGTGGTATGGGTGGTGGTGGTATTGATGGCATTGGTGGTGGTGGTATTGGGGGTGGTGGCATTGGTGGTGGTGGTAGTGGTTGTATTGGTGGTGGTGGTGGTTCTGTGGTGGTATTTGTTTTCATGGTGGTGGTATTGGTGGTATTAGTGGTGGAGGTGGTATTGGTGGTGCTGGTACTGGTATTGGTGGTGGAGGCATTGGTATTGGTGGTGGTATAGGTAGTGATGGTATTGGTGTTGGGTGTGTATTGGTGGTGGTCATCGTATTGGTGGTAGTGGTATTGGTGGTGGTGGTATTGGTGCTGGTGGTATTGGTGCTGGTGGTATTAATGGAGGTGGTGGTATTGGTGGTGGTGGTGGTATTGGTGGTGGTGGTGGTATTGGTGGTGGGTGTGGTGGTGGTGGTATTTGTATTGGTGGTGATATCGGTGATGGTGGTATTGTTGGTGGTGGTATTGCTGGTTGTGGTATTGGTGGTGGTATTGGCGGTGGTGGTATTGGGGGAGGTGGTGGTGGTATTGGTGGTGGTGGTGGTATTTGTGGTGGTGGTATTGGTGGTGTTGGTGGTGCTTGTATTGGTATGGGTGGTGTTGGTGGTGGTATTGGTGGTGGTATTGATGGTATTGGTGGTGGTGGTGGCAATGGTGGTATTGGTAGAAGTGGTATTGGTGGTGGTATTGGTACGGAATTGGTTTTGGTGGTGGTGGTGGTGGTGGTGGTATTGGTACAGGTGGTGGTATTGGTGTTTGTACTGTGGTATTGCTGGTGGTATTGGTGGTGGTGGCGGTATTGGTATTGCTGGTGGTATTCATATTGGTGGTGGTGGCATTGGTGGTGGTGGTTGTATTGGTGGTGGTTTTATTTGTGCTGGTGGTATTGGTGGCGGTATTGGTTTTGGTGGTGGTGGTATTGGTGGTGGTATTGGTGGTGGTGGTGGTGGTGGTGGTGGTATTGGTGGTGGTGGTGATATTGGTGGTGGTGGTATTGGTGGTGGTATTGGTTTTGGTGGTGATGGTATTGGTATAGGTGGTGGTATTGGTGGTGGTCGTACTGGTGGTAGTGGTGGTGGTATTGGTATTGCTGGGGGTATTGGTATTGGTGGTGGTGGTGGCATTAGTATTGGTGGTGGTATAGACAGTGATGGTATTGGTATTGGTGGTGGTATTGTTGGTGGTGGTATTGGTGGTGGTGGGTGTATTAGTGCTGGTGGTATTGGTGGCAGTATTGGTTTTGGTGGGTGTGGTATTGGTATAGGTGGTGGTATTGGTGGTGGCGGCACAGGCGTCGGTGGTGGTATTGGTGTTGGTATTGTTGGTGGTATTGGTGGTGGTATTGGTGATGGTGGTATTGGTGGCGGTGGTGGTGTTGGTGGTATTGGTGGTGTTGGTATTGGTGGTGGTATTGGTGTTTTTTGTGGTGCTGGTATTGGTGGTGGTGTTAATGGTGGTATTGGCGGTGGTGGTATTGGTGGTGGTGGTATTGGTGGTGGTGGCATTGTTGGTGGTGGTATTGGTGGTGGTGGTGGTATTGGTGGCGGTATTGGTTTTGGTGGTGGTGATATTGGTATTGGTATAGGTGGTGGTGGTGGTATTCGTATTGCTGGGGGTATTGGTATTGGTGGTGGTATAGATAGTGATAGTATTGGTATTGGTGATGGTATTGGTGGTGGTGGTATTGGTGGCGGTATTGGTTTTGGTGGTGGTGGTATTGGTATAGGTGGTGGTATTGGTGGTGGTGGTATTGGTGGTGGTGGTGGTATTGGTGGTGGTATTGTTGGTGGTAGTGGTGGTGGTATTGTTGGTGGTGGTATTGATGGTGGTGGTATTTGTGCTGGTGGTATTGGTGGCAGTATTGGTTTTGGTGGTGGTGGTATTGGTATAGGTGGTGGTATTGGTGGTGGTGGTATTGGTGGTGGTGGTGGGAGAAATATGACAGCACCGGTACACCCGGTACCAGCTTCACAGAGCCCTGGCATCACAAAATGGATGCTGCCAGCCACAGACACGAGTCTGCCCTCCTGCTGCAGGACAAAACTCCGGCAGGGGAGGCTGGACAATAGGTTTCCTGTCACAGGGAGGTGTGACCACCTCCCAGACAGGCTTTATTGTATTGGGGCTGGGTGGGTGCGCTCCAAGAGTGCTTTGATGTCTGCACTGGGGGCACATTTGGTGTCCCTGTGCATAGTCCAGCTCAAACCGGTTGCAGAATTGCTGAGAGCGCAGATCGACCTCGGAGACCTTGGGAACCCACCTCCTGTGTTGCAGAAATCTTCAGAGTCCTTCGGGAGCTTCGTAGATGCAAACCGGTCAGATGCGTTTTGGTGCCTGCTCAGCAGGGGAGTAACTCCTTTACTCCAAGAGAGATTCTTCAGTCATCCAGCGTAGTGTAGATCGTCGAAGTACTTGGTCTGTAGCAGAGTTTAGTCCAGGTGTAATCTAAAATCCTGTAGCCAGGGGTTCCTACTTTACACCCAAGGAAGGGGTGGGACAAACTCTGGGGACCCACCTATGGAGGGTCAGGACAGAGGGGTGGCTACACCCATGTCCTTTGTCCAGTTTCACGCCAGAGCAGGGGCTGAGTGCCCCTGCAACCGGTTTGAGCTGGACTATGCACAGGGACACCAAATGTGCCCCCAGTGCAGACATCAAAGCACTCTTCGAGTGCACCCAACCAGCCCCAATACACTAAAGCCTGTCTGGGAGGTGGTCACACCTCCCTGTGACAGGAAACCTATTGTCAAGCCTTCCCCTGCCGGAGTTTCATCCAGCAGCAGGAGGGCAGACTCGTGTCTGTGGCTGGCAGCATCCATTTTGTGATGCCAGGGCTCTGTGAAGCTGGTACCGGGTGTACCGGTGCTGTCATATTTCTCCCTCTAGGAGGGAGGAATCATACCTCCCACACCAGTTACTGGTGTGGAGGTATGATTCCAAGGTGTTTGACACCAAACACGACATAATTCCTTGCAGCCATTCTAAAGTTAGCATTTACCGCGAGGTTTTAATGCACTTAAGAGTATATGGTTGGCTGCATCACAGACAACCCCGGAATAGTGGTTCCGAAGGCTGCAGAGGGGCTCTGCTCATGCATGGGCACCCTCTCACATAAAACCCAGCACCCTGCCTTCAGGATTGATAAGGCCTGCCATAGGGGTGACTGATAGTTTTATATGTGCAGTGATCAGGATAGATATAGTGAACCTATATCTAAGTAAGGAGTGCATGCACCACCTTACACAGGCTGCAGTAGCAGACCTGTTGTGTCATTTTGGATGGCCTCTCAGGGGTGGCATAATACATGCTGCAGTCCCTGGGAGGCCTCTGAGACTACCTATGCCCTGGGTACATAGTATACCATATACTAGGGACTTATAAGGGTACCCCAGAATCCAATCTGGAGTGTACCTAAAGTACATGCAATCAATTTAGAGGAGAAATCAGATAGGCTCGGGTCCTGAATAGCAGGATCCCAGCCAAATTAAGTCAAGAACAGTGAAACATCAGCAAAAAGTGGGGGTAACTATAAGAAGCAGATCCTACTCTCCTACACAACCCCCCCCAAACGTCAGGACATTAAACTAACCTTGACCAGTTGAGTCTTCATGTTCTAAGTGGAAATATCTTGAGAGTCCATCTGCATTGGCATGGTTACTCGCAGGTCTATCTTCCACTGTATAGTCCATCCCCTGTAGGGAAATGGACCACCTCAAAAGTTTGGGGTTTTCACTCTTCATCTGTTTTAGCCATAAGAGGGGCTTATGGTCTGTCTGAACAATGAAGTGAGTGCCAAACAAGTATGCCTCTGCTTCTTCAGAGCCCAAACCACAGCAAAGGCTTCCCTCTCAATGGCTGACCAACGTTTCTCTCTGGGGGTCAGCCTTCTCCTAATAAAAGCTACTGGCTGATCCTGACCTTCATCATTCAATTGTGATAACACATCCCCTACCCCCAACTCAGATGCATCTGTTTGGACAATGAATTGTTTGGCGTAGTCAGGACTTTGCAGAATGGGAGCAGTGCACATGGCCTGCTTCAGGTCATCAAATGCCTTTTGACAGCTGACTGTCCACTGAACTTTCTTTGGCATTCTCTTGGAAGTTAAGTCATTCAAAGGGGTCACTATGGATCCATACCCTTTGACAAACCTCCTATAGTACCCAGTTAGGCCCAAGAAAGCTCTGACCTGAGTCTGGGTGGTTGGAGCAACCCAGTCCATGATGGTCTGGATTTTGCTCTGCAATGGTTGAACCTGGCCTCCACCCACAAGGTGGCCCAGGTATACAACTTGGCTCTGCCCTATCTGGCATTTGGTGGCCTTGATAGTGAGGCCTGCTTTTTGCAGGGCCTCCAAAACATTTCTCAGGTGGACCAGGTGATCCTCCCAGGTGGAGCTAAAGACAGCAATATCATCAAGATATGCTGCACTATAGGCTTCCAGGCCTGTAAGGAGTTTGTTCACCAACCTTTGAAAAGTGGCAGGTGCATTCTTCAAACCAAAGGGCATCACCACAAATTGGTAGTGCCCACTAGGGGTTGAGAATGCTGTTTTGGCTTTTGCATCCTCAGCTAGTCTGATTTGCCAGTAGCCAGCTGTCAGGTCAAATGTGTTGAGAAACTTGGCTGAGGCCAAAGTGTCTATAAGCTCATCTGCCCTAGGGATTGGATGGGCATCAGTCCTAGTGACTGCATTGAGACCTCTGTAGTCTACACAAAACCTCATCTCTCTCTTACTACCCTGGGTATGAGGTTTAGGTACCAAGACTACTGGACTAGCCCAAGGGCTATCTGAGGGTTCAATCACACCCAAATCCATCATCTTCTGGACTTCAGTCCTGATGCAGTCCCTGACATGGTCAGGTTGCCTGTAAATCTTATTTTTAACAGGCAGACTGTCCCCAGTGTCCACTTCATGAGTGCACCAGGTAGTCTGACTTGGAGTCAGTGAGAACATATGTCTAAACTGGTTGAGAACTTTTCTGCAATCAGTTTGCTGCTGGTCAGTGAGGCTGCCTGCCAAGGATACACCATCTACTGAACCATCATCAGGGTTCTGTGAGAGCAGGTCAGGGAGTGGATCACTCTCTTCCTCCTGTCCCTCATCAGTAGCCATGAGCAAGCCCATTTCTGCCCTGTCAACATATGGTTTGAGCCTGTTGACATGGAGCACCCTATGGGGGCTCCGGGGAGTTCCTAGGTCCACCAGGTAGGTAACCTCTCCCTTTTGCTCTATTATGGTATGGGGGCCACTCCACTTGTCTTGGAGGGCTGCTGGGGCCACAGGCTCCAACACCCATACTTTCTGTCCTGGCTGATAAACAGTCAACACAGCCTTTTGGTCATGCCAGGCCTTTTGTAATTCCTGGCTAGCTTCAAGGTTTTTAGTTGCCTTCTTCATGTACTCAGCCATCCTGGAGCGGAGACCAAGTACATAGTCCACAATATCCTGTTTAGGGGGTTTGAGAGGTAACTCCCATCCCTCCTTCACTAGACACAATGGACCCTAACTGGATGTCCAAACAGAAGCTCAAATGGGCTGTAACCAACCCCCTTCTGTGGAACCTCTCTGTAGGCAAAGAGAAGGCAGGGCAAAAGTATGTCCCATCTGCGCCTAAGCTTTTCTGGGAGACCTTTAATCATGCCCTTCAAGGTTTTGTTGAACCTTTCAACTAAACCATTGCATTGTGGGTGATAAGGGGTGGTAAATTTATAATTTACACCACACTCCTTCCACATAGCAGTTAAGTAACTAGACATGAAGTTTGCATCTCTGTCTGATACTACCTCCTTAGGAAAACCCACCCTGGAAAAGATTCCCAGGAGGGCCCTTGCCACCACAGGAGCTGTGGTGGTCCTGAGGGAATTGCCTCTGGGTACCTAGTGGCATGGTCCACCACCACCAGTATAAATCTGTGCCCAGATGCAGTTTGAGGATCTAGGGGACCAACAATGTCAATCCCTACCCTCTCAAACGGAACCCCCACCACAGGTAGTGCTATCAGGGGGGCCTTTGTAGTGCTACCTGCCTTACCACTGGCTTGACAGGTGACACAGGAGCGACAAAACTCCTTGGTGTCTTCAGACATATGAGGCCAATGAAAGTGAGGGACAATTCTGTCCCAAGTCTTGTTTTGGCCTAGGTGACCTGCAAATGGGATATCATGTGCTAGTGTCAATAGGAAACTTCTAAACTTCAGAGGTATACCCAACCTCCTGGTGGCTCCAGGCTTGGGGTCTCTACTCTCTGAGTAAAGGAGTCCATCATCCCAGTAGATCCTATGGGACCCACTAGCACTCCCAGCAGCCTCAGCAGCAGCTTGCTGTCTGAGGGGTTCAAGAGAGGGGCAGCTCAGTTGCTCCTGGCTCAGATCTGCCCTGGAAGGCCCCCTGTCCCCAAGAACTCAACCTGATCAGGTTCCAGCTCATCTGGGGCAGTTCCTTCTTCAGGACTAAGATCAGCTCCCTCAAGAGACTGATCTGGATTCTGAGGCAGGGGGGAAGACACTGCCTTAACCCTACTGCTCCTCCTCTTGGAAGGTGCCTGGTCTATTATTCCAGGATCCAGGACCTGTTCAGTGTTAGACATTTTTGCCTGTGACCTGGTCATAGCAAACACATCTGCAGGGATACCCAACATTTCTGCATGAGTCCTGAGTTCCACTTCAGCCCAAGCTGAAGTTTCTAAATCATTGCCCAACAAGCATTCAACAGGGAGGTCTGTACTTACCACAACCTTCTTAGGGCCAGTTACCCCTCCCCAGGAGAAATTAACAACTGCCAAGGAATGGTCTGTCCTGACATAGCTAGCATTGGTCACTTGGTACATCTCACCAAGTATGATTTGCTCAGGAGCCACAAGATCTTTTGTCACCATTGTGACACTTGCTCCTGTGTCCCTGAATGCCAAGGCCTCTTTTCCATTGATTATAGGCTGTTGTCTGTATTTGCCCAGATTACTGGGGCTTACAAATAAGGAGGCCATATCCATGCCTCCATCACAGATCAACATAGCCTGAGTTGGAACTCTGACTAGGCCAGAGCCTGTCTCAGATCCCAGGGTTAACCCTACTATACCCTTATTTGGAACACCACCACTTGGAGCTGAACTAGGGGGAACAGTTGCCTTAGGGGCAGTGGTGGTTGGAGTTGAGTCCTTGGACTTGGTACAATCACTTGTCCAATGGGTCTTCTGTTTACAGATTTGACACCATGGTTTCTTCTTGCCTTTTCCCTTGTTGGAGTGTGACTCCCCACGAGATGCAGATTTTTGGGGCCCTTGAGAAGACTTCTGGTCTTTACCCTTCTCCCCACCCTTATCAGAGTTTTTAGAATCTTGCTTCTTGGAGTCACCACCTTAGTTCTGAACCTTCTGCTTCACCCTGGTTCTGACCCATTTGTCTGCCTTCTGGCCCAATTCTTGGGGAGAGGTCAGATCAGAGTCCACCAGGTACTGATGCAACAGTTGATTTTGACAGTTATTAAGGATCTGCTCTCTCATGATTATACAATCCTTTGAAATCACACACCTTACTGCCAAGTAACCAGCCTTCCAGAGCCTTATTAGCACAATCAACAAAGTCAACCCAGTCCTGAGTCTGTGCCTTTTGGGTATCTCTGACCTTTAACCTGTATTGTTCAGTGGTTAGGCCAAACCCATCAATCAGAGCACTCTTCAGGACTTTGTAATTATCAGCATCCTCTTCTCTTACAGTGAGGAGCTTGTCTCTACCTTTGTCTGCAAAGGAGAGCCACAAGATTGCTGCCCACTGCTCCTGAGGGACCCTCTGTACCTTACAGGCCCTCTCAAGTGCAGTTATCCATTTGTGGATGTCATCCCCACTCTGGTAGGGAGGGACAATCTTGTTCAGGTTCCTATGGTCATGAGTATGATCTCTACCTCTAGGGACACTGTGGCTGCCACCATGGGACTCTAGTCCCAGCTTCTGAGTAGCTCTCTGAAGCTCCAGGGATTCCCTGTCTAAGGCCAATTGCTCTCTCTTGATCCTGAGCTTAGCTCTCTCAAACTCAAGCAGTTGGCACTTCTTTTAATAAGAGGACTCCCTTTTATGAGAAGAAGTCCTATGAGAAACAGAGCTCCCTACAGATGTACCAGAACGATTAGATTCCACAGAAAGAGATCTAGATTTTCTTGGTAAAGTGTTAACCCTTCCAGGTGGGGTAAAGAGAGCCCCACTGGGGTCTCCTTCCTCACCTTCAGGAAGAATTGGATTTTCCAGGTTAGAATCATTTTGATCCTCCTGACCAGCATCAGAGTCCTGGTCATTGAGGTTTTCACTCCCTGGCCTTTCCTCTTCTGCTGTCCCACCCCTTTGCCTGCCTCATCAGACCCTGGGGTCTTTCTGAGGTCATCTAAAAGCAAAGTCACTATGAGCTTTTGGGTGTTTGGGTTTTTCCCTGTCTTCAGTTTTCTTGATGCACACATGTTTCTCAATTCTTGGAATGTGAGCTGGTCATACTTAGTTGGCAAGGAGTCACTGACTTCAGGCCTTGAAGACATGCTAGTGTGGTGTGGTGTATGCACCTACCTACTCTAGTGGGAACTACTAAACTCTCTTGAGTTGGAGAAAGGGTGTGCTAGGCCCTTGACACCCAACTCTAAGTTCAGTAGAACTTACTTTATTCTAGACTTGATTTATATGTACCTAAGTACCTAAGTACCTTTAGTGGGTTTCAGTTAGTCACTCACTGAGATTATCTGGTAAAACAATAGCAAGCTTGAATCCCAACCGCTGCACACCAATGTGAGAATTTGGCCTGGTATATGCTGTCCACTAATCAAAGTGGGCACCTTGCACCAGTCCAAACGACCCTTATTGATGATTAGGTTAAGGCAACCTTTATAGAAAGCTATCCTAGTGGTAGCTGTGGAGAGCAGCCTTCAGGCTAAGTCTTGAAGGAATGTAAAGCAGCTTGTTTTACCAGTATATAACCTCTTGAATGACCAAATGAAAGGAGAACCACACCAGGTATATATAAAATATATATATTTATTACTAAACACTCTCTACTAACCAGTACCACCACCACCAATACCACAACCTATACCAATACCACCACCACCAAAACCACCACCACCAGTACCATCAATACCACCTATACCATCACCAACACCACCAATACCAGCACCACCAACACCACCAATACCACCACCAATACCACCAACATGACCAATACCACCACCACCAATACCACCACCAACAATACCACCACAAATACCACAACAATACCACCACTAATACCACCACCACCAATACCACCATCACCAATTTCACCATCAATACCACCATCAGTACCACCACCACCAACACCACCACCACTACCAATACCACCATTACCAATACCACCGCCATCATCAATACTACCACCACCACCAATACCAAAAGCACCAATACCACCAACACCAATACCACCACCAATACCACCACCAATCCAATACCACCACCACCAATACCACCGCCAATACCAATAACAGCACCACCACCAATACCAATAACACTACCAACAATACCACCACTACCAATACCACCACCAGCAATACCACCAACACCAATACCACCACCAAATCCTTCAATACTACCATCACCACCAATATCACCACCACCAATACCACCACAACCAATACCAGCAATACCACCACAACCATTACCAGCACCACCAATACCACCACCACCAATGCCAATACCACCAATACTAAAACCACCACCACCAATACCAATACCAATAATACCAAAAATACCATCACCAATACCACCACTAATACCACCAATACCATCACAAATACCACCAAAACCTCCACCACCAATACCATCACCACCAATACCACCACCACCAATACCACCACCAATAACACCACCACCAATACCACCACCATCAAAACCACTACCACCAATACCACAACCACCAATACCACTACCACCAATACCAGCACCACAAATACCACCACCAATACCACCACCATTTCCACCACCAGTACCACCACTACCAATACCATACCATCACGACCAATATCACCACCACCAATACCACCACATCCAATCCCACTACCACCACCAATATCCCCACCACCAATATTCCCACCACCACCAATACCACCACCACCACCAATACCACCTCCACCAATACCACCACCACCAATACCACCACTACTTCCACCACCAATAACTCCACCAATACCACCACCACCAATACCACCACCACTAATACCCCCAGCAATACCACCACCAATACCATCACCAATACCACCACTACTGATACCACCACCAATACCACCACCACCAATACCACTGATGCCACCATCACCACCAATATCACCACCACCAATACCACTACCACCAATACCACCATTACCACCACCACCAATACCACCACCACCAATACCACCACCACCACCAACACCACCACCAATACCACTACTAATGCCAATACCACCCCCACTAATACCACCACCCCAATACCAATACCACCACCAATACCATCACCAATACCACCACCACCAATACTACCACCAATACCACCACCAATACCACCACCACCATCAATACCACCACCAATAACACCTTCACCAATACCACCACCACCAATACCACTGTGAGAAGTTGGCCTGGTATATGCTGTCCACTAATTAAAGTGGGCACCTTGAACCAGTCCAAACGACCCTTATTGATGATTAGGTTAAAGACAACCTTTATAGAAAGCTATCCTAGTGGTAGCTGTGGAGAGCAGCCTTCAGGCTAAGTCTTGAAGGAATGTAAAGCAGCATGTTTTACCAGTATATAACCTCTTGAATGACCAAATGAAAGGAGAACCACACAAGGTATCTATAAAATATATGTATTTATTACTAAAAACTCTCTACTAACCTCTTTATGAGATTAGAGAACAAGGCACACAATATTACAGTACTAGAACGACAGTAAATAGCACAATACACAGTGGGCTCCAGGGGGAGACCAAACCATATATTAAGAAAGTGGTATAACAACCACAACGTGACTAGACACAGTGCCTAGAGCACGTAGAATCGCTGGGACCCCAAGGAACCACCCAAGGTAGTGACACAGGGGACCCACGGGTGACGCGTGCAGTGTGAGAACACAGCCGCGAGCTCCGTACAATCCTATGGGAAAGTCGCGGTTGGAATTTTAAAGATTAAGGACACTTAGGAGAGGCCTTTGAGCAAACCCTTTTTGACTTAGAAGGTTCTAAGGCCAGCACCCATGTGAGCACCGGAGTACTCGTGTTACCTCACCCAGGGAAGCCAGGTGCATAGGTGTCAAAGGGTGTCGGGAATCGCCGTTGTTTTCAATGGCGAGATGCTGCAAAGTGCTGCTGCCGTGAAGAAGAAAAGTGTCCGGTGTGATCCAAGCCTGGATCGAAGATGTGAAGAACCTGAAAGCAGAGGGGACAGAGTCTGGGTCACTTGCCAGTGACCAGGGGCACGATAGACGAATGCCCACCGATGTCGGGTGCTTCAGGTGCGAAGAGGTGAAGCTTGACTCTGCAGCCACGGGGACCAGGAGACGTTGACGATGACCAAAGTCCGCAGAGGAGCTGTCCCACAAAGGATGTCGAGTGCTGGGGGGTCAGTGCACGGATTGAACACCAACAAGCCTTGGCAACTGCAACCCACGCGGTCAGAGTAATGATGCTTCTGTGAGGACCAGCAAGGTCCTGGGGACTCCCCAAGCAATGGAGAGTCAGGGCACGCCTGGAGCAACTAGTGAAGCCCACTGAAAGTTAAAGTTCCCTTCTCAGGGACCCACAGGTTGACGGACCAGGGATCGTGAAGGGACCTCAAGAGGAATCACAAAATGCCGGCCCACGGAACACTCGTGGAGTGTAGACCTGCAATCTTTGGTGGAATTACTGCACGGGATCAGGGCTACAAGTAATCCAAAGCTCAGCCTCAGGGGTTGCCGGAAAGCTGATGCTTTTGCAAATCAACACGGTGTCCAGGGGTTCAGGTTGCACGGTCACCACGAGGGATACGGGCCTCAGACTTGCTGTGGGCACAGATCGAACTCAGAGACCTCGGGAACCCACCTCCTGTGTTGCAATATTCTTTGTAGTCCTCAGGAGCTTCGGAGATGCAAACTGGTCAGATGCATTAAAGGTGCCTGCCTTGCAGGGGAGTAACTCCTTTACTCCAAGGGAGATTCTTCAGTCATCCAGCGTAGTGTAGATTGTCGAAGTACTTGGTTTCTGTAGCAGAGTTTAGTCCAGGTGTAATCTAAAGTCCTGTAGCCAGGGGTTCCTACTTTATACCCAAGGAAGGGGTGGGACAAACTCTGGGGACCCACCTATGGGAGGGTCAGGACAGAGGGGTGGCTACACCCATGTCCTTTGTCCAGTTTCGTGCCAGAGTAGGGGCTGATAGCCCCTGCAACCGGTTTGAGCTGGACTATGCACAGGGACACCAAATGTGCCCCCAGTGCAGACATCAAAGCACTATCAGAGTGCACCCACCCAGCCCCAATACACTAAAGCCTGTCTGGGAGGTGGTCACACCTCCCTGTGACAGGAAACCTATTGTCCAGCCTCCCCTGCCTGAGTTTCGTCCAGCAGCAGGAGGGCAGACTCGTGTCTGTGGCTGGCAGCACCATTTTGTGATGCCAGGGCTCGGTGAAGCTGGTACCGGGTGTACCGGTGCTGTCATATTTCTCCCTCTAGGAGGGAGGAATCATACCTCCCACACCAGTTACTGGTGTGGAGGTATGATTCCAAGGTGTTTGACACCAAACACAACATAATTCCTTGCAGCCGTTTTAGAGTTAGCATTTACCGCGAGGTTATAATGCACTTAAGAGTATATGGTTGGTTGGGGGGGCGTGGTTTGACGCGCAACCAAGATGGCCACGCGTCTTTGAGCTCCGTGAGACCCAGGGTGCGAGCGCTCGTGAACATGCTGCATGGGTGACTTTTTGCTTCACCGTGTAGCAGATTTGGACGGCGGAACAGTTTCTGAGACGGCAGAAACAACTTTCAGGCGTTTTGGTCCATATACTCGGTGACTTCTCTCACGAAGAATCTTCCGCTTGGGCTGGAGTTAAGATGGCGGCGGGAAGAGGAGCGGTGCCAATACAGGTTCTAAGCAAGTAACGCTGCGAAAAGTCCTTTTGGGCTTCAGAGTGTTTTCTTTTTCCGGATAATGAGGTATTGTTTCTTGGGTTGTGTATACCTCTGAATATTATATGCTGATTTGGCTGGGAAGACACATTTCTGAGGAGATTAGTTCTGCTACAAAATGGCGGCCGCTGACAGACTCTCTATTGGAAATTTTTGAACTTTATTGGCGGTCTATTTTGTTCTCTGCTTTATGGCACAGGGGGTGACTTATCCATTGTCCAACATTTGATTTACATTTTTGGAAGCCTCTAATGCATATTTTGTCTATGGCAGGATAGGTGGTATCTATCCAGTTTCATTACCTACAGCTAGTGTGCAATTTACAGCCGACACTACTACCTGTTGTCAGGGGTCGCTGGCTTTTTTCTAGTGACGCATTTTTCCTAGTGGCGCATTTGTCTATGAACATACACTAGCTGCTCTCAGGATGTAACAAAGCGGTCACGTAGAAGCCTGCCTCAGTGTTTGCTGTCCTTTGGGGTAATTTCTAGTTTGTGGTGATATCCAGTACCTCAGCATTCAGGTTATTCTGCTCAATTGCGATATCTACGCACCCAATATCATCCTGTGTGGTTTTTTCTTTTTGTGTGCATTATTCCAATGGCGGAAGGCATGGGTGTCACCCCCAAAGACAGAGACTCGAAAGGGAATCTGAAGAGGTCTAAACAGAATTCTCCCACCCCGGATATTTCGACGAAGGGCAATATAGAATCTGCTTCTACATTAGATACTATTTTACTCAAGCTGAATTCAGTCCATGACATAGCGCAAAGCACTAAAACAAACACTGATCTGCTTCAGGTTGAAGTGGCGGCAATTCGAAATGATCTCAAGACTCTTTCTTTACGTGTTTCTAATGCGGAAATAAGAAATAGTTCTGTTGAAGACTTCACGAATAAGCAGTCTAAACATGTTCAAAGTATGGAACGCTCCTTGGCCTCCTTGAGAAGAGACTTGACTGAACAAGAAGACAGAAATCGCAGAAGTAACCTTCGCATTTTTGGTTTACCGGAGGACTGTGAGAAATCTGCTCCTTCAGTATTAGAATTTTTACTTACTTGGATTCCTTCTGTAATGAACATTTCATTTAAAAAAGAATTTGAAATTGAACGTGCTCATAGAGTTCCCACCTTTAAGCCTAAAACGCTTTTGTATCCAAGGCCGCTGATATTTAAGCCTCTGCGTCATCAACATACTGAGCAAATCCTGGCCCAAATGAGGAAGATTAAAACGTTACAATGGGAAGGGCACAGAATTTCAATATCACAGGACTTTGCTAGAGACACCGTCATCCGTCGCAAGGGTTTTTTAAATCTACGTAAAAGGCTTATAGATATGAATATTCCATTTTCCTTTGCAGGACCCTCTCATTTCAGAATAATTTTTAGAGGTCGGTCGCAGATTTTCTATGAGCCTGCAGAGCAGTCAATTTTTTTGGATAATCATTCTGAATCACAGATGGACTCTGACTCTCTTCCTGGTACTTCTCAGCCCTGATGACTTTTTTAATCTGTTGGGATTGCCTTTGATTTCTGTGCCTTTCCACAAATTGTGTGGGTCGTCTTCTTCCTATGTATTCCTTAAGTTTGAGGTTTACTATGCATTGTAATTGAGGTTTGCTCTGTTTTGAATATTTTCTATTAACTGCTGTTTCCCTTATAGGTCTTATGGTATTTTATATTTTTATCTTTTTATGGAAGCTTTCTTAGATGGTTGCATTTGCTATTTTAGCTTATTTTGGTGTTTTTTATTATTTTTTATTGTCGTCTCATTGGTTGTTAGTATTGTATCTCTATTTTTTCTTCTTTTTTCTTTCTTTATCAGTTGCTTATATCTCTGATCTTTCAAATTCGTATCTGTTTACTAGTTTCTTGCCTTTCTGTATGCACGCTTTTGCCTTATGTTCTATTATTGATTTTACTCTTTTTAGTGTTTATGTTTATGAGGTGGTCTGCCTGTGACTTTTCTTCATTATTTTTATAATGAATGATTTAGATCAGTATATACTTTGCTCACTCTTTCTCTTCTTGGTTCGTCTTTGCTTTCTTTTCCATCTTTACTTCATATACGCTATTCTCTTTATTGTCTGTTTGGGTTGTTTCTTCTCCTTTTTCCTGTTTTTATGCAGATGCCCAATTCTTCTGTGGACTTTATACTTACTTTAGTTTTTGGGCATTATTGTTGCTCGTATGTTTGTCTATGTTTTGTTTGTGCAACTTCTATATATGAAATTATTATTTTTTTCTCTTCGTTTTCTCTTTCCTGTTGGTATTATTGATGTGTGTTATCCATGAATTATATCTTTGGTATAATATGATATTTTCTTTCTGTTAGTAATCTTTCTTATACCTTCATACTGCTTTTTAAATGCTATTATATCTATACAGTTGATATGTTAATAGTTTGGGATTTATAATCCTTCATATTACTTCTTACATCATCTCATTTACTGTTTGGTATGCTACTTTTATATATTTATTATGTCTTAGGATGTTTCCTATAATACTATGAAATAGTCTTCCTAAGGGCCTTAAAACTGATAGTTATATGACACCACTGTTTCTCGCTTGTTTTTCAGAATACTTGGTAATGTTTGGTATGTTAGTGGCTTATCGATTATTATGCTTATATTGGGCCTATATTATTTCAATTTTATATTCTAGTATGCCACTTATTAGTATATATTATGCCTTAGACTGGTATTTATATTATCTAACATTCTTAGATTTATTACCTCAATTGTTATTTATTGATTACTATTGTCACTCTTTCCTACTTAATATGATATATTGCTGATTATTTTCTAATATGATAGGTGTAGTTTTTGGAGGATCGATTTTTTATACTTGTTGATGAATTTTTTGAGAGTATTGTAGACATTAATATTTATATACTGGTTCTGCTGCTTATTGAATTACTTATTTATTTTTGAGCGGTTCGCATTGTACCTGTTGGCCGCTGTGGTTGCTTCTCCACGTTTTTCCCCATGCTTATTGTCTATTACAGACATCCCCTGGTGGGGTTTTTCTTTTTTAATGCTCCCTTTCTCTATGGAGCTCTTTCTTTCTTTTTTCTCCTATCTCTAACCTTTTCTTCCTTCTTTCTGTTTTTCCTTTCCTGGGGACCTCTGCTTCGGTATGTTTTACATGTTTTTCTAGATCATTATTCACCCAGACAGCTGATGATCTGGTGGTTTATTTCCCTTTTTTTCTATATCAGATGATTTTACATGTGTGATCCTATACCCTATCTATGGCTGGCTTAACTGTAGTCTCCCTTAACGTGCGTGGGCTGAATCACCCCGTTAAGAGGGCCAAGATCCTTGACTACTATAAGAGTTTATCTGGAGACATTGTTCTACTTCAAGAGACTAAGATAGCCTATAAGGAAGCTTTGTTATTGCGGAATGAGTGGGTTCTTGATGTTGCTTGTTCTGAAGCATACGGTAAGAAGAATGGTGTGGTGACTCTGATTTCCAAGAACTCTGGGCTTTCTATTGTTACTGCTGAACACGGTATTAATGGTAGATGGCTGCTTTCTCGCTTATCCAATGGTTCGGATGATTTATATATCATGAATATTTATGCCCCTAATAATGATGATCATCTATTTTGTTTTCCATCAATAAAAAGCTCTCTGACATTCCTCAAAATGCCAGAACAATTGTGGGTGGGGATTTTAATTTGCCCTTAGACCCTATTTTGGACAGACATTCTGCTTTTCAATTTCGCCCTCCTAGGTCACATAAACAATTGCTCAATATGTGTTCTTCTCATCAGCTTGTTGATGCGTGGAGACTGCATAATCCTACAGGTAGCGGTTTTACGTTTTTCTCATCTCCACACTCTAGCTTCTCTCGTATCGATTATCTACTAGTTGACGCTGCTCTTTTAAAACATACCACAAAGGTCATGGTTCATCCAATAGTCGTCTCTGATCATGCAGCAGTCTCACTAAATGTCCTTAATTTCACAGACACAAGAGGGCCTCGTACTTGGCGTCTTAATACAGAGATTCTGGAGGATAACGTTGAAGTTCAAGAACTTAATGAGGAAATTCATAATTTTTTCAATGATAATGAGTCCTCAGTGAATTCCCCAATAGTTTTATGGGACGCATTTAAATGTACTATTCGGGGCATATTATCAAAAAGATGTCAAGAAGGAATAAGAAAATTCAGAATTCGCTGCAGTCTTTAAGTGATGAGAATAAACGTAAAGAGGCACTTTACAGAAGTTCTAACGATAAATCTCTCCTACAAGATATCAAAAATCTGAAATACTCTTTTAACTCTATAGTCACTAAAAGGGCTCACATTGGGGTACATGCTCAAAAATCTCGACAGTTGTTATTACAAAATAGAGCTGGTAAACTCTTGGCTGCCACCTTAAAGTATCAGAATACTAATGTTAAATCTACCCAGATTTCATATATTACTGATAAAAATGGTTCTAGGAAATTTCATACTCAAGAAATACTTGAAGTTTTTCGTGATTTTTATGACAAATTATACACCCCTAAGGATCAATGTAGTATTTCTGTTTGTCAGGAGTTTCTGAACTCGATCCCTACGAATTCTATTTCACATTCTGATATGATTGCTTTGGGGAAACCCTTGGAGAATGAAGAGATAATTCAGGCTATCAAGGCTACTCGTTCGGGGAAGGCTCCGGGGCCTGATGGCTTCCCGATTGTTTTTTATAAAACATTTTCCTCCTTATTAATTAAATATCTTAATGGGATTTTTGATCACTTTATCCTTACTGGCAAGGTATCTGGTTCGGCCGATGAGGCTACTATCGTTGTGATTCCTAAAGAAGGCAAAGATCATTCCGATCCTAAACATTTTCGTCCAATTTCACTATTAAATATGGAAGCTAAAATTTTTGCTAAGATCTTAGCTAAGCGTCTAGAGGGGCACATCCCTAATCTCATTCATGAATCCCAAATGGGTTTCGTTAAAGGGAGACTTGCTAGAGATAATATCCGAACCTTCTGTCATATTTTAGAGAAAGCAAAACTGTCTACGTTACCATCGGCGGCGATTGCCCTTGATGCCGAGAAGGCTTTCGATAAAGTCTCTTGGCCTTTTTTACAAGCAGTACTTCAATCACACAATCTTGGCGACTCTTTTATCAATATGGTAATGTCTCTCTATGCGCAGCCCAAAGCTAACATTAGAGTAAATGGGGCTATGTCGTCCTTTTTTAATCTTCATCAGGGGACTCGAGAAGGGTGCCCTCTATCACCCCTTCTTTTTTTACTATCTATAGATCCACTCCTTCGTTTACTCAACTTGAACAAAGGTATCAAAGGCTTTCAATTTGGTTCACATACGCTTAAAACAGCCGCTTATGCGGATGATGTTCTAATCTTTTCAGAAGATATTGTTGCTGCAATTCCTGTTATTTCTAACACCATCAGAGAGTTTTCGCTGGTTTCCGCCTATACTTTGAATAAGGAAAAGACGGAAATGTTCCCCCTTAATTCGTTATGTTTTCCTGTCCATCTGGGTGACTCGGGATTTAAGTGGCAATCGACTCGAATTAAATATTTGGGAATTTGGTTTTGTAAGGACCTCTCAGAGACTATTTCTTATAATGAATCCCATATCATAACTAAAATTAAAGATCTTTTGTCTTCTTGGTCTCCTAAATATATTTCCTGGTGGGGAAGATTACAGACCCTTAAGATGATGATCACCCCGATTATTAACTTTTTATCCTCCATGATTCCTATAAAGCTTTCTTCTTCTTTTTTTCATGAGATTGATTTACTCACTTCAAAATTCTTGTGGAGTGATAAACGCGCTAGAATTGCTTATAAGCATCTTAGGAAATCTTATGTTTTGGGTGGGTGCAATCTTCCAGATTGGAATTTGTATCAAACTGCCTTTTTAGCCTCTCAAGGTGCGCTCTGGTTCCTCCCAGACTCTCAGCATACTCCCCGTGGATTTTTATTGAACGTGTTTTATGTACTCCTCTCTCTACACCGTCTTTTATCACTGCTTCTAAACTTGTGCTTGGGCATTCTCAGCGTATTATTCTGGATACGATTGCTGCATTAAAATGTATTGATAAAAAGTCTCTACTCCGATTCATAAATCAAGATGGTCTTCCTTATGGTATAATCCTAAAGTTATTGTTGATTTTGAGCCTGCTACGATTTCTTCATGGGCTAATAGAGGTATTAGATTAGTAAGGGATCTTTATGACTCTAATCATGACCCTCTTCCCTTCTCCACTTTGGCTAGAGACTATAATCTTAGTAATATGGATTTTTATTAAATTAAAGGTAGCCCTTTCTAAGGTTCCTCTGTCCTCGGATTCGGTTACTGTCTCGTTACTGTCTATATGGTCTCGTTCAGGTCACACTGCTTCTAGAGTATATACGTTTTTATCTGCTCCCTCTCCTTCACAGACTTCACTCACACAAGATAAGTGGTCTCATCACTTTGACAAAGATATTTTTGAGCACATCTCACAGGAGTCCTGGCAATTGATTGGGAAGCTATCTCTGCGTGATAAGATTGCTCCTTCCCTTATTCAATCTAAATTTTTTACACTTAATCTCCTCCATTGGACCTCTGCTCGTTTACATAAACTAAATCTTAGAGATAGTGATCTTTGCTGGAATTGTAATGTGGTTCCTGGCAATCACCAACATATGTTTTTTGAGTGCTCATTGTTGCAACCCTTTTGGGGTTTAATAGAGAAACACTTATCATTAATCTTTAATATTCCTTTAGAACTTTCCTTGCCTATGATTCTATTGGGTCCATGGGCGACATCTATACCTTTACCTCTTGATGATACGGATTTACAATTATTGGATTTACTTATATCCGTTGCTGTTAAAGTCATTCTAACTGAATGGAAGTCGTTTCACCTTTTATCGTATCACACTTGGTGGGCTTGGGTTTCATACCTTCGTGGGGCTCATACTTTTGTTGAGGAGAAACATTATACTCCGTCCATATCTAGTAAGGTCTGGAGGTCATTGGATAATTATATGAATCTAGCCTCTCAGGGGCTGGTAGCTCAGTATCCCTTTGATTCTCCTATTTAGGGGGCTCCATATGGTGAAGCAGTGGTTCCCTCTTCTTTCCTTTTTCTTTTCTTTTCCTCTTTCTTTTCTTCTGTCTTTTCTTTTTCTCACTGTTCTCTCTCTTTTTGTGTGATTTTAATTATCTAGCAATACAGCTATTGTAAGATTTTGACTTGGTTTGTGCTGAAGTCCTTATTTATTCTCTCTACTTAGACATGTATCATTCTCTGAATCAATTTTTTAACTTATAACATATGTCATTGGCTATTCATAGATTGGACTTTCTTTACTTCAATAATGAATTGTTTATACTCCTGGTCAGCACAGTGTTTATGTATCTTTTATTTCTCTTATTTAAAATAATAAAGATATTTGAACAAAAAGAAAAAAGAGTATATGGTTGGCTGCATCACAAACAACCCCGGAATAGTGGTTCCGAAGGCTGCAGAGGGGCTCTGCTCATGCATGGGCACCCTCTCACATAAAACCCAGCACCCTGCCTTCAGGATTGATAAGGCCTGCCATAGGGGTGACTGATAGGCTTATATGTGCAGTGATTAGGATAGATATAGTGAACCTATATCTAAGTAAGGGGTGCATGCACCACCTTACACAGGCTGCAGTAGCAGACCTGTTGTGTCATTTTGAATGGTCTCTCAGGGGTGGCATAATAAATGCTGCAGCCCCTGGGAGGCCTCTGGGGTATCTATGCCCTGGGTACATAGTATACCATATACTAGGGACTTATAAGGGTACCCCAGAATCCAATCTGGAGTGTACCTAAAGTACATGCAATCAATTTAGAGGAGAAAGCAGATAGACTGGGGTCCTGAATAGCAGGATCCCAGTCAGACTAAGTTGAAAACAGTGAAACATCAGCAAAAAGTGGGGGTAACTATAAGAAGCAGATCCTACTCTCCTACACACCCCCCCCCCAAACGTCAGGACATTAAACTAACCTTGACCAGTTGAGTCTTCATGTTCTAAGTGGAAATATCTGGAGAGTCAATTTCCATTGGCATGGTTACTCCCAGGTCTATGTTCCACTGTATAGTCCATCCCCTGTAGGGAAATGGACCACCTCAAAAGTTTGGGGTTTTCACCCTTCATCTGTTTTAGCCATAAGAGGGGCTTGTGGTCTGTCTGAACAATGAAGTGAGTGCCAAACAAGTATGGCCTCAGCTTCTTCAAGGCCCAAACCACAGCAAAGGCTTCCCTCTCAATGGCTGACCAACGTTTCTCTCTGGGGGTCAGCCTTCTGCTAATAAAAGCTACTGGCTGATCCTGACCTTCATCATTCAATTGTGATAACACAGCCCCTACCCCCAACTCAGATGCATCTGTTTGGACAATGAATTGTTTGGAGTAGTCAGGACTTTGCAGAATGGGAGCAGTGCACATGGCCTGCTTCAGGTCATCAAATGCCTTTTGACAGCTGACTGTCCACTGAACTTTCTTTGCCATTCTCTTGGAAGTTAAGTCATTCAAAGGGGTCACTATGGATCCATATCCTTTGACAAACCTCCTATAGTACCCAGTCAGGCCCAAGAAAGCTCTGACCTGAGTCTGGGTGGTTGGAGCAACCCAGTCCAGGATGGTCTGGATTTTGCTCTGCAATGGTTGAACCTGGCCTCCACCCACCAGGTGGCCCAGGTATACAACTTGGCTCTGCCCTATCTGGCACTTGGTGGCCTTGATAGTGAGGCCTGCTTTCTGCAGGGCCTCCAAAACATTTCTCAGGTGGACCAGGTGATCCTCCCAGGTGGAGCTAAAGACAGCAATATCATCTAGATATGCTGCACTATAGGCTCCCAGGCCTGTAAGGACTTTGTTCACCAACCTTTGAAAAGTGGCAGGTGCATTCTTCAAACTAAAGGGCATCACCACAAATTGGTAGTGCCCACTAGGGGTTGAGAATGCTGTTTTGGCTTTTGCATCCTCAGCTAGTCTGATCTGCCAGTAGCCAGCTGTCAGGTCAAATGTGCTCAGAAACTTGGCTGAGGCCAAAGTATCTATAAGCTCATCTGCCCTAGGGATTGGATGGGCATCAGTCCTAGTGACTGCATTGAGACCTCTGTAGTCAACACAAAACCTCATCTCTCTCTCTTACCACCCTGGGTATGAGGTTTAGGTACCAAGACTACTGGACTAGCCCAAGGGCTATCTGAGGGTTCAATCACACCCAAATCCAACATCTTCTGGACTTCAGTCCTGATGCAGTCCCTGACATGGTCAGGTTGCCTGTAAATCTTATTTTTAACAGGCAGACTGTCCCCAGTGTCCACTTCATGAGTGCACCAGGTAGTCTGACTTGGAGTCAGTGAGAACATATGTCTAAACTGGTTGAGAACTTTTCTGCAATCAGTTTGTTGCTGGTCAGTGAGGCTGCCTGCTAAGGCTACACCATCTACTGAACCATCATCCGGGTTCTGTGAGAGCAGGTCAGGGAGTGGATCACTCTCTTCCTCCTGTCCCTCATCAGTAGCCATGAGCAAGCCCATGTCTGCCCTGTCAACATATGGTTTGAGCCTGTTGACATGGAGCACCCTATGGGGGCTCCTGGGAGTTTCAAGGTCCACCAGGTAGGTAACCTCTCCCTTTTGCTCAATAATTGTATGAGGGCCACTCCACTTGTCTTGGAGGGCTGCTGGGGCCACAGGCTCCAACACCCATTCTTTCTGTCCTGGCTGATAAACAGTCAACACAGCCTTTTGATCATGCCAGGCCTTTTGCAATTCCTGGCTAGCCTCAAGGTTTTTAGTTGCCTTCTTCATGTACTCAGCCATCCTGGAGCAGAGACCAAGTACATAGTCCACAATATCCTGTTTAGGGGGTTTGAGAGGTAACTCCCATCCCTCCTTCACTAGACACAATGGAACCCTAACTGGATGTCCAAACAGAAGCTCAAATGGGCTGTAACCAACCCCCTTCTGTGGAACCTGTCTGTAGGCAAAGAGAAGGCAGGGCAAAAGTATGTCCCATCTGCGCCTAATATTTTCTGGGAGACCTTTAATCATGCCCTTTAAGGTTTTGTTGAATCTTTCAACTAAACCATTGCATTAGTGGGTGATAAGGGGTGGTAAATTTGTAATTTACACAACACTCCTTCCACATAGCAGTTAAGTAACTAGACATGAAGTTTGCCCTCTGTCTGATACTACCTCCTTAGGAAAACCCACCTTGGAAAAGATTCCCAGGAGGGCCCTTGCCACCACAGGAGCTGTGGTAGTTCTAAGGGGAATTGCCTCTGGATTCCTAGTGGCATGGTCCACCACCACCAGTATAAATCTGTGCCCAGATGCAGTTTGAGGATCCAGGGGACCAACAATTCAATCCCTACCCTCTCAAAGGGAACCCCCACCACAGGTAGTGGTATCAGGGGGGCCTTCGTAGGGCTACCTGCTTTACCACTGGCTTGACAGGTGACACAGGAGCGACAAAACTCCTTGGTGTCTTCAGACATATGAGGCCCATGAAAGTGAGGGACAATTCTGTCCCAAGTCTTGTTTTGGCCTAGGTGACCTGCCAATGGGATATCATGTGCTAGTGTCAGTAGGAAGCTCCTAAACTTCAGAGGTATAACCAACCTCCTGGTGGCTCCAGGCTTGGGGTCTCTACACTCTGAGTAAAGGAGTCCATCATCCCAGTAGATCCTATGGGACCCACTAGCACTCCCAGCAGCCTCAGCAGCAGCTTGCTGTCTGAGGGGTTCAAGAGAGGGGCAGCTCAGTTGCTCCTGGCTCAGATCTGCCCTGGAAGGGCCCCTGTCCCCAAGAACTCAACGTGATCAGGTTCAAGCTCATCTGGGACAGTTCCTTCTTCAGGACTAAGATCAGCTCCCTCAAGAGACTGATCTGGATTCTGAGGCAGGGGGAAGACACTGCCTTAACCCTACTGCTCCTCCTCTTGGAAGGTGCCTGGTCCATTTTCCAGGATCCAGGACCTGTTCAGTGTTAGACATTTTTGCCTGTGACCTGGTCATAGCAAACACATCTGCAGGGATACCCAACATTTCTGCATGAGTCCTGAGTTCCACTTCAGCCCAAGCTGAAGTTTCTAAATCATTGCCCAACAAGCATTCAACAGGGAGGTCTGCACTTACCACAACCTTCTTAGGGCCAGTTACCCCTCCCCAGGTGAAATTAACAACTGCCAAGGAATGGTCTGTCCTGACATTGCTAGCATTGGTCACTTGGTACATCTCACCAAGTATGATTTGCTCAGGAGCCACAAGATCTTTTGTCACCATTGTGACACTTGCTCCTGTGTCCCTGAATGCCAAGGCCTCCTTTCCATTGATTATAGGCTGTTGTCTGTATTTGCCCAGATTACTGGGGCTTACAAATAAGGAGGCCATATCCATGCCTCTATCACAGATCAACATAGCCTGAGTTGTAACTCTGACTAGGCCAGAGTCCATTTCAGATCCCATGGTTAACCCTACTACACCCTTATTTGGAACACCACCACTTGGAGCTGAACTAGGGGGAACAGTTGCATTAGGGGCAGTGGTGGTTGGAGTTGAGTCCTTGGACTTGGTACAATCACTTGTCCAATGGGTCTTCTGTTTACAGATTTGACACCATGGTTTCTTCTTGCCTTTTCCGTTGTTGGATTGTGACTCCCCACCAGATGCAGATTTTTGGGGCCCTTGAGAAGACTTCTGGTCTTTACCCTTCTCCCCACCCTTATCAGAGTTTTTAGAATCTTGCTTCTTGGAGACACCACCTTGGTTCTGAACCTTCTGCTTCACCCTGGTTCTGACCCATTTGTCTGCCTTCTGGCCCAATTCTTGGGGAGAGGTCAGATCAGAGTCCACCAGGTACTGTTGCAACAGTTGACTTTGACAGTTATTAAGGATCTGCTCTCTCATGATTAAATTATACAATCCTTTGAAATCACACACCTTACTGCCAAGTAACCAGCCTTCCAGAGCCTTAGTAGCACAATCAACAAAGTCAAACCAGTCCTGAGTCTGTGCCTTTTGGGTGTCTCTGAACTTTAACCTGTATTGTTCAGTGGTTAGGCCAAACCCATCAATCAGAGCACTCTTCAGGACTTTGTAATTATCAGCATCCTCTTCTCTAACAGTGAGGAGCTTGTCTCTACCTTTGTCTGCAAAGGAGAGCCACAAGATTGCTGCCCACTGCTCCTGAGGGACCCTCTGTACCTTACAGGCCCTCTCCAGTGCAATTATCAATTTGTGGATGTCATCCCCACTCTGGTAGGGAGGGACAATCTTGTTCAGTTTCCTATGGTCATGAGTATGTTCTCTACCTCTAGGGACACTGTGGCTGCCACCATGGGGCTCTAGCCCCAACTTCTGAGAAGCTCTCTGAAGCTCCAGGGATTCCCTATCTAAGGTCAATTGCTATCTCTTGATTCTGAGCTTAGCCCTCTCAAACTCAAGCAGTTGGCACTTCTTCTCATAAGAGGACTCCCTTTTATGAGAAGCAGAGGTCCTATGAGAAACAGAGCTCCCTACAGATGTACAAGAATGATTAGATTCCAGAGAAGGAGATCTGGATCTACTTGGTAAACTGTTAACCCTTCCAGGTGGGAGTAAAGAGGCCCACTGAGGCCTCCTTCCTCACCTTCAGGAAGGATTGGAGTTTCCAGGTTAGAATCATTTTGATCCTCCTGGCCAGCATCAGAGTCCAGGTCATTGAGGTTTTCACTCCCTGGCCTTTCCTCTTCTGCTGTCCCACCCCCTTTGCCTGCCTCATCAGACCCTGGGGTCTTTCTGAGGTCATCCAAAAGCAAAGTTACTATGAGTTTTTGGGTGTTTGGGTTTTCCCTGTCTTCAGTTTCCTTGATGCACACATGTTTCTCAATTCTTGGAATGTGAGATGGTCATACTTAGTTGGCAAGGAGTCACTGACTTCAGGCCTTGAAGACATGCTAGTGTGGTGTGGTGTATGCACCTACCTACTCTAGTGGGAACTGAGACTCTCTTGAGTTGGAGAAAGGGTGTGCTAGACCCTTGACTTATCCAACTCTAAGTTCAGTAGAACTTACTTTATTCTAGACTTGATTTATATGTACCTAAGTACCTTTAGTGGTTTTCAGTTAGTCACTCACTGAGATTATCTGGTAAAACAATAGCAACCTTGAATCCCAACCGCTGCACACCAATGTGAGAAGTTGGCCTGGTATATGCTGTCCACTAATTAAAGTGGGCACCTTGCACCAGTCCAAACTACCCTTATTGATGATTAGGTTAAAGACAACCTTTATAGAAAGCTATCCTAGTGGTAGCTGTGGAGAGCAGCCTTCATGCTAAGTCTTGAAGGAATGTAAAGCAGCTTGTTTTACCAGTATATAACCTCTTGAATGACCAAATGAAAGGAGAACCACACAAGGTATATATAAAATATATGTATTTATTACTAAACACTCTCTACTAACCTCTTTATGAGATTAGAGAACAAGGCACACAATATTACAGTACTAGAACAACAGTAAATAGCACAATACACAGTGGGCTCCAGGGGGAGACCAAACCATATATTAATAAAGTGGTATAACAACCACGGCTTGACTAAACACAGTGCCTAGAGCACGTAGAATCGCTGGGACCCCAAGGTACCACCCAAGGTAGTGACACAGGGGGCCCACGGAGGATGGGTGCAGTGTGGGAACACAGACACGAGCTCTGTACAACTCTATGGGAAAGTCGCGGTTGGAAATTTTGAGTTTAAGCACACTTCGGAGAGGACTTCAAGCAAACCCAGCTAAACATAGAAGGTTCTAAGGCCAGCACCCTTGTGAGTACCAAGGTACCCGTGTTACCTAGCCCCGGGAAGCCGGGTGCATAGGGGTCAAGTGGTGTCGGAAACCCTCGTCGTTTTCAATGGCGTGATGCGAAGAAGTACTGCT
This sequence comes from Calotriton arnoldi, assembly GCA_963921515.1. Taxonomy (NCBI): domain Eukaryota; kingdom Metazoa; phylum Chordata; class Amphibia; order Caudata; family Salamandridae; genus Calotriton; species Calotriton arnoldi. The sequence goes on along the minus strand of CAWUFW010006694.1, from coordinate 901,333 downwards.
GCCGTGGAGAAGAAAAGTGTCCGGTGTGACCCAAACCTGGATCGAAGATGAGAAGAACCTGAAAGCAGAGGGGACAAAGTCTGGGTCACTTCACGTGACCAGGAGCGGAGCAATCAAATGCCCACCGATGTCGGGTGCTTCAGGTGCGAAGAGGTGAAGTTTGACTCTGCAGCCACGGGGACCAGGAGATGTCGACGACAACCAGAGTCCGCAGGAAAGCTGGCCCACGAAGGATGTTGAGTGCTGAGGGGTCAGTTTATGGATTGGAGACCAACAAGCCTTGGCAACTGCAACCCACGCAGTCAGAGAAAAGATGCTTCGGTGAGGACCAGCAAGGTCCTGGGGACTCTCCAAGCAATGGAGAGTCAGGACACGTCTGGAGCAACCAGGAAAGCCCACTGAAAGTTGCCTTCTCAGGGACCCACAGGTCAACGGACCAATGATCGCGAAGGGACCTCAAGAGGAATCACACAATACCAGCCCACGGAACACTTGTGGAGTGTAGGCCAGTAATCTTTGGTGGAAACACTGCGCGGGGCTTGGACTACAAGTAGCCCAAAGCACAGCCTCAGGGATTGCCTAAAAGCATATGCTTCTGCAAATGTGCACAGTGTCCAGGGGTTCGGGTTGCACAGTCCCCATGAGGGCTGCGGGTCTCAGGTTTGCTGAGAGCACTAGTTGGCCTCGGGGAAGCTTGGGCACCCACCTCCTGTGTTGCAAAATCTTCGGAGTCCATCAGGAGCTGCGTAGATGCAAACCGGTCAGATGCGTTGAGGTGCCTGCCTTGCAGGGGAGTAACTTCTTTACTCCAAGGGAGATTCTTCAGTCATCCAGCAAAGCGTAGATCATCGAAGGTTACTTGGTTTCTGTAGCAGAGTTTAGTCCAGGTAATATCTAAAGTCCTGTAATCAGGGTTCCTACTTTATACCCAAGGAAGGGGTGGGACAAATTCTGGGGACCCACCTATGGGAGGGTCAGGACAGAGGGGTGGCTACACCCATGTCCTTTGTCCAGTTTTGTGCCAGAGCAGGGGCTGATAGCCCGTGCAACCGGTTTGAGCTGGACTATGCACAGGGACACCAAATGTGCCCCCAGTGCAGACATCAAAGCACTCTGAGAGTGCACCCACCCAGCCCCAATACACTAAAGCCTGTCTGGGAGGTGGTCACACCTCCCTGTGACAGGAAACCTATTGTCCAGCCTCCCCTGCCGGAGTTTGATCCAGCAGCAGGAGGGCAGACTCGTGTCTGTGGCTGGCAGCATCCATTTTGTGATGCAGGGGCTCTGTGAAGCTGGTACCGGGTGTACCGGTGCTGTCATATTTCTCCCTCTAGGAGGGAGGAATCATATCTCCCACACCAGTTACTGGTGTGGAGGTATGATTCCAAGGTGTTTGACACCAAACACGACATAATTCCTTGCAGCCGTTTTAGAGTTAGCATTTACGGCGAGGTTATAATGCACTTAAGAGTATATGGTTGGCTGCATCACAAACAACCCCGGAATAGTGGTTCTGAAGGCTGCAGAGGGGCTCTGCTCATGCATGGACACCCTCTCACATAAAACCCAGCACCCTGCCTTCAGGATTGATAAGGCCTGCCATAGGGGTGACTGATAGGCTTATATGTGCAGTGATTAGGATAGATATAGTGAACCTATATCTAAGTAAGGGTGCATGCACCACCTTACACAGGCTGCAGTAGCAGATCTGTTGTGTCATTTTGAATGGTCTCTCAGGGGTGGCATAATACATGCTGCAGCCCCTGGGAGGCCTCTGGGGTACCTAAGCCCTGGGTACATAGTATACCATATACTAGGGACTTATAAGGGTACCCCAGAATCCAATCTGGAGTGTACCTAAAGTACATGCAATGAATTTAGAGGAGAAAGCAGATAGACTGGGGTCCTGAATAGCAGGATCCCAGTCAGACTAAGTCGAAAACAGTGAAACATCAGCAAAAAGAGGGGGTAACTATAAGAAGCAGATCCTACTCTAATACAATAGGTATTGTTGATATTGGTGGTATTGGTGTTGTTGGTATTGGTGGTGGTATTGGTGGTATTGGTGGTGGTATTGGTGGTGATGGTATTGGTGGTGATGGTATTGGTGGTGGTGGTGTTGGTGGTGGTGGTGTTGGCGGTGGTGGTGTTGGTGGTGGGGGTATTGGTTGTGGTGGTATTGGTGGTGGTGGTGGTGGTGGTACTGGTGGTGGTGGTATTGGTGGTGGTGTTATTGGTGGTGGTGGTATTGGTTGTGGTGTTATTGCTGGTATTGTGTTTGGTGGTATTGTTGGTTGCATTGTTGGTGGTATTGGTGGTGATATTGGTGGTGGGAGTGTTGGTGATGGTGGTATTGGTCGTGTTGGTGGTATTGATGGTGGTGGTATTGGTGGTGTTGGTGGTGCTGGTATTGGTATGGGTGGTGTTGGTGGTAGTATTGGTGGTGGTATTGATGGTATTGGTGGTGGCAATGGTGGTATTGGTAGTGGTGGTATTGGTGGTGGTATTGGTGCGGTATTGGTTTTGGTGGTTGTGGTATTGGTATAGGTGGTGGTATTGGTGTTTGTACTGGTGGTATTGCTGGTGGTGGTGAAATTGGTATTGCTGGTGGTATTCATATTGGTGGTGGTGGCATTGGTGGTGGTGGTCGTATCGGTGGTGGTTTTATTTGTTCTGGTGGTATTGGTGGCGGTATTGGTTTTGGTGGTGGTGGTATTAGTATTGGTGGTGGTATTGATGGTGGTAAAACTGGTGGTACTGGTGTTGTTGGTGGTATTGGTGGTGGTATTGTTGTTGGTGGTGGTGGTGTTGTTGGTGATATTGGTGGTGGTGGTGGTATTGGTGGTGGTATTGGTGGTGTTGGTGGTGGTGGTATTGGTGGTATTGGTGGTGGTGGTATTGGTGGTGGTGGTATTGATGGTATTGGTAGTGGTAGCATTGGTAGTGATGGTGGCATTGGTGGTATAGATAGTGGTGGTGGTGGTATTGGTGGCGGTATTGGTTTTGGTGGTGGTGGTATATTGGTATAGGTGGTGGTATTGGTGGTGGTGGTAATGGTGGTATTAGTGGTGGAGCCGTTATTGGTGGTGGTGTGGTATTGGTATTGGTGGTGGAGGCATTGGTATTGGTGATGGTATAGGTAGTGATGGTATTGGTATTGGTGATGGTGGTATTGGTGGTGGTGGTGGTATTGATGGTGGTGGTATTGGTGGTGGTGGTGGTATTGATGCTGGTGGTATTGGTGAAGGTGGTGATATGTGTGGTGGTGGTATTGGTGGTGGGTGTGGTGGTGGTGGTATTGGTATTGGTGGTGATATCGGTGATGGTGGTATTGTTGGTGGTGGTGGTGGTGGTATTGGTGGTGGTGGTATTGGGGGAGGTGGTGGTGGTATTGGTGGTGGTGGTGGTGGTATTGGTGGTGGTATTGGTGATGGTGGTATTGGTGGTGGTATTGGTGGTGGTGGCATTGGTGGTATTGGTGGTGGTGGTATTGGTGATGGTGGTGGTATTGGTGGATGTATTGGTTTTGGTGGTGGTGGTATTGGTATAGGTGGTGGTATTGGTGGTGGTGGTACTGGTGGTATTGGTGGTGGTGGTATTGCTGATGGTGCCGGTATTGGTGGTGGTGGTATTGGTGGTGGTATTGGTATTGGTGATGGCATTGGTGGTGGTAGTAATGGTATTGGTGGTGGAATTGGTATTGACAGTGATGGTATTGGTGATGGTATTGGTGGTATTGGTGGTGGTGGTATTGGTGGTGGTGGTATTGGTGATGGTATTGGTGGTGGTATTGGTGATGGTATTGGCAGTGGTATTGGTGGTGGTGGTATTGGTATTGGGAGTGGTGGTATTGGTGGTGGTGGTGGTATTGGTGGGGGTGGTAGTGGTGGTATTGGTGGTGGTGGTATAGGTGGTGGTATTGGTGGTGGTGATATTGATGGTAGTGATGGTAGTGGTGGTGGTTGGTGATATTGGTGGTGGTGGTATTGGTGGTGGTAGTATTGGTGGTGGTAGAATTGGTGGTGGTATTAGTGGTGGTATTGGCGGTGGTGGTATTGATGGTAATGGTATAGTGGTGGTGGTGTTATTGGTGATATAGGTGTTGGTGATATTGGTGGTAATGGTGTTGGTGGTATTGGTGGAGGTAGTATTGGTGGTATTGGCGGTGGTGGTATTGGTGGTTATGGTATTGGTAGTGGTGGTGTTGGTGGTTTTGGTGGTGGGGGTATTGGTGGTGGTGGTATTGGTGGTGGCAGTGATGGTGGTGGTATTGGTATTGGTGGTGGTATTGGTGGTGGTATTGGTGGTTGTGGTGGTATTTGAGGTGGTGGTATTGGTGCTGGTGGTATTAGTGGTGGTGGTGGTATTGGTGGTGGTGGTCATGGTATTGATATTGGTGGTGATATCGGTGATGCTTGTATTGGTGGTGGTGGTATTGGTGGGAGTATTGGTGGTGGTGGTATTGGTGGGGGTTGTGGTGGTATTTGTGGTGGTGGTGGTATTGGTGGTGGTGATATTGGTGATGGTATTGGTGGTGGTGATATTGGTGGTTGTATTGATGGTGGTGGTATTGGTGGTGGTGGTATTGGTGGTGATGGCATTGGTGGTGGTATTGGTGGTAGTATTGGTGGTATTGGTGGGGGTTGTGGTGGTATTGGTGATGGTGGTGGTATTGGTTTTGGTGGTAGTTGTATTGGTAAAGGTGGTGGTATTGGTGGAGGTGGTACTGGTGGTGTTGGTGGTGGTATTGGTGGTGGTGGTATTGATGGTGGTATTGGTATTGGTGGTGGTGGTATTGGTATTGGTGGTGGTATTGGTATTGGCGGTGATGGTATTGGTATTGGTGGTATTGGTGGTGGTGGTGGTATTGGTGGTGGTGGTATTGGTGGTGGATGTGGTATTGGTGGTGGTATTGGTGGTAATGTTGGTGGTGGTGGTATTGGTGCTGGCGGTATTGGTGATGGTATTGGTGGTGGTATTGGTGATGTTATTGGTGGTGGTATTGATGTGTTGTGGTATTGGGAGTGGTGGTATTGATGTTGGTGGTGGTGGTTTTGCTGGTGGTGGTGGTATTGGTGGTTGTGGTAGTGGTGGTATTGGTGGTGGTGATGGTATTGGTGGTGGTTAGTGGTGATGGTGGTGGTGTTATTGGTGGTAGTGGTATTGGTGGTGGTATTGGTGGTATAGGTGTTGGTGATATTGGTGGTATTGTTGGTGGTGGTATTGTTGGTGGTGGTATTGTTTGTGGTGATATTTGTGGTATTGGTGGTGGTGGTATTGGTGATGGTGGTGGTATTGGTTGTGGTATTGGTTTTGGTGGTGGTGGTATTGGTATAGGTGGTGGTATTGGTGGTGGTGGTACTGGTGGTATTGGTGGTGGTGGTGGTATTGCTGATGGTGGTGGTATTGGTGGTGGTGGTATTGGTGGTAGTATTGGTATTGGTGGTGGTATTGGTTTTGGCAGTGATGGTATTGGTATTGGTGATGGTAATGGTGGTATTGGTAGTGGTGGTATTGGTGGTGGTGTTGGTGGTATTAAAAACCATAATCCTATGCACACGCTATATTCAATAACATATTATGATTACGTTATATCGCTGTATTATTTTCACACATTAGACACACATTGATGAAAATAAAGTTTCTTTTCAATAATAATGGTTGTTCAAGTATTCTTTTGTTCTTTATTATTAGTAGGATTGCCCAGCCAACACGTGTTTCGTCGTGGGTGATATCCCAACCGACTTTTTCAGGGCTGTCACACACACATTGATGTCAAAACGACATTCAAGAAGTATTCTTTCTATTGGGTTTTCTTCTTCAGTAGAGACCCCCAGGTGATTATCCTGGTCATCGCTGAATCAACGCACACAGATGGCAGCGGTCTAAGACGTACTCGCTTAGATCCACACCACAGGATAATCACCTGGGCGTCTTTACTGAAGAAGCAAACCCAATAGAAAGAATACTTCTTGAATGTCGTTTTGAACACAAGTCTAGGGACACTGCAGCGAGCATCACCCACGACAGGCAAGATCGGGAGTCACCTTAATGATAGCTGGGACGGAAGAAGAACCTTCAGGGAGAACAGCAATAGATATCGTCCACCTGCTCGACAGCCCTGAAGAAGTCGGTTGGGATATCACCCACGACGAAACACGTGTTGGCTGGGCAATCCTACTAATAATAAAGAACAAAAGAATACTTGAACAACCATTATTATTGAAAAGAAACTTTATTTTCATCAGTGTGTCTAATGTGCGAAAATAATACAGCGATATAACGTAATCATAATATGTTATTGAATATAGCGTGTGCATAGGATTATGGTTTTGATTACAGTGGACCGCGCCAAGGGTCCCGTTTGAGGGTTTAGGGTGTTAGTTTCCCTCACCTCTGCACCGCACGAATAGCTCACATGAAAATCGCGTATACTCAGGAGGCACCAGTTCCAAACTAAGAAAAAGACCCCCTCTTTTTGTCTTTACGAGTATTGGTGGTATTGTTGGTGGTGGTAGTATTGTTGGTGGTGGTGGTGGTATTGGTGGTGGTGGTATTGGTGATGGTATTGGTGGTGGTATTGGTGGTGGTGGTATTGGTTTTGGGAGTGGTGGTGGTGGTGGTATTGGTGGGGGTGGTAGTGGTGGTGGTGGTATAGGTGGTTTTGGTGGTGGTATTGGTGGTGGTGATATTGGTGGTAGTGATGGTATTGGTGGTGGTTAGTGATATTGGTGGTGGTGGTATTGGTGGTGGTAGTATTGGTGGTGGTATTAGTGGTGGTATTGACGGTGGTGGTATTGATGGTAATGGTATTGGTGGTGGTGGTGATATTGGTGGTATTGGTGTTGGTGGTATTGGTGGAGGTGGTATTGGTGGTATTGGTGGTGGTGGTATTGGTGGTGGTGGTATTGGTGGTGGTGGTATTGGTGGTGATGGCATTGGTAGTGGTGGAGTTGGTGGTGGTGGTGTTGTTGGTGGGGGTATTGGTGGTGGTGGTATTGATAGTGTTACTGATGGTGGTGGTATTGGTGGTGGTATTGGTGGTGGTGGTATTAGTGGTGGTATTTGAGGTGGTGATATCGGTGATGGTGGTATTGGTGGTGGTGGTATTGGTGGTAGTATTGGTGGTGGTGGTATTGGTGGGGGTTGTGGTAATATTTGTGGTGGTTGTGGTATTGGTGGTTGTGATATTGGTGGTGGTATTGGTGGTATTGGTGGTGTTGGTATTGGTAGTATTGGTGGTGGTGGTATTGGTGGTGGTGGTGGTATTGGTGGTGGTGGCATTGGTGGTATTAGTGGTGGTGGTATTGGTGATGGTGGTGGTATTGGTGGCGGTATTGGTTTTGGTAGTGGTTGTATTGGTATAGGTGGTGGTATTGGTGGTGGTGGTACTGGTGGTAATGGTGGTGGTGGTGGTATTAATGGTGGTGGTATTGATGGTGGTATTGGTGGTTGTATTGTTGGTGGTGGTATTGGTGGTGGTATTGGTATTGGCGGTGATGGTATTGGTATTGGTGGTATTGGTGGTATTGGTGGTGGTGGTGGTATTGGTGGTGGTGGTATTGGTGGTGGAGGTGGTATTGGTGGTGGTATTGGTGATGATATTGGTGGTGGTATTGGTGGTGGTGGTATTGGGAGTAGTGGTATTGGTGGTGGTGGTATTGCTGGTGGTGGTGGTATTGGTGGTGGTAGTGGTGGTATTGGTGATGGTATTGGGGGTTGTTAGTGGTGATGGTGGTGGTGGTACTGATAGTAATGTTATTGGTGGTTGTATTGGTGGTGGTATAGGTGTTGGTGATATTGGTGGTATTGGTGGTGGTGGTATTGGTGGTCGCGGTGGTATTGGTGGTGATGGTATTGGTGGTGGTGTTGGTGGTGGTGTTTTTGGTGGTTGTGGTATTGGTGGTGGTGGTACTGGTGGTGGTGGTACTGGCGGTGGTGGTACTGGTGGTGGTGGTACTGGTGGTACTGGTGATGGTTGTATTGGTGGTGGTATTGTTGGTGGTATTGGTGATGGTGGTGGTGGTATTGGTGGTGGTATTGGTGGTGGTGGTGGTATTAGTGGTGTATTGGTGGTGGTGGTATTGGTAAGGGTGGTTTTGGTGGTAGTATTGGTGGTATTGGTAGTTGTATTGGGGTGGTGGTGGTAGTATTGCTGGTGGTGGTTATATTGGTGGAGGTATTGGTGGTGGTATTGGTGGTGGTGGTTATATTGGTGGTGGTTGTATTGGTATTGGTGGTATTGGTGTTGGTATTGGTGCTATTGATGGTGGTGGCATTGCTCATGGTATTAGAGGTGGTTTTGGTGGTGGTATTGATGGTGGTATTGGTGGTGGTATTGGTGATGGTATTGGTGGTGGTATTGGTGGTGCTGATATTAGTGGTGGTGGTATTGGTGGTGGTGGTATTGCTGGAGGTGGTATTGGTAGTGGTATTGGTGGTGGTGGTATTGGTGGTGGTGGTGGTGGTATTGGTGGTGATGATATTAGTGGTAGTGGTGATATTCGTGGTATTGGTGGTGGTATTGGTGGTATTGGTGGTAGAGGTGGTATTGGTGGTGGTGGTATTGGTGGTGCTGGTATTGGTATTGGTTATGGTGGTATTGGTGGTATTGGTAGTGGTGGTATTGTTGGTGTTGGTAGTATTGGTATTGGTGGTGGTATTGGTGGTGGTGGTATTGGTGGTGGTGGTCGTATTGGTGGGGGTGGTATTGGTGCTGGTGGTATTGGTGGTGGCAGTCATATTGGTGGTGGTGGTGGTGGTATTGGTATTTGTGATGGTGGTATTCATGGTGGTATTGGTGGTGGTGTTGGTAGTGGTATTGGTGGTGGTAATGGTGGTGGTGGTATTGGTGGTGGCGGTATTGGTGATGGTATTGGTGGTGGCGGTATTGGTGATGGTATTGGTGGTGGTATTGGTGTGTTGTGGTATTGGGAGTAGTGGTATTGGTGGTGGTGGTATTGCTGGTGGTGGTGGTATTGGTGGTTGTGGTAGTGGTGGTATTGGTGGTGGTGATGGTATTGGTGGTGGTTAGTGGTGATGGTGGTGGTGGTATTGGTGGTAGTGGTATTGGTGGTGGTATTGGTGGTAGAGGTGTTGGTGATATTTGTGGTATTGGTGGTGGTATTGGTGGTGGTATTGGTGGCGGTATTGGTTTGGTGGTGGTGGTATTGGTATAGGTGGTGGTATTGGTGGTGGTGGTACTGGTGGTATTGGTGGTGGTGGTGGTATTGCTGATGGTGGTGGTATTGGTGGTGGTGGTATTGGTGGTTGTATTGGTATTGGTGGTGGTATTTGTGGTGGTAGTATTGGTATTGGTATTGGTTTTGGCAGTGATGGTATTGGTATTGGTGATGGTATTGCTGGTATTGGTAGTGGTGGTATTGGTGGTGGTGTTGGTGGTATTAAAAACCATAATCCTATGCACACGCTATATTCAATAACATATTATGATTACGTTATATCGCTGTATTATTTTCGCACATTAGACACACATTGATGTCAAAACGACATTCAGAAGTATTCTTTCTATTGGGTTTTCTTCTTCAGTAGAGACGCCCAGGTGATTATCCTGGTCATCGCTGAATCAACGCACGGAGACGGCAGCGGTGTAAGACGTACTCGCTTAGATCGACACCACAGGATAATCACCTGGGCGTCTTTACTGAAGAAGCAAACCCAATAGAAAGAATACTTCTTGAATGTCGTAATGAACACAAGTCTAGGGACACTGCAGCGAGCATCACCCACGACAGGCAAGATCGGGAGTCACCTTAATGATAGCCGGGACGGAAGTAGAACCTTCAGGGAGAACAGCAATAGATATCGTCCACCTGCTCGACAGCCCTGAAAAAGTCGGTTGGGATATCACCCACGACGAAACACGTGTTGGCTGGGCAATCCTACTAATAATAAAGAACAAAAGAATACTTGAACAACCATTATTATTGAAAAGAAACTTTATTTTCATCAATGTGTGTCTAATGTGCGAAAATAATACAGCGATATAACGTAATCATAATATGTTATTGAATATAGCGTGTGCATAGGATTATGGTTTTTGATTACAGTGGACCACGCCAAGGGTCCCGTTTGAGGGTTTAGGGTGTTAGTTTCCCTCACCTCTGCACCGCACGAATAGCTCACATGAAAATCGCGTATACTCAGGAGGCACCAGTTCCAAACTAAGAAAAAGACCCCCTCTTTTTGTCTTTACGAGTATTGGTGGTATTGTTGGTGGTGGTAGTATTGTTGTTGGTGGTGGTGGTATTGGTGGTATTGGTGGTGTTGGTATTGGTAGTATTGGTGGTGGTGGTATTGGTGGTGGTGGTATTGGTGGTGGTGGCATTGGTGGTATTAGTGGTGGTGGTATTGGTGATGGTGGTGGTATTGGTGGCGGTATTGGTTTTGGTAGTGGTTGTATTGGTATAGGTGGTGGTATTGGTGATGGTGGTACTGGTGGTAATGGTGGTGGTGGTGGTATTAATGGTGGTGGTATTGATGGTGGTATTGGTGGTTGTATTGTTGGTGGTGGTATTGGTGGTGGTATTGGTATTGGCGGTGATTGTATTGGTATTGGTGGTATTGGTGGTGGTGGTGGTATTGGTGGTGGTGGTATTGGTGGTGGAGGTGGTATTGGTGGTGGTATTGGTGATGATATTGGTGGTGGTATTGGTGGTGGTGGTATTGGGAGTAGTGGTATTGGTGGTGGTGGTATTGCTGGTGGTGGTGGTATTGGTGGTGGTAGTGGTGGTATTGGTGATGGTATTGGGGGTGGTTAGTGGTGATGGTGGTGGTGGTACTGATAGTCATGTTATTGGTGGTTGTATTGGTGGTGGTATAGGTGTTGGTGATATTGGTGGTATTGGTGGTGGTGGTATTTGTGGTCGCAGTGGTATTGGTGGTGATGGTATTGGTGGTGGTGTTGGTGGTGGTGTTTTTGGTGGTTGTGGTATTGGTGGTGGTGGTACTGGTGGTGGTGGTACTGGTGGTGGTGGTACTGGTGGTGGTGGTACTGGTGGTACTGGTGATGGTTGTATTGGTGGTGGTATTGTTGGTGGTATTGGTGATGGTGGTGGTGGTATTGGTGGTGGTATTGGTGGTGGTGGTGGTATTAGTGGTGTATTGGTGGTGGTGGTATTGGTAAGGTGGCTTTGGTGGTAGTATTGGTGGTATTGGTAGTTGTATTGGGGTGGTGGTGGTAGTATTGCTGGTGGTGGTATTGGTGGTGGCTATATTGGTGGAGGTATTGGTGGTGGTATTGGTGGTGGTGGTTATATTGGTGGTGGTGGTATTGGTATTGGTGGTATTGGTGTTGGTATTGGTGCTATTGATGGTGGTGGCATTGCTCATGGTATTAGAGGTGGTTTTGGTGGTGGTATTGATGGTGGTATTGGTGGTGGTATTGGTGATGGTATTGGTGGTGGTATTGGTGGTGCTGATATTAGTGGTGGTGGTATTGGTGGTGGTGGTATTGCTGGAGGTGGTATTGGTAGTGGTATTGGTGGTGGTGGTATTGGTGGTGGTGGTATTGGTGGTGATGATATTAGTGGTAGTGGTGATATTTGTGGTATTGGTGGTGGTATTAGTGGTATTGGTGGTGGAGGTGGTATTGGTGGTGGTGGTATTGGTGGTGCTGGTATTGGTATTGGTTATGGTGGTATTGGTGGTATTGGTAGTGGTGGTATTGTTGGTGTTGGTAGTATTGGTATTGGTGGTGGTATTGGTGGTGGTGGTATTGGTGGTGGTGGTCGTATTGGTGGTGGTGGTATTGGTGCTGGTGGTATTGGTGGTGGCAGTCATATTGGTGGTGGTGGTGGTGGTGGTATTGGTATTTGTGATGGTGGTATTCATGGTGGTATTGGTGGTGGTGTTGGTAGTGGTATTGGTGGTGGTAATGGTGGTGGTGGTATTGGTGGTGGCGGTATTGGTGATGGTATTGGTGGTGGCGGTATTGGTGATTGTATTGGTGGTGGTATTGGTGTGTTGTGGTATTGGGAGTAGTGGTATTGGTGGTGGTGGTATTGCTGGTGGTGGTGGTATTGGTGGTTGTGGTAGTGGTGGTATTGGTGGTGGTGATGGTATTGGTGGTGGTTAGTGGTGATGGTGGTGGTGGTATTGGTGGTAGTGGTATTGGTGGTGGTATTGGTGGTAGAGGTGTTGGTGATATTGGTGGTATTGTTGGTGGTGGTATTTTTGGTGGTGGTATTGTTTGTGGTGATATTTGTGGTATTGGTGGTGGTATTGGTGATGGTGGTGGTATTGGTGGCGGTATTGGTTTTGGTGGTGGTGGTATTGGTATAGGTGGTGGTATTGGTGGTGGTGGTACTGGTGGTATTGGTGGTGGTGGTGGTATTGCTGATGGTGGTGGTATTGGTGGTGGTGGTATTGGTGGTTGTATTGGTATTGGTGGTGGTATTTGTGGTGGTAGTATTGGTATTGGTATTGGTTTTGGCAGTGATGGTATTGGTATTGGTGATGGTATTGCTGGTATTGGTAGTGGTGGTATTGGTGGTGGTGTTGGTGGTATTAAAAACCATAATCCTATGCACACGCTATATTCAATAACATATTATGATTACGTTATATCGCTGTATTATTTTCGCACATTAGACACACATTGATGTCAAAACGACATTCAAGAAGTATTCTTTCTATTGGGTTTTCTTCTTCAGTAGAGACGCCCAGGTGATTATCCTGGTCATCGCTGAATCAACGCACGGAGACGGCAGCGGTGTAAGACGTACTCGCTTAGGTCCACACCACAGGATAATCACCTGGGCGTCTTTACTGAAGAAGCAAACCCAATAGAAAGAATACTTCTTGAATGTCGTAATGAACACAAGTCTAGGGACACTGCAGCGAGCATCACCCACGACAGGCAAGATCGGGAGTCACCTTAATGATAGCCGGGACGGAAGTAGAACCTTCAGGGAGAACAGCAATAGATATCGTCCACCTGCTCGACAGCCCTGAAAAAGTCGGTTGGGATATCACCCACGACGAAACACGTGTTGGCTGGGCAATCCTACTAATAATAAAGAATACTTGAACAACCATTATTTTCATCAATGTGTGTCTAATGTGCGAAAATAATACAGCGATATAACGTAATCATAATATGTTATTGAATATAGCGTGTGCATAGGATTATGGTTTTTGATTACAGTGGACCGCGCCAAGGGTCCTGTTTGAGGGTTTAGGGTGTTAGTTTCCCTCACCTCTGCACTGCACGAATAGCTCACACGAAAATCGCGTATACTCAGGAGGCACCAGTTCCAAACTAAGGAAAAGACCCCCTCTTTTTGTCTTTACCAGTATTGGTGGTATTGTTGGTGGTGGTAGTATTGTTGGTGGTGGTGGTATTGGTGGTGGTGGTATTGGTGATGGTATTGGTGGTGGTATTGGTGGTGGTGGTATTGGTATTGGGAGTGGTGGTATTGGTGGGGGTGGTAGTGGTGGTGGTGGTATAGGTGGTTTTGGTGGTGGTATTGGTGGTGGTGATATTGGTGGTAGTGATGGTATTGGTGGTGGTTAGTGATATTGGTGGTGGTGGTATTGGTGGTGGTAGTATTGGTGATGGTATTAGTGGTGGTATTGACGGTGGTGGTATTGATGGTAATGGTATTGGTGGTGGTGGTGATATTGGTGGTATTGGTGTTGGTGGTATTGGTGGAGGTGGTATTGGTGGTATTGGTGGTGATGGTATTGGTGGAGGTGGTGGTATTGGTGGTGATGGCATTGGTAGTGGTGGAGTTGGTGGTGGTGGTGTTGGTGGTGGGGGTATTGGTGGTGGTGGTATTGATGGTGGTACTGATGGTGGTGGTATTGGTATTGGTGGTGGTATTGGTGGTGGTGGTATTGGTGGTGGTGGTATTGGTGGTGGTATTTGAGGTGGTGGTATTGGTGCTGGTGGTATTAGTGGTGGTATTGGTGGTGGTGGTGGTATTGGTGGTGGTGGTCATGGTATTGTTATTGGTGGTGATATCGGTGATGGTGGTATTGGTGGTGGTGGTATTGGTGGTGGTATTGGTGGTAGTATTGGTGGTGGTGGTATTGGTGGGGGTTGTGGTAATATTTGTGGTGGTTGTGGTATTGGTGGTTGTGGTATTGGTGGTGGTATTGGTGGTGTTGGTATTGGTGGTATTGGTGGTGGTGGTATTGGTGGTGGTGGCATTGGTGGTATTAGTGGTGGTGGTATTGGTGATGGTGGTGGTATTGGTGGCGGTATTGGTTTTGGTAGTGGTTGTATTGGTATAGGTGGTGGTATTGGTGGTGGTGGTACTGGTGGTATTGGTGGTGGTGGTGGTATTAATGGTGGTGGTATTGATGGTGGTATTGGTGGTTGTATTGTTGGTGGTGGTATTGGTATTGGCGGTGATGGTATTGGTATTGGTGGTATTGGTGGTGGTGGTGATATTGGTGGTGGTGGTATTGGTGGTGGAGGTGGTATTGGTGGTGGTATTGGTGATGGTATTGGTGGTGGTATTGGTGGTGGTGGTATTGGGAGTAGTGGTACTGGTGGTGGTGGTATTGCTGGTGGTGGTGGTATTGGTGGTGGTATTGGTGGTGGTGATGGTATTGGGGGTGGTTAGTGGTGATGGTGGTGGTGGTACTGGTAGTCATGGTATTGGTGGTGGTATTGGTGGAGGTATAGGTGTTGGTGCTATTGGTGGTATTGGTGGTGGTGATATTGGTGGTGGCGGTGGTATTGGTGGTGATGGTATTGGTGGTGGTGTTGGTGGTGGTGTTTTTGGTGGTGGTGGTATTGGTGGTGGTGGTACTGGTGGTGGTGGTACTGGTGATGGTTGTATTGGTGGTGGTATTGTTGGTGGTATTGGCGATGGTGGTGGTGGTATTGGTGGTGGTATTGGTGGTGGTGGTGGTATTGGTGGTGGTGGTATTGGTATTCGTGGTGGTAGTGGTATTTGCGGTGGTATTGGTGGTGGTGGTATTGGTAAGGTGGTTTTGGTGGTAGTATTGGTGGTATTGGTAGTTGTATTGGGGTGGTGGTGGTAGTACTGCTGGTGGTGGTATTGGTGGTGGTTATATTGGTGGAGGCATTGGTGGTGGTATTGGTGGTGGTGGTATTGGTGGTGGTGGTATTGGTATTGGTGGTATTGGTGTTGGTATTGGTGCTATTGGTGGTGGTGGCATTGCTCGTGGTATTAGTGGTGGTTTTGGTGGTGGTATTGGTGGTGGTATTGGTGGTGGTGGTATTGGTGGTGGTGGTGGTGGTATTGGTGATGGTATTGGTGGTGGTATTGGTGGTGCTGATATTAGTGGTGGTGGTATTGGTGGTGGTGGTATTGCTGGAGGTGGTATTGGTAGTGGTATTGGTGGTGGTGGTATTGGTGGTGATGATATTAGTGGTGGTGGTAATATTCGTGGTATTGGTGGTGGTATTGGTGGTATTGGTGGTGGAGGTGGTATTGGTGGTGGTGGTATTGGTGGTGCTGGTATTGGTATTGGTTATGGTGGTATTGGTGGTATTGGTAGTGGTGGTATTGTTGGTGTTGGTAGTATTGGTATTGGTGGTGGTATTGGTGGTGGTGGTATTGGTGGTGGTGGTCGTATTGGTGGTGGTGGTATTGATGCTGGTGGTATTGGTGGTGGCAGTCGTATTGGTGGTGGTGGTGGTGGTATTGGTATTGGTGATGGTGGTATTGTTGGTGGTATTGGTGGTGGTGTTGGTAGTGGTATTGGTGGTGGTAATGGTGGTGGTGGTATTGGTGCTGATATTGTTGGTGGTGGTGGTGGTGGTGGTAGTGGTGGTGGTGGTATTGGTAGTGATATTGGTGGTACTGGTATTGGTGGTGTTATTGGTATGTGTGGTGAGGGTATTGGTGGTGGTGGTATTGGTAGTATTGGTAGTGGTATTGTTGGTGGTGATGGTATTGTATTGGTATTGCTGGTGGTGGTACTGGTATTGGTGGTGTTATTGGTATGTGTGGTGAGGGTATTGGTATTGGTGGTGGTGGTAGTATTGGTAGTGGTATTGGTGGTGGTGGTGGTGGTGGTATTGGTGGTGGTGGTGGTATTGGAATTGGGGGTGGTGGTATTGCTGGTGGTATTGGTTGTCATATTGGGGTGGTGGTATTGGTGGTGGTGGAGGTATTGGTGGCAATGGTGGTGGTGGTGGTATTGCTGGTAGTATTGGTATTGGTGGTTGTGGTATTGGTATTGGTATTTATTGGTGGGTGTAGTATTGGTGGTGGTGGTGGTGGTATTGGTGGTGGTGGTATTGGTGGTAGTGGTGGTATTGGTGGTGGTGGTATTGGTGGTGGTTGTATTGGTGGTGGTGGTGGGATTGGTGGTGGTGATATTGTTGGTGCTAGTGGTATTGTTGGTGGTATTGGTGGTGATGATATTGATAGTGGTGGTATTGGTGGTGGTGGTGGCATTAGTGGTGGTGGTGGTATTGCTGGTGGTATTGCTGGTGGTGGTAGTGGTGGTATTGTTGGTGGTGTTGGTATTGGTGGTGGTGGTGGTGGTATTGGTGGTGGTAGTGGTATTGGTGGTGGTAGTATTGGTGGTGGTGGTTTGGGTGGTGGTGATATTGGTGGTGGTATTGGTGGTGGTATTGGTGTTGGTAGTGATGGTGGTAGTATTGGTGGTGGTAGTAGTGGTATTGGTGGTGGTGGTATTAGCATTGCCAGTGGTATTGGTTTTGGTGGTGGTATTGGATTGGTGGTGGTGGTATTGATGGTGGTGGTTTTATTGGTGGTGGTGGTCAATGAATCAATCACGGGTTTGTTAAAGCGCGACTACTCACCCGTAAGGGTCTCAAGGCGCTGGGGAGAAGGGGAGGTGCAGGTTCCAGTCCATCAAGGAGCGGGTCTGTCGAAGAGCCAGGTTTTGAGGTTTCTCGTGAAGATGGGGAGTGATGTTGTCTGCCTGAGGTGGAGCGGGAGGGCCTTCCATGCTCTGGCCGCGAGGAAGGAGAAGGAGCGACCTCCTGATCTGGTCTTTCTGGTGCAGGGGACCACGGCATAAGAGAGCTGAGCTGATTGTAGGGTTCTTTGGGGTGCGTGGAAGTTGATTGAGCTGTTGAGGTAGGCTCGTCCGGTGTTGTGGAGGGCTTTATGTGCGTGGGTGAGGATCTTGAAGGTGATTCTAGCCTCGATGGGGAGCCAGTGGAGTGTGCACAGGTGTTGGGCGATGTGACAGTGTCGTGGTAGGTTGAGGACCAGTCTTGCGGCAGCGTTCTGGATGTTTTGTAGCTTGCGGGTGAAGTTTTTGTTTATTCCGGCGTAGAGTGCGTTGCCGTAGTCGAGTCTGCTGGTGACGAGGGCGTGGGTGACGGTTTTTCTGTGCTCGAGGGGGATCTATTTGAAGGTCTTACGTAGGAGGCGGAGGATGTGGAAGCAGGAGGATGTGACGGAGTTGATCTGGCGGTCCATTTTGAGCTTGGATTCTAGGATGATTCCAAGGTTGCGTGCGTGGTCCGTGGGGGTGGGTGGGCTACCGAGGGTGGGGGGCCACCAGGTGTCATTCCAGGCATCAGGGTGTGGGCCCATGATGAGTACTTCTGTTTTGTCGGTGTTGAGTTGTGGGCAGCTGCTTTTCATCCATTTGGCGACAGCTTCCATACCTTCTTGGAAGTTGTGTTTGGCTGCGTTGACTTCGTTGGATAGGGAGAGGATGAGTTGGGTGTCGTCTGCATATGAAATAATGTTGAGTCTGTAGGTTCTGACGATGGGGGCGAGAGGAGCCATGTAGACGTTGAAGAGCGTTGGGCTGAGGGAGGACCCCTGGGGGACTCCGCAGGTGGTTGGTGTAGGGTGCAAGAGGAAAGGGGGAGTCTGACCCGCTACGTTCTGCCGGAGAGGAAAGAGTAGATCCAGTCGAGGGCCTTGTCACAGATACCTGCGTCGTGGAGTCTGTGTATTAGGGTGCGGTGGGATACAGTGTTGAAGGCCGCTGAGAGGTCGAGGAGGATGAGGGCTACTGTTTCTCCTATGTCCAGTAGGGAGCGGATGTCGTCTGTTGCGGTGAGGAGGGTGGTTTCTGTGCTGTGGTTTTTTCTGAAGCCGGATTGTGACAGGTCGAGGATGTTGTGCTCTTCGATGAAGGTGGCGAGTTGGCTGCTAATGGCTTTCTCAATGACTTTCACTGGGAACAGGAGCAGGGAGATGGGTCTGTAGTTTTTGAGGTCGTTGGGGTCCGCCGAGGGCTTCTTCAGGAGGGGGTAGATCTCGGCTTGTTTCCAGTCGTCTGGGAAGGAGGCGTTCGCCAGGGAGCAGTTGATGGTGTGACGGAGCATGGGTGCGATGGTGTCGGCGGCTCTGTTGAAGATGTGGAGGGGGCAAAGGTCCGTGGGGGCCCCAGAGTGGATTGACTTAATTGTCTTCAGTGTGTCTTTGGTGGTGAGGGCTGTCCAGCTGTCAATCGTTGGCTTCAGGTTGTCGGGGGTGGCTGGTGGTAGGTTCTGTGTTTTGGTTGTCTTCGTCGAAGTTGTCGTAGATGTTCTTGATTTTGTGGTGGAAGAAGGTGCTGAGTTTGTTGCAGAGGTCTTGTGAGGGGGGAATGTCAGTCGACTCGCCGGTGGGTTGGGCGAACTCCTTGATGATGTTGAAGAGCTCTTTGCTGTTGTGTGCGTGTGTGGAGATTCTGTCTTCAATCGTAGTTTTCCTCGTGTTTCTGATGAGCTGGTGGTGGGCGGTGGTGGCGGCTTTGAAGTTGTTGTGGGCTTCTGTGGATTTGGAGTTCCTCCAGGTCTTCTCGAAGGCAGGGGCAGGTGCGCCTGGACTCTCAGAGTTCGGGGGTAAACCATCTGGCTTTCTTGGTGTGTGCATTGTTGTTCTTCTTAAGGGGGCTATGGTGTTGACGCTGTCGGTGATCCATCTGTGTAGAGTTCGGGCGCAGTGTTGGGGGCGTCGTCTTCCGCGGTGGTTGGGGTGGAGTTGCTGAGTGAGGAGGTGAGCTGGTCGTCAGTGATTTTTGTCCAGTTTCTTCATGGGAGCAGGTGCTGGTGTCTGTGGATGGTGGGAGTTCTGAAGGTGAAGTGGATGCATCGATGGTCTGTCCACGGGAGTTCGGTGGTGTGGCTGAAAGTGATGGAGTTTCCTGTTGTGAAGAGGGGGTCGTGGGTGTGTCCCGCTGAGTGCGTGGGTTCGGTCACGATCTGGCGGAGTCCAATGTTGTGGAAGTTGTCCAGGAGGGATGTGGTGTTGGGGTCTAGTTGGTTGTCGAGGTGGAAGTTGAGGTCTCCCAGCAGGGTGTAGTTGGTGGATGTGATGGCATGCGGGGAGATGATGTCTGTGATGGAGTTGGCGAATGGTCCGCAGGGTCCAGGGGGTCAGTAGATGAGGGTTCCCCAGAGGGTGGTGGTAGGACTGGCCAGTATCTTGAAGTGCAGGTGTTCCATCAGGTCTGTGGGCTCGTCGGGGAATGTGTTCTGGCGGAGGGTGGATTTGTGGACGATGACGATTCCTCCTCCCGGGCGGGTGGGCCGGTCCTTCCTGGAGATTTGTATCTTTGGGGAATGGCGATGGTGATGTCCAGTCCCGAGGTGGTGTTGGTCCAGGTTTCTGTGAATAATGCTACGCCTGGGGTGGTGCTGTCGAGGAGGTCCCCGATTTCTGTGGCGTGTTTGTGGAGTGATCTGACGTTGAGGAGGATGCATTGTAGGGTCTTCGGTTCTGGTGTTTTCTTGCGGGCGGGTTATGCTGGGCCCGTGTTCCTGGCGGTGCTGTGGGTGTGCCAGCATCGGTGAGAGCTGAAGGGTCCGTGGGTGTCGGCTGGTGATGCTAGCTTGCAGTTGTTGTTGCGGCCTGGGTTGAGTGCGTGGAGTGTCGCTCGGTCGTAGCGTTGGCGGTGCGGAGGTCCAGGGTTCCTGGTGCTGGTTGCAGTCAGGTCGTGGACGGGCACAGACGGGCTTGCCTTTGGCACACCTTCGGCACACCAGCGGTGTGCCCACTGCATGCGTCCGCTGCGTGGCTGCACAGCGGCCGCCATTAAGTAGGGGTCGGGGAGGGCTGGACAGCTGGTAGGCGGGAGCGGGGAGGGGAGCTGGATTGGGCCGGTCGCGCTGGTCGTGCTGGGGGGGAGGGTTCGCGGGGCAGCAGCAGCGGGGAAAACGGGCAGAAAGGGAAAAGAGGAAAAAAGTGGAATAAAGCAGAAAAGCAGAAAAGTGCAAGAAAGGTGGAGGAAAGAGATAGAAGGAGAGTGAGAGGGAGAGATTGAAATGAGGGTAAAATGAGTGAAACGGAGAGGGAAAGCGGAGCGAGAGAAAGGAGACAGAGGTCCACTGGACCACCAGGGATGAGGCGCAGGTATAACCTGCTGGTGGAGGAGGGCCTCGAACACCAACACTCGAGAGTGCAGGGGCTCAGGGAGGCCTCACTTAATGGTGGAGCTGTGAGGGTGGGAGAGCAATTTCACTGACAATGAGTCAGTGGTCTTGGTGGTGGTGGTATTGGTGGTGGTATTGGTGGTGCTGGTGGCATTGGTGGTGGTGGTGGTATTGGTGGTGGTGGTAGTGGAATTGGTGGTGGTGGTGTTGGTGGTGGTATTGGTGGTGGTGGTATTGGTTGTGGTATTGGTGGTGGGGTATTGGTGGTGGTATTGGTGGTATTGGGGGTAGTATTGGTGGGATTGGTGGTGGGATTTGTGGTGGTGGTGGTATTGTGGTGGTGGTATTGGTGGTGGTGGTGGTATTGATGGTGGTGATGGTATTGGAGGTGGTGGTATGGTGGTGGTGGTACTGGTTGTGGTGGTATTGGTGGTTTTGGTGGTGGTGGTTTGGTGATGGTATTGATGGTGGTGATATTGGTGATGGTATTGGAGGTAGTGGTATTGGTGGTATTGATGGTGATGGTACTGGTGGTGGTGTTAGAATAAAAATGTCTTAGCTGTGTTGTTTATATATTGTTCTGCATAAGTTAGCATTCGCGGCACCATTTTATGTTTGGCCACCATTTTGAGCCATGATCGAAACAAATCTCTCAGTTTTTGCAAGAAGCAGCTTTGGTAGTTTTCGTTTTCTCCAAGGTTGGGCCTTGCTGTACTAATGAATGCACTGTTCTTATTATCGCATACCTTTCCAACTAGATAGAGGAGTGCTCCCACTAGTCCACCGGTGGGCACGGGCAGAATGACCTTGGTATGGAGATAGTGTTTGCCCATTCTCAGGATCGAAACTTATCCTTCTGTACCTCCTTTGTGTAGCTGCCTCCATCTGGAAATTTCCAATCTGGGCATGCCTTCATTGGTTCTGAATCGTACATAATGTATCACCATGTTTTCTGATGTCAGTCCCTCTGCAGCAATCTACAGAGACTGGGCAGACTGGGCTCCGCTCGAGTGTATCTGAATAAATATACTTGGTTTCTATTCTCTACTGTACGACTGACTCTTCTTTTGTATGGAAGGCTGAGAGGTGGTCGCGAGTGACCCGGGTCACTTCCTTCAGTGTTGGTATTGGTGGCGGCATTGGTGGTGGTGGTATTGTTGGTGGTTGTTTTGGTGGTGGTAGTGGTGGTATTGGTGGTGGTAGTAGTGGTGGTATTGGTGGTTGTGGTATTGGTGGTGGTGGTATTGATGGTATTGGTGGTGGTGTTATTGGTGGTGGTGATATTGGTGGTGGTGGTGGTATTGGTGGTATTGGTTGTGGTATAGGTGGTGGTGGTAGTATTGGTGGAGGTGGATGTATTACTGGTGGTATTGGTGGTGGTTTTGGTAGTGGTGGTGGTATTGGTGGTGGTATTGGTGGTGGTATTGGTGGTGGTGGTGGTATTGGTGCTGGTGATATTGGTGATGGTTGTGGTATTGGTGGTGGTGGTGGTGGTATTGGTGGTGGCATTGGTTGTGGTGGTGGTATTGGTGGTATTGATGGTATTGGTATTAGTGGTGGTGGTATTGGTGGTGGTGGTATTTCTATTGGTGGTATTGGTGCTGGTGGGATTGGTATTGCCAGTGGTATTGGTATTGGTGGGGTTGGTGGTATTAGATTGGTGGTGGTGGTATTGGTGGTGTTGGTGGTGGTGGTATTGGTGGTGGTGGTTGTGATGGTGGTGGTGGTATTGGTGTTGGTGGTGGTGGTGGTATTGGTGGTGGTGATATTCCTTGTGGTAGTATTGGTGGTGGTGGTGGTGGTATTGATTGTGGGGGTATTGCTGGTGGTATTGCTGGTGGTGGTGGTATTGGTGGTGGTGGTGGTATTGGTGGTGGTGGTGGTATTGGTGGTGGTATTGGTGGTGGTGGTATTGGTGGTGGTGCTATTGGTATTGGTGGTGGTGGTATTGGTGGCGGTATTGGTATTAGTGGTGGTATTGGTGGTGGTATTGTTATTGATGGTGGAGGTATTGGTATTGGTGGTGGTGGTGGTATTGGCATTGGTGATGGTGGTATTGGTGGTGGTGTTATTTGTGGTAGTGGTATTGGTGGTGGTGGTATTGGTGGTGGTGGTGGTATTAGTGGTGGTGGCATTGGTGGTGGTGGTGGTATTGGTGGTGGTGGTGGTATTAGTGGTGGTGGCATTGGTGGTGGTGGTGGTATTGGTGGTGGTGGTATTGGTGGTGGTATTGGTGATGGTATTGGTGGTGGTATTGGTGGTGGTGGTAATATTGGTGATGGTATTGGTGGTGGTACTGGTATTGGGATTGGTGGTTGTATTGGTGATGGTGGTATTGGTAGTGGTGGTATTGGTGGTGGTGGCGGTATTGGTGGTGTTGGTGGTGTTATTGGTGGTGGTGGTGGTATTGGTGGTGGTGGTAGTAGTGGTGGTATTGGTGGTGGAATTGGTGGTGGTGGTGGTGGTATTGGTGGTCGTATTGGTGGGGGTGATACTGGTGCTGGTAGCGGTATTGATGGTGGTAGAATTGGTGGTGGTATTGTGGGTAGTAATATTGGGGGTATTGATAGTGGTATTGGTGGTTGTGTTATTGGTATTGGTGGTGATGATATTAGTGGTATTGGTGTTGGTGATATTGGTATTGGTGGTGGTGGTGGTAGTATTGGTATTGGTGGTGGTGGTATTAGATTGGTGGTGGTATTGATGGTGGTATTGGTGGTGGTTGTTGTGGGCTTAGTGGTGGTGATATTAGTGGTGTTGCTGGTATTGATGGTGGTGGTATTGGTGGTTGTAGTATTGGTGGTGGTGGTAATGGTGGTGGTGGTGGTATTGGGGGCAATGGTATTGGTGGTGGTGGTATTGGTGGTGGTGTTTGTATTTGTGGTATTGGTGGTGGTGGTATTGGTGGTAGTGGTGGTATTGGTAATGGTATTGTGGTCTTGGTATTGGTGGTGGTGGTACTGGTGGTGGTGGTGGTGGTGGTGTTACTGGTTGTATTGTTGGTGGTGGTTTTGGTGGTGGTGGTGGTGTTGTTGTTAATAAAACAGGCTTTTGAAAACAGCCAGTCAGGTGGCTTTAGTGCAAATGACATGTAGCACAGATGTGCTTTTGTCAGCTTCAGCCCATTAGCACACGATTATGTGCTACCTGGAATTCACATGACTTAATTCGCTAATCATTTCTAAATCCATTTTACTCAGGGCGGGGTTGAAACAGACATGAGATAATGCCGGGTTAAAGTGAATGAAAGCGGGCGCCCATGTTACGGGGGCAGCCGTGCTGCTTAAAAAAACCAAAAGCGGTTTCAGCTGAAGCAGCGCATGTCCGGCCTGTAGTAAGAGAAACTCAATAAAGTAAATAGTGTTTACAGACTAAATAACAGGTCCCCTGTAACAACTGAAGTAAAGGGGCCAGTAGCCATGGGAGGTTACAAATTAAGACAAGGCTGTACTAAGGAGGGACTAACAAGCCTATTAACGAATCCAGAGGCAGCATTTAGGAAAGACAATGACACAAGCCAATAAAAAATATGGGCGTAGAGTGGGCGCAGCTTCTCTCCCATACTCTACTCCAGCAGTCTCGCAGAGCGAGCAGCGCATGCACGCTGCCACTAGGCTCGACCTAAAAAGCCTTAGAAATTCACTGAAAAACACAAAGGTTACAAGGATGTTATAGTTAGGCTTAGATTTCATACACACAAAACCATAGAAATTCAGCAGGTACACAATCACGTTCATACCCATTCATACATCCATACAACCATTCACATACCCGCTCACTCACCAATACAGTCACTCACATACCAAATCACTTAACCAAACACCCACTAAAACAGCCACTCACTCACCCATACAGCCACTTACACACCGAGTCACTCATTCATACGGCCACTCACACAGCCACTCAGTCACCTATACACCCACACACTCACCCATACAGCTACTCACACCCACTTATTCACCAATACTACCACTCACACACCCACCAACTCACCCATACAGCCTCTCAACACAGCCACTCATGGCTGTTTTGAGAGGATGATTGGGTGAGTGAGTGCATGTCTGAGTGACTTTGTAGGTAAATAAGTGGGTGTGTGAATAGTTGTATGGGTGAGTGTGTGATTATGTGATTGGCTGTATTGGTGAGTGGCTGGTTGTATAGGTGGCTGTATGGGTGAGTGAATGGTTGTGTGAGTGGCTGTATGAGTGAGTCAGTGTGTGTATGAGTAGCTCTATGGAGGAGTGAGTGGGTGTGTGAGTACTGGTATAGGTCTGTGAATGGGTATGTGAGTGGTTGTGCGGTGTGTGAGTGGTTGTGTGGGTGTGTGAGTGGACGTACAAGAGGGTGTATGGGGGTATGAATAGGTGTATGAGTGGTTCTGTGGATGACGTCATCAGTGATGTCATTTGAGATGTCATCAGTGATGTCATCAGTGATGTCACTGATCATGTCACAAGTGATGTAATATATGAGGTCAAAAGCAGTGCATTGCGAGGGTGTCAGTTACAGTTAGCTCAGCTAACTATAGCTGCTGAATTTCACTGGTTTTGTACGAGTGAAATCTGAGCCTAACTATAATGTCCCTGTAAGCTTTAGTTTTTTTCAGTGAATTTTTAAGGTTTTTGAAATTCAGTTTCCTAACTCTAACATCCCTGTAACCTTTGGTTTTTAGGCGAATTTGTAAGGTTTTTCAAGTTCTTTTTCCTAACTATAATGTCCCTTTGACCTTTGGTTTTTTAAGTGAATTTCTATTGTTTTTTAACTAGTAGTCGCTTTTGAAGAGTGGTGGAGAAAGGGGCGGGGCCTCTGACCAGCTCTCAGGAATCCTGCTATATCGGACTTACTGGAGGTAACAGGAGGGCTGCGGGCCCCCAATAACCCTCAGCATTCAAAAGGTCTTCATCCCCCAACCAGCAGTGCGTCGTGAGGCATGTTTGCAGAGAGGAGTGGAAAGGGGGTGTGGCCTCCAAACACCTCTCAGAATTTTCACTGTGTGGGACTTACTGCAGGCAACAGGAGGGTTTGTTGGCCCCCAAGGACACTCTAGAGCCAAGGAGACTTCACCCCCCAACCAACAGTGCGCCAGGAGATGCGTTTGCACAGTCGTGGAGAAAGGAGGCGTGGCCTCCAAAGTCCTCTCAGCAATTGGGCTTGTGGGACTTACTGTAGGTAACAGGAGGGCTTGTTGGCCCACAAGAATACCCTAGAGCCAAGGGGACTTCATCCCCCAACCAGAAGTGCACCAGGAGGCACGTTTGCAGAGTGGTGGAGAAAAGGGGCATGGCCTCCAAAGTCCTCTCATCAATCACACTGTATGGGACTTACTAGAGGTAACAGGATGGCTTGTTGGCCCCAAAGACCCCCTGGAGCCAAGGGAACTTCATCCGCTAACCAGAAGTGCACCAAGGGCCACATTTTCAGAGTGGTGGTACAAGGGGGCGGGCCTCCAGTGACTTGTTGGCTCCTTTTCAATTTTCTTTTGTTTATTAGGGGAGGGGGCCGCATCTCCCCCCCTTCCCTGGGCCAATTTTGGCCCCGGGTACCCCATCCCCTGGGGCATGGCCTTTTCTGAATGGAGGTGGGGGGCTGTGCACCCCCCCTTCCCGGACCGATTCGGTCCTGGAAGACCCATCCCCCGGGACCCATACTTTTCCTTTTTTTAACTTTTGATTTAAAAAAACAAGGGGATGGGGGCCACACGGCCACACTCCCGGGCCGATTTTGGCCCAAGGACCCCATCTCCTAGAGCCTTTTCCTTTTTTTATTTTGAAAAAACGGGGAAGGGAGGCCGTGTGGCCCCACTCCTAGGCCAATTTTGGCCAGGGTAGCCCATCCCCCGGGGCCCGGCCTCTGGTGTGGGTGTCCTGGTCACACCCAGGGCACCCACATTGCAGAGTTGGGGGCCACAGGGTGAGCCTCAAACTTTCTGCGGTCCCTGCCAGCTCCCCATTCTCTTGCGGGAGCTGGCACTGCTTTTACACAGAAGTAGCTGCTAACATGCAGCTCCCTCTCTGTAAAAGTAATTGCGCTTGCTTTCAGCAAGCAAGAGCATTTCAATGCCCTTGCTTTCTGAGAGCAAGTACAGTTTGCTAAGCCATAACAAACAGCTACCTCCCAAGGGTGGACACCTCAGGAGGTCGCAGGAGCCGGCCCTGGGGGGTGGCAGTCCCTTGGGCCATCTATGGCTCTAGGAGGGGGGGCAGCGCGGGCCCACTTCATTACAGGACAAAGCCTCGGGGAGGTGGTGGTCCCTGGGTCTGTGGGGGGCTGCGTAGCCTCCCACATTAATTATAACGATTTGCCCCAGGGAGATGGCAGTCCCCGGGGTTTCGGGGTGTGGGCTAAAGCCCCCCTGCATTATTATTTCATTGAGCCCCGGGGAGGTGGCAGTCCCCGGGGCTGCGTGGTCCCCCCGCATTTGTCATATATTGCCCGGGGAGGTGGTAGTCCACGGGGCTGCTGGGAGGTCATGTGGCCTCCTCTCATTTGTCATATTTCGCCCCTGGGAGGTGGTGGTCCCTGGGGCTGCCGGGGCTGTGTGGGCCCCCTATTCATTCATACATTTGTCCTGGGAAGGTGTCGGTCCCCAGGGCAACCCCCTCATAAATTAATCATAATACCCTGGGGAGGTGGCAATCCCTGGGGCTTAAAGGCTACTAGGAGGGGTGGTCTGTGCAACCTCCTACTACATATTCTAAACATGCCCCTGGGACCTGGCCCTTCCGCAGGCCCATTACAAACAAAGCGCAGGACCTGCGCTTAAATTTTTAAAACATTTCAGTGAGATTCACAGATCCAGCGCAACTACTGCTGAAAATTTTAAAAATAAAAATACTGTGGGACCTCCCCAAGAGACCTAGGGGTCAGGGTATTTCTACCCCGCCCCATTTTCTTTTTTTGTTACATTTGTTCTTGTGACTCGGTTCAACTGAGTCAAAAGATGGCTGGCAACACTTCCTGGTTTGAAGTGTTGTCAGCCAATCAGATCTCAGCAAGAGATCTCGGGTGGGGTCGCGGATCCTCCACGTCCCCAGTTGTATATCATAAAACGTTTACATTTCTCTGCAACTACCAAACGGATTTATACCATTTAACAAAAAGGGCGCTTTCTAGACCAAGAGCTACCTTTCTGCCAAATTTGGTGTAATTCCGTTCAGTAGTTCAAGCTGTAGCCGTGTCTAAAGTTTCCTATGGAAATTAATTTGTGGAAAATGCATTTCGGGACACCCCTTTTTCTTGGTCCCCGCTTGGCGCATCACCCTGAAATTTTCAAGACAGCAGCTGAAGTGAGCGTCGAGCTAGTTTTGAAAATTTTGTGAGGATTCATCAAATGAGGCTAAAGTTATTAGCAAACCAAAAAACGCTCTTCCTATGGAAATTAGGTCCTAACTATAACTACCTAGCAGCAACCGCCAGTAGGTGATATATATATATATGCAAAAGCATTTCTCTCATTAAAGATGAAGCCTGCATTCAAAGGTTGGGAGGATCCATATATTTATTCGCCAAACAGCACAAAGAGAAATTTCATTAGTTGATGTATCAGGCAGCACATATTCCACAACAATAAAAAGGAGAAGCGTTTTCGCTGGATCCCAGCCCTTCTCACTCCAATTGGTTGTTCTCTTAATTGCTGCATATATACGTGCAAATGCACTAGATATAAAAGAAATATTTCCACATTCTGCAACACCTTTTGAAATGAAATTATTTTAATATATTCCTTTTTTAGCTTCAGCAATTCCAAATTCCAACACTGACCAGTTCTTAAACTTGTGTTTAAAAATCACAATAATTTATTTTCAATCTCCCAGCATAATTAATGTTCATTTAATAATATTTGACGTTGCAGAAAGTCTCTTGCAGAACAATTTCGCAAGCAAAAAAGATAGAACGTCTTTTTTAATTGCATTAATTCTGTCTGAATCCAGTTTTATCTCCGTGCTGCGAAGCTCTTCAATTTATGAGCCCCAAACACCCACCGCTCTGCCAGGGCCTTGGTGTCCTGCTCCAGACATACGTCTGTCTAGAGCGAAGATGTGAGTCGTGGACTCTCTTGGCGGGGACTTCGTTTCCGTGTGGTTGTAAGCCTTTAAATCTTCGCTCATTCTATTTTTTTTGCTTACTCAATTGTTCTGCAACAGACTTTCTGCAAGGTCGAATATTATGAAATGAACATTAATTATGCAGGGTGATTGAAAACGCCCCTCCTGTCCCACCTATGGCCTCGTCAAGCGATAGACTGAAGTCCTTGCATCTGGGCCTCCTCTTTTTCCCTGCTTGGGGGAGCACTCATCCCGGGGGCCAGCACTCATTGCCTCTGATGCGGACAGAAAGAGGCTTCAGTGTCCGGCAGCTGCATATGAGTTATTTTATGTTATTTCCTGCATGTGTTCCAGCACCACCCCCGCCCCCGCCCCCGACTTGCAAGCTGTGCCCCCCCCCTCTCCCTCCCCCCGCTGCGGGGGCTTCTGTTACTCCCCTGAGTTGTATATCACTGTTACAGTGCAGCAGGGACGTTCAGGCCTATTGCTACTAAATAGGGGTGGCAACTTTGCAAGGCAAAAATACTGGCCAATCGGTGTTATTTTGAGTCTGCAAAGGCCTGGAAGTGATACAAAATAGGACTTTAAACAAAATTGTTTATATTCATTTGTGACATGACTTTTCTGTCTTTGTTTACTTTAATTAGTAGTCAGTGGTCATTAACACAGCTATACAACACTGTTAAAAGAACTTCCTATTTATATTCACTGTTTCTAGTATATACAGATAATGGCTAAAAATACCGTCTTTAGTTCATCTTGCTTATTTTTGCACCAGCTGGCACATCAAAATGCCAGCGGCGCTGGTAGAAAACCGTCCAGGTGGCATCCCTAGTATCAAAACACTGTAAGTAGGAATACGTATTGACATGCTGTTCCACAGCCACACTGAAAGGTCCACGGGAAAGAGGCATGCTGGTCTCTGCCTCAGGGGGAACTTCTGTACTAGGTCAGGGCTTGTTTATCGGAAAGGACTGCCCTGGTACCCAGCAAGCACATCCGCTTCCCCTCTCCCGGGGAGAGCATTGTTCTCACCATAGCCTTATCTCTTGGCCGATCTTGCACAATGACAACTTGCAAGCAAGCAAAGCAGCATCTTCCAATCTGCATTCATCTATTACCACAGGGCACAAGTCGGGGGTACACACGGGTGGATGACATCCACCCATTATTTTACTAGGGTAGACGCTGTCCCTCCGGCAAGAAGTTGGGCCCCAGCGAAATATGCGGAACTTGTCCTCGTGTAATTTTACGACACCAGGACAAATTCAGCAGCGCCTGAAAGCTGAATGCTTTCCATTCCTACAGCAGCAGGGCACGAGTCCTAAAAAAAAAAAGTGGGGGACTAACCAAGGGGCATATCAGCAACAAATTGCGAGAATGATCGCAAAGCGCGCGTATCGCTGTTTTCCCTATCGCCGGCTATCGCTGCATTTCTTCGCCGAGTTAGCGCGGTATTACCAACGAGTTTCCCAAAGGCGATAAGAAATCCAGCGATAGCGGCGAAAAGCGCCAATATCGCGTGAAAAACAGCGATAACTTGTGAGTGCTAATGATAAGTGTGGATTTAACCAGCCAATCCACCTCCCATACACTACATGGTTAAGTCAGGTTTTGAGGAGACGTAAGGATCGGGCGATACCCGCGGTTAGCGGGAGTTTCAATATCGCCTCGCAAATCTTGTTAATACTGCGCTGTTGTGTTAGCGCTCTCTTACATGTTGTAACTTTGACGGCACGCCTACTTTGCATCTCATTAGCGATGTTCATCGCTGGAATGAGATGCGGTACAAAAACGGCTGCTAACAAGCGTTAATGCATGTTAGCGCCGCATTGTAAATAGGGAGATGAAATTATAGCCGCTTTTTTGGCTTTTAAAGCCAAAAAAGCGGCGAATTGACCCTTGATAATATGCCCTCTAGTTAGGCAGTATGCAAGTGACATCACAGCACATGACACCATGGCGCATGACATCACGGCATGTGACATCACATGTGGCATCACTGGAATTGACATCACAGGAAGTGGCATCACAAGGAGTGACATTAGATCTTAAGCCCTCACATATATGTTTAACAGGTCTATCATGAGTAACTTTGAGCACATTTTGAGTATACATGCAAACCCTCCTGAATTAGGCAGAAGATTTACACCTTGGTAAGCTACACTTAAAACAATGTTGCCTTTTGTCAGCGTAAAGCTTCCTCTACCCAAGGATTGAACAAACTAACTCTACCGCCAGCCTCCTCAACCAGGCATAATATTCCATATGCCTCAATGGGGGAGTGATTCGATTTAGGAAGGGAGAGGCTGGAATCTATGATAAATTTAACGAAAAGGGGGTACCTCTCTCACCATCGATAGAACAATCTTTTCTCCTCAGAAGTTCCTTTCATTAACTCTGAGTCTGGTCAATTGATGTACTTTGTCTCCTTGTACACATGTGCGTTTTCCCCTGCATTGAATCTGAACATACACTTCAAATAGATTGTACCAATTTTTAATCATATGCCTTATCCTTTGGCTATATCAAACATTTACTTTTTAGAAAAAACAGTAAAATAGCACTTAACACTTTTACATATCAGAATTAGACAATTCATACATTATCAAAGACGAGACTTGAACATCTAAATAACAACACAAACAAGCATTTGCAATGCAATCGGTCTCGCCTTTGGGAACTTATAAGTTTTTAGCTATGCAGCACATTATCCTGGCTGCTACAACATCTAGTGTTTTTTAACGTGGAAGTTTTTTTTTTACAGTTTTATATAGTGCGAACTAGACATGAAGGTTTTGGGGCGCTTACAGATGGAGGGGTGGTTTGCTTCAGTGATGCGGCAAAAACAGTAAGGGAGAAGTTGCCCCTTTTAAAACAGCAACAGCAGATGGCTGCAGAAGATGGAGAGGATTGAGCAAATGCACAGGCCCTTGTGAGTCGGAAGACGAAAATACCAGGATGGGTGGGAGCCTTAAAACAATGGTCGCCCCAAGCTCTGGTGAAACTTTGAAATCTGCCAAAGGCCAGGGAAAATGTAAACATGAGGACAGAGACGGGTCGCAGGAGTTATTTCACCGAAGTTAAAGGAAGGGAAAACAGTCTCGATTCACATAGTGAGTTGGCAGAAAAGTAATGTATTTTAGTGCACATTTTACAAATATAATGACGCAACACAGTATATCTGGACCAGTACACAAGATAAACACCACGCTGGGCAAGGAGCATACCTGTTAAGAAAAGTTGTACTAGCCACAGACGCGTGGGGATCTTGCAGGCCTGCTTTTCCCATGGAACTAGTTCTGGTGCTACCTGGTGCATGCACTAGTGAACTGTCATGGTCCCTGATGAGCCACTGCTTGAAATAAAGAGGTGGGTGAGCCGAAAGGCGTCGAACACCCCGAAAGCTGGATGTGGAAAAACAAGCAGAGGCCTTTCATTGTGAGGTGTGGGGAACCCACAGAGAGAGGGCTCGTGCTCTCCAGGGGCAGGGAGGCGTTCAGGACTGAGATGAGATGGTGGAAAGAGCATTGCCACAGATCTCCTTTCCTCTCTGCCCCATCTCTGTTAATAGTGCCTGTTCGCAGGAGGCGGACACCCCTTGTTTATGCTGGGGCTTCAAGGGATCTGTAATACATGAATGCAGGTGAGAATAGTGCCAGGGCAGCAGTCCTGCCACCCTCCTTACACCGTGCCCCCAAACATGACACATTAATGCAGCGCATTTACAGGAGGGGGACAACCTTGTTTATATGCAGTGGGGGTGGGGTCCCAGCAGGGGATGTGCATGTTCTGAGGAGTGGGCTGATCTGGGCTGGAACCTCTGTCTGCGCTGTGATCTTTGGCCTTCCTCGAGATATGCAGTGAGTGTGATGAAACATTCATTAACATGAAATAGTGCAGCAAAAGACAAGACACGTATGAAAGGACGGGTATAACCTGGCGGGAGTGCGTCAGTGGTGGTGCACGAGAGGATGTGACCTAACGGCCAGAGCTGCCGAGTTTAGAGCTGGGGAACCAGGTTTGAGTCTCGGCGTCGGCTCAACATACTGTGATTCTGGGCAAATCACTTAATCTCCTTGTGTCTATCAAATATGAATGCTCAATGTAATTGGTGCTCGTGTAAAGCGCTCTAATACGTTTGGGTCGAGTTCACGCTATATAAAACTGAAAAAAGGATAAGAATGGGAGGGGACAGTGATAAACGGCCATACCAAATTTTTGGGATTGTTAACAAAACTAGTGAACGGCATAACTCTACTTCACTGGCTAGCACTGCTTAGAACAGAGTGAGAAAACATAAAAACACCTAACTTTTTCTAGCGAGCTAAATCGAATTTATGTACAATGAAATGAAAGCGAAACAACGGCGGTTCCCAGAGAAGAAAATATTAGCATTATTTTAGCTTTTCACCGAGTGACACAAGTGCTCTCTGGTTTGTAGATTTCCTGCCTCGACCCGCAGACAGACAGAGAACTGCTGTTAAGAGAAGTGTCACCCTCCGGTCGGAAGCCACACGAAATATCCTGCCAACCTCCAAATCTGAAGCACGGCCATCCGCGACAAACCTAAACTAATTCGATTCTTACACAAACTTGAGTAGGCAACCTTTAGGCACTAGATTTGTAGTCCGCGGCTCTCCAACAAATGGAAAATGGATGCCAGAGGCAGTTTTGTGACAGAGCAGAGCGCGAAAGAGACAAACAAAAGCAAGAATGTATTTTTACCAGAAAAGGAAACCAAAATACGTGGTCGTTTTTTCTAGAAAGCAGCACGGTCAGATCATGTGCTTCAACATCTTAAAATCACTTACTAAATGTGCATCGAGTATACTCGCCTCTGTTTGCTGTTAGGTATGCAGCTCGGCTAAGGTGAAAGCAGCGGGAGTGTCAGGGAGCTTTTATTTGTTGGGTTAAATTGGAGGAAGCTGCCAGGGGTGGGAGGAGTTGTGGGGGGTGGGAGGCATGGGGAGATTAAGTGAAGTGAAATCAGCGCTGGCGAGCAGAGGGCTAAAACAAGTGGCAGAGGCAGACTTTTGGCGTGCATGCGTACGATGTAAAGCATTGCGCGCATGCGAGAGGGACAGGTCAGGCAAAATAGAGTGCGAATGCAGGCAGCCAATCATAGTGAAAAAAAGCATTTACAAATGCAATAGGACTCGTATTTACGCGAGACCTATTGCATTTGTAAACAAAAATGCGGGCGTCCAAGAAGGCAGGAACAGGAGTGGGTGGGGGTGGTGGTGGGCAGAGAAGGCACGGACTCTGGGAGAGAACGGGGGAGGCAGGGGAACAAAATACTTTTAAAGTAAAGGGGCTGATAGCTATGGAAGGAGAAAAATGACGACATGGTCGTCAGGAGGCGGGACTAACTTGCCGATAACCAATCAGAACGCAGCATTGAAGATTTCGGCCAATGAAAAAGATAGGTAAAGCTAGGGAAAAGTGGGCGGAGCTTCCCCCGCTATACTGTATACACCATCTCTCGACGAGACAGCGCATGCGCTGCCTAGGCGAGACCTAAAAAGGACACGACTAATTTTGTGTGCTTTGGAATGAACACATTAGACATTAAAAACATATCACAAACAAATGAACTTATACATCTGTGGGAACATTTATAAAACTTGTAAGTCCTACTATGCTTTTCCGTGTCGGGGCCTATCTACTTAGGCTCCACGATACTTATTTATTATTATTTATTGCTACAGAATCCAGCCCAACCCCCATCAACGTGCGACACCTCGCGACAACCCTGGACTTTCCCCTGGATGACCTATGGGGTGGTTGGGAGGGGAGGCATGGGAATAGGGTGGGGGAAGGAGGAGGGGGGAGGGGGGAGGGGGAGGGGGAGTTGGGATCTTGTTTTCCTTTTCATCTTATGCCTTATTGTCTTGCACACTCGCTTGGCTCCTAGCAGGGGGCATTGTATTGTTTATTGTACTTTGTCTTTATCAAATAAAAAGATTTAAACCTAAAAGTACATGCCCAACTTTTTAATTACAATGCTCCCTGCCCTGTGAACTGTCTAGGGCCTACCTTAGGGGTGACCTATATCTAATAAAAAGGGAGTTTAAGACTTGGCAAGGGGGTTATTTTGCCAAGTCAAATTAGCTGTTTAAAGCTGCATACAGACTGCAATGGCAGACCAGGGAGAGGCTTAAGGTGCTATTCAAGTGGGTTGCACAATCAGTGCTGCAGGCCCACTGGCCCACTAGTAGCATTTAACTTACCAGCCCTGGGTATGTTGTATAGCACTTTCATAGAGACTTATAAGTGAATTAAATATGCCATTCAGGTGTAAGCCAATCTTACCATGTTTTAGGGAGTGAACACAGGCACTTTAGCAGTGGTTAGCAGTGGTAAAGTGCACAGAGTCCTAAAAGCCAACAAAATGGGTTCAGAAAATAGGAGGGGTGAAGTTCAAAGGTTTGGGGGTGGACCTGCAGAGAGGCCAGGTCCAACTCCAATTCACCGGTGAAGTAAGATTATTAATCAATATTAAGGCTATGGTACATTGAGAAGGTTACCTTTTACCTGCCTAAAGTCTCTGGAGGCTACTTTTCATTACCCTCCAGCAGCAGCCCTCTGAGTGCTCAAGCCCTGGGTAAGGTATGAAAACTGCTTTTAGAGCAGATACAAAGGCCTGGGTATGAGGTGGTGTTTCTGTTTCTCTGCCAGGATGACCATTTGGGCAGCACCATGGACCATGATTAACTTGAAAGGGGTCTCCTCTGTTACAGGCATGTGTCAGATGATACCTGCACATCCCCTTCTTTGTTCCCCCAGTCACGCTGGCTCAAATGCCAGTGGGGTGGAAGCTGCTCCCTAAGGCTGGGTGTAGTTCGCGAAGTAGTGCTTCGCGAAGCTACGCAAAGTGCAGTTCGCACTACGCGAGCCACGCGTAGCACTCACGCGAACTGCGTAGTGCGTGTTCGCAATGATTGCACAGTGCCGGATGCTTGTCCGCACTGTGCAATCATTGAAAACGGCAACTTGCACAGTGCGAGCTGTCTTTACTGCCGCCGAGTAGATTTTTACTCGAGCGGCAGCTTTCTCAACGCGGACTGGTAGTTTCTCATCGCGAGCGGTCGCGAGCATACGCGACCACTCGCAATGAGAAACCTGACCTCCCCGCGTTGAGAATCTCGCCGGGAGGTTTATTTTCCACGCTCGCGATCGGCAACTTGATGTTGCTGATCGCGAACGAGGAAAAAGTCTCGCCGGGATGTCATTTTGCTTGCTTGCGGTCGCCAACTTGACGTTGAGGACCGCGAGCAAGCAAAAATGACCGCGGCACTACGCTACGCGTGTTTGCACTGTGCTACGTGCAATTCGCGTTGTGCGAAGTAGCGCAGACTTCGCAAACTACGCGAGCGTAGCGTAGCACTTCGCCCAGGGTTACTGCTCCCACAAAAGGTTTGAAGTGACCACCTCAGAGGAGGGGTTTGTTCATTTCCCTGGCTATTCCTTTGTGCTTGGCACACAGGCTCTGCACAAGGAGAGAAGAGTTTCACCATTTTGGATTTAGACAGAGAGGGGCACTTTGGGGTTATCTGTTGTAGGATACACAGGAAATGCTGCAAAAGTGGGTATGGTAAAACCTGGAAACCTTTACCCCCATGGTTAGGGAGTAGCCAGGAGTCACCTCCACCCAGAGACTTCTGCCAGATATAAATGTGGCATTCCCAGTCCCCTCCTCATAAAACTATTGGACCTCAGAAAGACCAGAAGATGACTGAACGTGGTCTGAGACCCAAGAAAAGGCTGAAGGACTGGACCTGCTCTCTTTTGTACCCAGGACAAATAAATAGACCACAAATGTAATAATGCTGACCTACCTCCTGTTCAAGCTTCAGGGACACATCAAGCTACAGAAGGCCTTTTTTGAAGATTCCCAGGTGACCAGTTCTGACTGGACCTAACTTGGACCCTCATAGTGGCCTCTGCTGGAGTGAGTTCTGACCCCCAAGTCCTTAGGTCCTGAAACCCTTTGCTGAGTTTGAATAACTTCTCCTACCACCCCTGCACACCTGGGACTTAGAAATATTTTGGCTTCAAAGACCTCCAGAGGACCAGGACAAACCTGCCAAGTCGGTTTAACATAGTGTGTTGCCGCTGGGCTAAAGATTCAAGTTTCTCCCACTCTGAGCATTTCAATCCCAGCAACTGCAATTCAGCAGGACCTCATGGAGAAGGTATCCAGACCCATGGAGCCCTCTTCAGTTATATCCCGCAGTCTTGCTCTGCTGGAAGAATCCAAGCTTCAAAAATGTGACTAAGTGAGTATGAAGACATATTGACCGGGAGAAGGCGCCAAAAGTATTCAACAGGCAAGAGATCTTTCCTGGGTGTGAATTTCGAATTTCGCCCACTCTGAGCTTTTCCACCAAAAACCACCAGCTTTGCTGAGACTTTATCTGACAGCTATCTGACCTGGAGCCGTCCTTTGCAACAGCCTGCTGCCTTGCCCCATTGAAGATTTTGAACTTCCATTTTTGAGACTAAATCCCAAGGTAAAACTTTAGACCAGGTCATACCTGGTTTCTGTATCGGACCGACGCTCCATCGTGATCAGCCTTATATCTGCACCTAGTTTTCGGTTTACCTCAAACAGTTGATTGTGTTGGCGTTCAACGCTTTTTAGCGTTGTCTTTATTTAAAACTTGAACAATTCATATCCTCAGTTTACCTTACTAGATTTTTGTGAATGTAGCATCATTTTATTTATAAAAATATACTCTATGTTAGGTTTGGTATTTTTCATGTGTCTTGTGTTTTGACTTTATTAGTGTTATGGTATGGCATAAATACTTTACACATTGACTCTGTGCTAAACTTGTCTGCTCTGTGCCATAGCGACCAGGGGCTTGAATTCAGTTTAATTCAAAACCCTTCAGTAACAACTCAATTTCTTAGACTTATATACTGTGAACATCCATGATATAATGGCATCAACTTCTTACATAATGCTGAGCCTGGCACAATGATGGCTTTTTTTATGATAGGTTGGCCATCCTTTGTGTGGCATGATGTTAACCACCCATGGCATAATATTGTCAGTGACATCTCATTGCCAATCCTTTGCACAGTTTCGTGTCACTTATTCTATGATTTCATTCAAATAAAGCTGCAGAGTGTAAGATAAAACAATATTTAATGTTTTGAGGTACATCAGCCTCTAGCAACATACAGTACTGCTAACAATTCACACTCTAAGACTAAATTTAATTATTTCTAATAAGTCCTATTCATTTATAAAACCATGCACTCACTCATCAGTTTACCCATGAATTATCTGTGTAATTACTCAATAATCAATCTAGATCTCTTAAACTATTCACCCATCCATGTGTTCAACCATTCATGTAGCCTTCTATGTATGTAATCACTCACCTATTGTTATTGGCATTTGCACAGCATACTATTTGCCGCTGGTATGCTAGATAGTGTGCTGTTTCAAGAGTGCTGTGGTGCCACTGGTACCGCAGCACTCCTGTTAACACAAGAATGACTTTCCAAACAGTTCTGAGGTGTCCATTGCA
Organism: Calotriton arnoldi; assembly: GCA_963921515.1. Lineage (NCBI taxonomy): Eukaryota > Metazoa > Chordata > Amphibia > Caudata > Salamandridae > Calotriton > Calotriton arnoldi. Next base: position 863,447 of record CAWUFW010006694.1, on the reverse strand, counting down.
GATTGAAAACTGATTTGGTTGGTGGAGATGTGTGATGAGTAGAGTGAATGGGAAGACATCTCTGTTAGCTGAATGTCTCAGCTTTAAGCAATTGTTAGATTTGGTATTTAGAGAGAACATCAGAAACAGAAATATTGTGGGCAAAAAAATGGTGTCAAGAATATCGAGGACAAAAATATTGTGAAGGTAAGTTTTTATAGGTAAGCAAAGTTTATTATATATACCTCTACATATTTGTTCCTTGATGATACATACATCTTCAAGGTACAAAGATATGGACATAAAAATAGTAAGTCTATACTTACCTATTTGCAGTTACCTTCTCAATATTTTGGTTGTCGATATTTTTGACACAATTATATGTCCACGCGATATTTCTGTTTCTGATATTCTGTCAGTGATCTGTGAGATTTTCATCCATCCCCGTACTCAATCACACATCTATGCATTCAACCACTCGCTCATCCATTCTTCTGACAATTGACTTGTCTCTACAGTCATCCATTAGCTCATCAACCCGATCAGACACACAAACCTGCCAATCAATTAAAAAGCAATTTCATCTAGAAGCCAGACCCATTGGCTTTGCAAATCCGGGTTCAACTTGAGTTCATAATAGTGTGCTAATGGTATACTCAGGCGGAGACTTTCAAGTAAAATTGTGTCCCATTAGTAAATCATTGTTGAGTTTTGCTGGAAGTGTGTTGGAGAGCGGCAATAGGTATGAGGCAAGGGGCCAAAGTAAGCCCTAGTGGCATCCTTTGCAAGAGAGGAACAGGAAATGAGAATGAGTTGTCCAGCTTAATCTGTTTGGAACGCTCGTTAAAGTAAGAGGTAAACCATTTCAAAACGGTTCCATCAAGGGCCATACAATTCTGTGAAACCTTGAGCAGGATTTTGTGGTTGACGGTATTTAAGGCTGAAAACAGGCTGTGAAGAATTAGAAGGCAGACCTCAATCAATCAATCAATCAAACATGACTTGTAGAGTGTGGTTAATCACCTGTAAGGGTTTCCAGGCACTGAGGATTCTTGTTGCGGAGGCTCAGTCAAACAGCCTGGGTTTGAGCCATTTCCTGAATTCCAGTAATGAGGGTGAGGACCAGAGGTGAAGAGGGTGGTCGTTCCATGCTCCGGCCACAAGGTAGGAGAAGGAACGACCTCCACTGTGAGGGGATTGAGGGAGTTGAAGGGAGGAGGGGAGCAGGAGTCTGAAGGGTTGGCGGAAGTTCAGACGATGGTTGATGCATGCTCGTCCTTGGTTGTGCAGTGCTTTGTTGGTGTGGCTCAGCATCTTGAAGTGGCATCTCTTCTGAATTGGGAGCCAGTGGAGCTTCCTGAGGTGGGGGGTGATATAGGTCCGCTTGGGGAGGTTGAGGATGATTTTGGCCGTAGAGCTCTGTATGGTCTGGAGTCTCTTTTGGAGGTGCGAGGTGATTCCTGTGTAGAGTGTGTTCCCGGAGTTGTTCCAGCTGGTGACTGGGCTTAGGTGATGGTATGTCTAGTATTGTCCAGTAGCCATTTGAAGATCTTGTGGAGCATCGAAAGATTGAGGAAGCAGGTGGAGGAGACTGCGTTTATCTGGTTTTCCATGGTGAGCTTGCTGTCTAGGATGATGCGGAGGTTGCGGGCAAGGTCTGTAGGTGTGGGTGAGGGTCCTCGATCTGGGGGTCACCAGGAGGCGTTTCACAGGCAGGTGTTATTTACGAAGATCGGTAGTTCCATTTTTTCTGTGTTGAGTTTCAGGCAGTTGTCTTTCATGCAATCGACGATGTTTGTCATATACCCGTGGAAGTTAGTCCTTGTGGTGGAGGGCTCTTCTGACAGTGAAAGGATGAACTGTGTGTTGTCAGCGTAGGAAATGATGTTAAGTCTGTTGTGTTCTGACGATGTCGGCAAGGGGGGTCATAGAGGTGTTGAACAGGGTATGACTGAGGGATGAGCCTTGACGGATGCTGCAGATGATGCTCTAGTGTTCTTCGGTGTATAGAGGCAGGCAGATTCTCTGGGTGTTTCCAGTGAGGAAGGAGGCGATCCATCTGAGGGAGCCTCCTTGAATTCCGATGTGGTGGAATCTCTTGATAAGGGTGTGGTGGGAAATGGTGTTGAAAGCTGCTGAGAGTTCGGGGAGGATCAGGGATGCATTTCACCTTGGTCCAGGAGGGCTCTGATGTTGTCTGTGGTGGCAGTGATGGCTGTTTCAGTACTGTGGCTGGCATGATTGTATGATTGAACCACAAATGCGTTTATCACGCATTCCGGAACCACGAAGTCTAAACAACGAAATTCTTAAGCACGAATATGCCTTTACCACGCATGCCTTTACAACGAATCGTGTTGTTAAGGCATTTTTGGTAAATACATATTTGCGGTTAAGAATTTAATCCCCTGACCCCTGCACCTGGCCTGAGTTCCTAAAGTACCCCACTCCCCCATCCCTAGTCACTTTTTCACCTCCGCCCTCCCATATCCCTAAAAACTACCCCCTATTCTCTAAAAATGACCCTCCCCCTGAACCCTAAAACGGCCCCCATGCCCTGAAAACTAAACTACCCCCTAAGCCCTAAAATCAACCCTGCCCCCTAAGTACTAAGTTCTATCACGATCCCTACCCCCCACCCTGAACCCTAAAACGTCAACCCCGTGCCCTGAATACTATCCCGAACCCCCCCAATCCCTGAATACTACCCAAACCCGCCCTCGGCCCTCAAAACACCCTGAGCCACCCCCAACCCAGAAAACTACCCCCAAACCACAATCAGCCAAAAAAACAACCCCCGACCCGTCCCAGCCTAACTTTAAATAACCCCGACCCACCCCCAGCCCAGAAAACTACCCCGACCCACCCTAAGCCCACAAATCAACCCCGACCCACCCTAAGCCCACTAATCAACCCGACCCACCCCCCCAACCCCACTTACCTCACAACGATCTCTTCCTGCTTCCGTCCGGCCGCAAGCCCTACCACAGCATATGCCTTAACCACGCACATGCGTGGTTAAGACATATGCGTGGTAGGGCTTGCGTAGTTCAGCCTTCGTTGTTAAGGCTGATCGTTGTTCAGCCTTCATGGTTAAGGCTGTTTCCCGGCTGGCATGGAATTCAAACTGGGGGATGTTCAGAAGGTTGTTTTTCTCCAGGTGTTCGTGAGTTGACGGTTGATGGCTTTTTCGAAGACCTTGGCGGGGAAGGTGAGCAGAGAGATGGGATGGAAGTTCTTGAGTTCGCTGGGGTTGGCAGGCGGCTTCTTGAGGAGGGGTTTGACTTCAGCATGTTTCCATTCATCGGGGAAGGTGGCTGTGGTGATGGATGTGTTAAAGATGATGGTGAGTTTGTTGCTGATCGACTTGATCCCTAGTTTGAAGATGTGGTGGGACAAGGGTCCATTGGTGCCCCTGAGTGGATGGAGTTAATGGTGGCGGTGGTGCTTTGAGTGGTGAGTTGGTCCCAGGTGGTTAGCAGGTGGTCGTGGTTTACCTCTGTTGGAGGATTTTGGCAGCAGTAGGTTGTGGCTCGAAGTTTTTGTAGATTTCAGAGATCTTGTCATGGAAGAAATCTGCCAGGGTGTCACAGAGATCCTGGGAAGGTGTTATGATGTTCTCGGAGGCTGAGGGGGTTGGAGAACTCTCTGACAATGTTGAATGGTTCTTTACTGAATGGCGCTGGCCTCAATGCAGTTGGCAAGGGTGCTCCTTTTTGTCTTTCTCAGGAGTTGGTGTTATTGATTGAGCGATGCTTTGTAGAATGTTCAGTCTGTGGTGTCCTTGCTGGTACGCCACCTTCTCTCCAATTCCTTGCAGTGCAATTTTGTTGTTTTTAGTTCCGTGGTGTACCAGCTTGCCTGCTCTGAGGGTCTTTTTAGTTTAGTGGTTTGATATGGGCGACTCTGTAGGCTTAGTCAGTGATCCAGGTGGATAAATTCTAAACAGACTGTTCTAAAATGGTTACAATATCCTGGTGAGAGGAGTTGAGGGCTTCTGTCCATTGGCTCTCTGATACTTTGTTCCAGCTTCTGTGATAGGCGCTGGGTGGTTTGGTGGTGGTGCTGGGGGACCTGATTGTGAAGTGGTCAATGGCGTGGTCTGTCCAGGTGAGTTTGGTGACGTGGCTGTACATAACTATGTCGATGGCCATGAAGATGGGCGCGAGTGTGTGTCATGAGATGTCTGTGGGGTTGGTGACTAGTTGATTGAGGCCGAGGGTGTTCATGCTTTCGAGGAGGTTGGTGGTATTGATGTCGTCAGGGTCGTAGAGGTGGAAATTGAGGTCTCCAAAGAAGATGCAGTGCTTGGAGTCAATGGCAAGCGGAGCGATGAAACTAGGAATGCCATAGCAGAAGCTGGTACGAGGTCCCTGAGGTCTGTAGGCGAGCTTGCCTCTGATGGTGAAAGTAGTTACATTATTGAGGATGTCTGACAAGGTGTAGAGGAAAGTAAAGGAGTTTGCTCCCTGAAGTTGGCAGGTGATGGGTAGAGTAGTAGTGACCCGAAAAGCTACATTGGTGAGGTCATCGTGTTTGGCGACAAAGAGATTAGTTTTAGGTATTTTAGGTTGTCCAATGATTGATGTTTTAATGCATGAGAGGGTATTTGAGATAGATTGGCCAATCCCATGGCATAGGGTCATAGGATGACAGGATGTCTGGTTTAGAGACTATGAGATGATCAAGTATGGAGCCCTTATCATGAGTGGACTTCTTGCGGTGTTACGTCAGGTAAATGTTGCAGATGAAGTCAGTGACTAGGGAGGCAGCTGAGATACAAGGATCGCCCCATTGAAAATTAAAGCCAGCTATAAAAATATTTTTAGAGGATTGTGTATGTTGGGCAGAAATGTGCTCTATCCAGTTTTCAACAAACATGAGGCTCTCACCAGGGGATGGTAGATGAGGGTAAACCTGGAGGTTGTGGGGTTGGTAGTTTTTAGCACTGGAAGGTGGGATAGGAGACTATTGGAAGACTGTTTGAGAAGATGGATCTTGCCTGTGAGCTAGACTGTCCCTTGCTCTGCTCCTTGCTTGGGATTGTGTTGTAGTCGGGAGAGCGTGGGCTTTACCATATTAATAAACCTCCCCCATGCATCTGTTCGCACTGCCTGTGAGTCGTAGATTTATAGCAGGTGCCTGACGCAACTTAGAGCAGGAGACGTTTGGAGGGGAAGCTTCTTTTAACCCATTCACTGCTGGGATGGGGGCTTCTTCTGCTGGTAATCACCACTTTCAGAATTAAATGGATTTATTTTAACTATTTATGTAGTGCCTAGAACAGTGAGTAAGAGGCAGCTTTACATTATGCCAGAGGTTAAGACGTAGAGATTACATCAAGATGGAGAGAGGGTTAAAACACTGAGAAGCATACACTTAGTCACTTATCATGTTTACAATTTAAGTCCAAAGATTCTGTAGGGGGTTTCCTCTAGGAATGTTGTCAAAAGCTAAGCCTTGAGCTGCTAATGGAAGACTGAGAGCGGGGTCAGTGTTCTGAGGATGGCTGCCCTGGAGAATGATTGTATCTGTGCTGTAGGTCTTATGAATTTTGGTTGTTGTAGGAAAATAGTTTTTACTTCTCAGGGCTCTTGAGGCACCATAGCTGATGAATGTTAGGTAGCGAGGGGTAAATCTGCGAATAGCTCAATGCACCAGACAGTAAATTATATATTTTTTTACGGGGGAATCTCTGAGTGCATAAATGATACTACAGCTCTAGACAACCATCTCCTATTCCCTTCCACCCACTTTTAAACACAAAGGGAGTGGAACCCCGCAGGACCTTCTCTAGATACAAGGAGGACACCCCCGCACAGACAACCTGGAATGGATGCCTCGCTGAATAACTCGTGTTTTGCTCTGTGCTTGGAAGCTGAGCTTTGCTGGTAAGTCGTATTATGAGGTTCCTGGGAGCAAGATTCAGCTTCCAAGAAGTCAAAGATACGAGTGACTGTGAATGTGCGGTCACTGTGGGAAGGAGCTGCAGGAACTACAGGACAAGGCAGCATTAACTGTGGCAGATGCTGAAGGAAATTAGGAAGCAGGTGCTGCGGGGGACCAAAGTGCAGCAGGAACAGTGATAGAAGCTGTAGAACTGATGAACAGCACTCAAGGCAGCATTTGCTGAGGAAACTGCGCACCAGCCAATTACAAACTTCCACACATTTCCTACACTGATATAACGTTAGAAGCAGACGAAGACTGGAACCTTGAGTGCCACGCCTTTAATGGGAATCACTTTTAGACAAAAGGCATCTGTTGGAAGATAAATTAAACCTTAGTCAGAAAACGCCCCCTTTGGGTAAATACACAAACATAAATCCACACTTGCAATAGGAACCGTGTGTCACCAATATAAAGACAACAAACAAAGGAATAAAGAAACAAATTCAATTCCAAATAAACAATTCAGATTTAATTAGTACATTTTATGTGCATAGCAGTATACAGTGATTACTCTTAATAAAGCATACATTAAAAATTCATCATAAAAACAATTTTAAAAAACCATATGGTAACCAATATGGTCAGTACAATTAAAAAAACATACAGGAATAGTAATATTTTGTGACAGCAACAATTGAAATTGGGAGAACAGGCAGGAAAATGATTCCTAATCACAGAAAGAACTACTAAATCTCGCATAGATCAATTGTTATATTTTATGGGGATAATTATTCTTTTTTTAATAACAGTTGTCCATATAGATTTACAGTAGGCTTTCCTTTATCAGTGCATCGACGCGTTTCGGTGGGCACTATATTTCGACCATCACCTTCTTCAGGAAGAACAATAACTCCCAAATATTAAAAACCAATTCTTAATAGTGTTCAAACATTGGGCTTGATCAGCCTCAATTAAAACCAGAAAAGAATATTCTTCTTTTTCTTGCTCTTACACGTATCTCAAATGTAGTGTCAGCCCTAATACCAGAGCGTGACTCGCTTCAGAATTCCATATATGTACCAGTACGGTCCGAATTAATGTATAGATATGACCCGTACCTCCAATTATCTGGCCCAAGTTGACGGCAGTAATGGCTCGTTTCTTCTCTAAAATCCAGTAGAAATACTTGTACTTGTACTTGTACATATATGGAATTCTGAAGCGAGCCACGCTCTGGTATTAGGGCTGACACTACATTTGAGATACGTGTAAGAGCAAGTAAAAGAAGAATATTTTTTTCTGGTTTTAATTGAGGCTGATCAAGCCCAATGTTTGAACACTATTAAGAATCGGTTTTAAATATTTGGGAGTTATTGTTCTTTCCTGAAGAAGGTGATGGTCGAAATATAGTGCCCACCGAAACGCGTCGATGCACTGATAAAGGAAAGCCTACTGTAAATCTATGTGGACAACTGTTATTAAAAAAAGAATAATTATCCCCTCAAAATATAACAATTGATCTATGCGAGATTTAGTAGGTCTTTCTGTGATTAGGAATCATTTTCCTGCCTGTTCTCCCAATTTCAATTGTTACTGTCACAAAATATAACTATTCCTGTATGTTTTTTTAATTGTACTGACCATATTGTTTTCCATATGGTTTTTTAAATTGTTTTTATGATGAATTTTTAATATATGCTTTATTAAGAGTAATCACTGTATACTGCTATGCACACAAAATGTACTAATTAAATCTGAATTGTTTATTTGGAATTGAATTTGTTTCTTTATTCCTTTGTTTGTTGTCTTTATATTGGTGACACAAGGTTCCTATTGCAATTGTGGATTTATGTTTGTGTATTTACCCAAAGGGGGCGTTTTCTGACTAAGGTCCTTTCTGGTATCCTTCTCCATTGGTGTTTGGGTCCCTCTCTGATTCTTTGAGGAAGATAAATTAAAGACAACAGAGGTTTGCCTCAATTTGCAGAGTGTCTAAGAAACAGGTGGTCAACCTAGCTAGCAGTAGGCACCATCAGGGCATATATGTCCACATTATGTCAAGAATTACCAGAATGACGTCAAGAGATCCAAAACAGTGGCATAACAAAGGTCTCTGCAGCCCCCGTGGTTTGGGGTGCCCAAAGCTCCGGGGGCCTCCTCTGGCAGGTCCCTGGCCTGAGATCTCCGAACTGGTTCCGGAGTGTTGGGGTCCTCTGCATGTACTTTGCAGGGTGGGTGGGGGCTTAAATTTCGTTTCACCACTGATCCAATATAAGCCCAGTCTCCCCTCCCCCGAGTTGCACTGCAGAGGATTAGCATCACAGCCCACTAAAGACAAGTCAATGCTCCATAAGCAGGCTAGAGTCACCACAGCAAGTACAAAGTGCAGCAGCCCAATGAGTGCATGCCCAGGCCATGCCTGCAAAACATGAGGCAGATAGGGGCACTAGGGCTTATAGCAAAGACTTATGCAACTACAGACAAGTAGTGAGACATCCAAGGAGGCACGAAAGTAGGGCCAGCAGGGAGAAACAGTGCCACCATTGATGGGCACAGGCGGCGACCTCCTAAAAACCTTTGGACCATGGCGATTATTTTTTTCTTTTTACAAATTATGCTCTGCTGAAAGGAACTCCTTGGCATTGCCAGCCTCTCCGTATGCAGACTCACAATCCTACCGCATTAACATAATGGCATTATGCCATAAAAGGGAACCCTAACTGCATCATGCCTTGACTGACAGAACAATTGGTAGTCGTGGTTGTTACTCAAAGTTTGAATGACACTCACACTACTCAATGGCTGAGGGTGGCTGACCCATTGTCCCTTTCTCTGTTTTATGGTATAATCTTTGGGAGGCAGCTAGCACTGATTCTAGCTCTAGAACTAAAACAAGCATTGGCAATGCTAATAGGTCTGGCTTTAAAGGAATGTTATAAGGTAACATGAAGCATTACAAGTAAACAACAAGGGAATGAATATGTATTTGTGTGGAAGTTAAGAACTAAAGAATAATATTGGTGCATGTTAAAAGGTCAGGTGACAGTTGCAGTGTGAAGCCAGGCCTCAACATCCATGTAGGTAATGACTGCCCTCCTCCCATCTGTGCTGCTGCCAAAGAAAACACCATGAATTATTTAGTTCTCAAAGACACTTCAGTAGCACTACAATGTCATATGTGTGCCCCTGAAAATTCAAGCTGAGGCAGGTAGATAAATTAACAAAATGGTCACAGCTATGTGTAAAGCAAGCACTTTATTGTGGAAGCACACAACTTCTTCTCAATCAAAGCATGTACTCCTGGCTCTCAACATGTGGGCGGAGACAAAGCCCATATTTAGTGATGCTCACATGATTGTCTGGTGACAGCTGTGCTGTGAAGCCAGGCCATAAACAAAACCTCACCTCTTCCAGTCCTCTACATGTTCTCACACATGTACGCTGTAGACACTCCACATTAAGGCCCGCAAACACAGGTAACACAATAGATATGTAAATTCAGGAAGGCATCCACACAACAATCCACTCTCCCTCTCTCTCGCTCTCTTTCTCTCTCTCGCTCTCTTTCTCTCTCTCCCTCTCTCTCGCTCTCTTTCTCTCTCTCCTTCTCTCTCGCTTTCTCTCTCTCATGCTCTCTCTTTCTCTCTCTCTAACACTCACCCGTGCTCTCTCGCATTCTCTCTACCTTGACACTTTTCTCTCCTCACCCTCTCTTCTTCCTCCCTCTGACTCTCCCTCATGTTCTTTTACTCTTTGTCTTTGCCGCTCACTATCTGCTGCCTCTCCCATTCGTTTTCTTCTCCTTGTTTTGTGTTTTTTATCTCTCGCTTTGTTGTGTTTCCTCTTTTATCCCCTTTGAGCTCCCACTCACCCTCCTTTGAATCGCCCTCTTGATTCCCCTTTCTTTTTCCCTCATATTTCTCTCTCTTTGCCTTGAATTCGGCATTTTCACTGCATTCACAGCATAGTCATGTTCTCTCTGCACTTCCAGTCCCACAAGTTAGGACTTTGACGCCCCTCTTCTCTGTCTCCCATCCGTCCATCCATTGATCCTCCTGTGCCAGCTCTCTCACTCTCCCCATTTGCAGTGTAAATCAGAAGGTTTTTCTATCATTATTCTGTTTCTCACTGCTAAGCTGTAGTGTTGATTCAGATGCTGCACAACATCGAGAAAGCATTTACATACGTACTGAAGCATACCATGTACTACCACAAGACCCACCCACAAGAAAACCTGTGTGCTCTACACAAGCACATTTTATAGAAATATATAGAAAACTGGTAGATTAGTGGAATCCATCTGCTGTGCACGCACTGCAAGTTACAGTAAGTGTCCATCGCAGGTTACAGTAAGATACCTTTATTAATTGACGAGGCAGCGAACAGCAGTACTCACTTGTTCTTTGCAGTAAAGTATCTTGTTTTCAGTGCCCCTTCACTTCTAGATCAGCTCTTGTGCTTCTGAAGTCCACCCGTCCTACCAACCTTCACTTTGTCTGTTTCTGGCTCCTTCCCATGCAGGTTTTATATTGTTGCGACAGTTCTGTGACACCACCCAGTGTCTAATTTCACATCCATAACTGAAAGTGAAACTGCTTCTTTCCAAGATAGCAGGATTGGGCTGGATGCCAGCTGGAGCCCACGCAGGATGCATCTTGTACCCTATGTCTAACACAAGAGGTCGCTCTGGTTTTCAGGAAATATATTCGGGCGGGATGGCGCATCCAAGAACAAATAGGAAAAGATTAGTGTGGAAAAGGCTGCTTTAATAAACAGGTGCATAACTCTAATTAAAGAAACCTTGGCAGCAAGCCATACATACTACAGCATTAGAGCCCTCCGCAGTGGGCTCTACCAGCTATTAAAGGCCCGCTCCAGCGTTAAAGGCCTGAGCCGAAAGCGAGGGCCTTTAACACTGGAGTGGGCCTTTAATGACTTGCAGAGCCCGCTATGGAGGACTCTAAGGCTATTAGAACATTCCGCACCTAGAGGGCAGAATGTTCTAATTTGTAAAAACAAAGCCCTCTCTGAGTCCGAGGGGGTTTAAATCCCCTCGGGCTCCGAGAGGCCTTTGTTCACAGCAACAGCTGTAAAATGAAAAAAACACTGGAATGTTGCTCTACGGGCTTCTACCAGCCTGTAACAGCCAGAGCACTCCATTGTCTTCAATGGAGCACTCAACATTCAAATGTTTTAATAAACATTAATCCCGCCATCACTATACATATTACCAACTACCCATCCTCCTACCCCCTCCCCTAAGTAGCCCTTCCCAATGACCAAAACCCAAGAACAAATCTCCTCACTCAAACTTCATGCATCCAACCAGTGCTTAATTTGTAAACAAAAATAGGTGGCAGGGCACATGTCAGGATACCACTACTGGTTGTATCACCCATTGCCCCTGCCAGCGCTGCCACTGGAACTACAAAAACAAGTACTAACCCTCACACTCCTACAAGTGTGACAATTCAGACTATTCCAGATACCCAAAGCTATAGGAATGGCTTGGACATCATGTGTAATGTATTTTGGATTAATAATCAACTGGTATTGTGCTCTATTCTAAATACCACAAACAGGGCCACTATGTGGCAGCTGTCATTAGTGTCTGTGTCGACAGTTAAGTTACGTTGCCGAGCACCAGAAACCACCGGCTCAAATTAAGAACTGCATCCAACCATCCTGCATACACCACTGTTGACTTCTTGTTGCTTTCAACCTCCCCCTGTCACATCCTCGACTGGGTCTCACCATGACCAACTTTCTTGCAATAACTTTAAAACTTGTTTTAACCAACCGCTACAAGCACTTGTGCATTCTGAGTGACAAAAAAAACCTCAATCCATATATCTCTGCACACCAGTCCCATCAAAACAAAAAAAGGTCTGCAGAACCCCATCCTTGTTGCTAATGCGATTAGTCCACCCCCGTCCCAGAACGGCCGCACGACATGAGCTGTGTCTTTGGGTTGGGCTGGAGGGTCTCACTAAACCCTCCCGATTTTTTCCTCACCGTGGACCATGCAGCACCTGTATCACCTACCTGACCCATCTGGGTGGTACTACGCTTCAGAGCCGGCTTTAGGGCAGTGCAACTGGTGCGGTCGCACTGGGTGCTGACCTGTGGAGGGGGGGGCGCTGTGACCTCAGTGGGGCACTGTGTTTAGCAAAATCTTATGATAGGAGAGATGAGGGGCACTTTTGCAGGTGGTATGGAGAGAAACCGAGATGGTGGTCATGAGACGTGGGGGCGCCAAAAGTGATTGTCGCACCAGGCGCGACCAGTGCTAAAGCCGGCCCTGCTATGCTTTCCCTGACCTCTGGAGCCGCGGGCAACACTGTTAACATCTGGCACACACAGCCACTTCCCAGAGCTCTCCCCACTTTCCCAATGCCACACTCCTACCCCCACCTGTCTTGCCTGAGAGTTTCCTGCCCTGCAATCCCTACCTACCCAACTCCTTCCTGTGCACCGTCTGCCAGGCACCACTCCAGTCCCAGCCACTCTTGCAAAAGACTTGGGGAGAGCCTCCCCAGCTCAACCCCTCCTGCCTCACACATGGACTTTCATCTTGCCGCCTTTCACATAATGCCACAGGAGAGGCCACACTGTGAGCCCACAAGCTTGTACATAAAAGCGCCCCCCGCCCACCCTCAGCCGCTCCTTCCTCGTCTCTCTGGGCCTGCCTGTGCGGACTAGACACATCCAGTGGCAGTCCCAGCGTGTCAAAGGCCTTGCCCCCATGCTCCATAGCTGTGCCACCTGCCAGCTCGGGAGCGTCACGGTGCCCTTCTTGACTTCCTCAGCTAAGCCTGGCCGCACAGGTATAGCCACTTCAACCTGTGCCGCACCTCTGCCTGCCCTCCCCGCAACAAGCAACTAGGCGCCCGCTTCCAAACCTTCTGGGGCCCATGAGCTAACCCCAGGGCTTTAAGTGGGATGAAAAAACTGGGGGGTCTCTCAAAGGGGCATGGCCAATGTAATTAAGGGCGTGGCTTACAACAACACGTAAGCTAAAAATCTGCACTTAGCATAGTGTGCCGCCCGACTTGTATTTTGCTGTTTGTGTTTGCATCCAGATATATGATACAACAAGTAACATCATACCTACAAGAAGTCAGGACTATTGGCTTTGTCAATGGTTGTTAGTTGCATGAGATAAATAAGCAGCATCAATGGCTTGTATATAATATTGAAAAAGCTTTCACTTAAAGCCCTGGTGACACCAGGACAATGTTGCTGCTCCTGAGTTTCAAAAAGAGAAGGGAAATCCAGAGAGAAAATGACTCTCTTTAAAGGATTTCCCTGCCCCTACAACGCTCACCTGGCATGACGTCATGCCGTAACTTCTCCACTAGTGAGAAGTGAGCAGTGTGAGCACGCGCACATCCATGTGCCTGCTGTCACTGCAGTCCGGAAGAAATCGGACCACCAGTGCCAGGGCACAAAACAGAGCCCGATAGGGACCCGTTTCGAGGCCTCCTTTAAAAAACTGCCGGTGCTCAGCAACGGTGAGACCCGGCCCACTTAAAGCCCTGGCTAACCCTATGCTCAGCAGGCGCCATTTCCTGTCCTGAACTCGCTTCCCGGCTCCGTGCTCCCCCATGCAAAAAACACTATTGGTATGGCTCGCTGCCACAGTGTTGGCTTGCTCCTGCAATTCCTGCCGCGAGGGTCCTCCTGACACACTGCCTTTAAATCACCCTTCTGCATCAGCTTTGGGGGAGAGCAGGCTAAAACAGCTGACGCCACCCCCTGCCGATTTCCTCAGCTTCCTCCTTAGATGGGGTACCCATGCCTGCTACAGGACCCCAGGCTGCAATAAACCTCCACCACCACTCGCCATTACCTCCCAATGCACCCCTACCTACACTTATTGCCTTGACTCAGTGGCACGCAAATCCAAAATCCTTGTCCCTATATACCAAGCTCCGCATCCGCGTTCCTGGACAATGCCCTTTCCCTCTAGTCCCTGGACCCTACCACCCGCCCGAAGATCCTGGGGGAGCATGCTGTCTACCCACCAAAAATCCCAAAAGACCCTCCTCTACAAGCAACACCTCATCCACATGTAACTTTCCGATGATAGTCCACAACTGATGTCCCCTTTTCCTGCATGACTATGCTCCCAAAACCACTCATCTGTTCAATGGCAGCTCGTTCATTGGATTATTAGGGTGTTTCCCCCTACCAGCAGCAACATGTATAATTTAAAAGTACCAGCTTAGTCCACCAATTTTTTTCTTTAAGAGCTTTCCTTAGGCTGCGGCTCTGTGCTAGTTGGGTCCCTAGGGCAGGGCATGGCCAGTCCTGTTGATTGACAGAAAGCAGGGATAAAGTCAAGTGCACTTTTTGGATTTGTTAGGCCTCTTGCTATGGGCAACCCAACATGCGCACTTCAGGTCTCTCAAGCCCATGCTGTTAATGGAGCAGGGGAACACACACAGCCTTTGGCTCCTGAGGGGTGCTGGGTTTACCTGCTCCAACCAATCCCTGCTTTGTTCCAAGAGCATGACAGTAACATATGGATTAGTTCTAGTCATGGTGGGTCAGGATGACCTGCCGCCCAGCCCACACTTGTAAGGCAGCATGGGAACAGGAGGGTTTATGCCTTACAGTAATTGGTCCTACTTCTGTCCCTTGTCGGTGATGTGATGGCCTTCCCCTCGCGCACAGCACCTGTGACATGACTTTGCACAAGGGTAGTGGAAGAGAGCACTCACTTTGTCTTCCTGCATCCTCCAGCCCAGATCCCACATAGCACGTCTTTGCACTCTCTGCCTGAGTGTCAGTCCAGGTCTGTTGTTTCTACTCCATTGCATATCAGCAGAACCTAGTGGAAATATGGCAGATTAATTACTACAGTGCAATTGTGGCATAATCCTAGTAAATACATTAGAAAAATAATGTCATTTGTATAGCACTTCTGTGCCCGTATTACTTAAAGCATGCATTTTCCATGTTTGTGCCACAGCACAATTTTAAACAGGTGCACCGGCCACAAACAGAGAAAATGCACTCTACTATGAAGAATGAGTGAACTTGCACTACCCTGGCAGCAGAGCATTCAACTGAAACATGGAGCAACTGTTTAAAAGCTGCTCTCTGTTTCACAGTGCAGGCGGCCTGCAGGGGGATCTCTGGGGGGTCCATGGGACCCCCTTTCAGCCCTTCAGAGGGCTGCCCTCAGGGAGCGCACTGACTGTGCACCACCCTTTTGTGGTGCACTGTCAGTATGCCTCCTAAGGACATATTTCACACTGTGCCCATGTCAGTAATGTGGTGTGGGTGCAGAGTCAAAGTAATTATGTTGTGATGTACCAGACATAGCCATAGCCAAGTTGTATCTTTGTAGTTTCTTTATTAAGTATAAGTTACAGGTTGGTTTCCACGTAAAGCAGCCCCACCAGGAGCAGTCTGCCTGCTGCTCAGCCCATCTTCAACTGTCACACCTCACCCACACAGGCACCCAAACATTCCATGCATCTCCATCACACCAACATTCCTCACAGAACACTCACACTGGCTGAGCAGCTAGGAGCTAGGTAACCTAGGAGAAACATTAGTACATAGGCAGGATATAACATATCCTCCCCCTTTTAAATGGAAACTAAAATAACAATACTAATTGGGAACAACTATGCACAAGGTATGGACAAATAAAGAAAATAGTCCAGACCCCAAGGATCCAAGAAAAAATATAACATCTCGAGAGGGACTGAACAAGCAAAAAAACAGAGAGGATGAATAAATAGATACGCAAGAAATATCACCCATCCTCCCCCATTATAAGAACAATTTCCCAAAATTTGTAACATGTAGCAACGGGTGACACGCACCCTGAGACTTCAATCCCCAATACAAGGGGAATAAAAGAAAAGTGTAGACAGTATTCCGTACGTGAGGAATAATAATGTACGCTGCGAAAATGGGACTAAAACCCATTTTAGCACCCCTCATGTAAGGGTCAAATACGTGCAGAAAAGGGACTGTAATCCCTTGTGTAAAGGTTTTTAATGTAATGCGTGTATATGGGACTGACACCCATTAAACTCCCCCTCACATAAGGGTCAGAAAATAATGTAAATGGGAATATAACCCATAAAGACATACCCTGTGTAAGGGTTTTTAAGGTAACTCGTGTAAATGGGTTAGACAACCCCATGTAGGGGTCATGTGAAGTACTACGTAAAAATGGGACTAGTACCCATTCCCGACCCTCATGTAAGGGAGTGAAACATGCAATGCAAATTCAGGCGAAATACAGCCATACAACGATCCCCTGATGTAAGGGTGTGTAAAAATAGCTATGCCCCCAATGCAAAAGAGGGGATGCCTTTTCATGACAGCGCTGTCGAAACATGTGCCAGCACTTTTAGCATTACAGAAGGGGCCGCACAAGCATCTTCTGTAATCCCAAAGTACCCCGGGGATGCACAAAGTAGGCAAACACACATTGGGCCCCCGGGCACTTTCTGGAATACGGCCACTGGTGTTGTGGAACAAGGAAACATACTGCAGTCTAATTCCTCTGTTTTACATACATTTTAAATTCTCAGAGCACTCAGATATGAATCTTGCTCCAGAGGTCTTTGAGAAGGCGTTTACACAGGCATTAGATACTATCGCTCTTGAAAAAATTAGCCACTCCAGAACTCAAAAAGCTATGTCTCCTTGGTTCTCAGTGTCCCTTAAAAGAGAAAAAGCAGCATGCAGAAAGTTGGAACATAAGTGGGGGACCACCAAAACTTATGCAGACAAATTCACCTATAGAGCAGCCTTAGGTATTTACCACAAAAAATTGAATCCATTAGGAAGACTTACATAATGGACAGAATTCACAATGCTGGAAACGCAACAAAAGAAAAATATCATATTTTAAAGGAATTTACTAAGCCTTTGGCTTGTGCCTCTTCTATCCCAGCATGTCAGTCTCTCTGTGATGACCATGCGAATCACTTCGAAGAAAACGTTTCTAGGTCTCACACAGGAAGTGAAGGATCCACTTGCGTTTTCATCTTCTAATCACCCTATTCTTTTAGAATCTTTTGACGCAATCTCCTTCGAACAAATCTTGGCCCTGATAAAAAAATTAAATCGGGCGCACCAGAGGTCTTTGCTCCTCTCAATATCATGAGACCTTGGCTCTAGCACTACTTCTCATGATCACAGGTCTGTTTAATCAATCTCTTATTACTGAAACTATTCTCACAAAATGTAAAGCAGCGCAGCTGAGACCTATTTTAAAGAAACTCATGGCAGATCCTCTCAAACTCGTTAATTACAAACCAATATCGCTGCTCCCTTTGTTTTGAAAGATTCTGTAGACTATAGTGAATATCAAAAACAAAAGAGGGAAGGAAGAGCGAAATATTTTAACGAGGTCCTACACCCAAGCTCCTCCCAAGGGACAGCTCAACCATTATCAAGATTGAGGTAGTTCCTCCTATGCCAAAAGGTCACTGAGGGTTGAACCAAGTGGCTGTAAATACTGTTGCAAAAAGACCTGAAGGTCAGATCTTGATGCCCTCACACACCTGTTAGGGTATCATGCTTCATTACTGGGTTAAAAACAGTTTCCACCTGAGTGATTATATACAACACACTTGTCTCGCGTCACTGATTACCGTACCGCAACTCTACCATACCGCAACTCTAAGTGGTTTTATATGACCCCCGTAACCTCGTGGCTATAGTACCCCAGGACAAGAAACTATATGTCTCAATGCTGCTTTATTTAGGCTACATTTCTAATCGATCAAAAGACAATAATGCATGATATCTCTGCACTTTAAACTTACCTTTAAGGATAGGAACACACGCATCATTTGGGGCATTTTCTACTACAGTGACATTATACTGCTCTCATCACTCATTCAACCCTGTGGCATGATGTGTACCTCTGACCTTATCCTTAACAATGAGAACGTGAGATTCTGGGCAGTTGACGCTCTGTTTTTAATCAATGACCTTGGATGCTTCTTTCTCTTTCCTATGAAGGTGTCCCTCAATTTGACCGGGACCCTCCATCTTGCCTAAGGAGCATTACCCTGCCTCTCTCGAGGTAAGTTACTACCATGCCAAAACGTAGATACAACTACATCACGAATGCAAGCCTGTTTTTCACCAGATCACATGAGTGGATTTGATGTATGCAAGTGTACCACTATCCACATGGTACCTCTACATGTTGCGACTTAGTCCTTTTAATGAATGTCTGTTGAGCTTTGCACTGTGAGTAGTGGTTGCCTCGCTGTCTAGCCGAACTGGCATACATCACTTTCTTCAGAAGTACTAGTGAGTTCACCTTTGTACCATGATGGTGGACCTAGATCCTTATTTTTAACTACCTGTCTCGTGTATTTCTCCACCTGATGTTTCCTTCTCCTTTAGGTGGAACCGTAGGCCGGCAACCATTCAGGGGTAGGCTGGTGAACATTGTTAGGCTATCCTTTATTAGAAGGGAGACCTGAAGCCCCAGATAGGGGCACATATTGACTGTTTTTCTGGTCCTGACGAAGTGCCGCCCGTTCCTTTGGCTTTCAAGGCACGAAACATGTTGACCACATTTCACTAGTAGCTATCCTGGTACTTGAACACCAGATGATAGCTCCACTGTTTTTACTTAGTCCTGGTACCCTTTTCCTATAAATATTTGTTTTTAGGATACCAGAGCCTATTTTAGTCACCACTCACTCATCCCATTTGTCACACTATTAGCTAGCCCCCTCACTTGCACTCATCTATACGGCGTCTTCGGATCAAAAGATCTCCGACAAAGAGCCGCCAGGCCCGTCCGGCATTGCAGCGCTGGCCTGACGAGGAGCGCCCAATGTTGAAGCATGACACCCTAACAGTTGTGTGAGAGGATCAAGATCAAGATCTGACCTTCAGGTCTTCCTGCAACAGTATTTACAGCCACTCGACTATAGTGAATAAACAGCTGATGTCTTTTGTGGAAGCCCACTCTTTGCTAGACTTTTCCCAGTCTGACTTTCGGGCATCATATTGTACAGAAACAGTATTAGTGGAGGTTCTTGATACCATTAGACTTGTAGTGTAGTTCCTATTTCCCTAATAGGCTCTGCGCATTGGAATAATATACCCTATAGATTCGACATAGGACTGAGGTCAGTATGTCCCTATTGAGTATATTAAACTTAATTACTTTGTGCCAGCTAACTCAGAGGCCACTAGAAACTCCTTGAAAACAAGAAGGGAGTAGTTTCTGGCAACCGCATAAACATGACAACTTTGTTTCCCTTTAGAATCGGAACACTCTCAGAATCGTGGAAACAATAGATAACAGTTTCACTCAGCTAATCGTGCATGCTTAGTTTCTTCAGAGTTACACAGAAAGAATAGACGGGCGTTTCAATAAAAGGATTTATTGAACAGTCTTGTTTCTCGTGTAAGAGATATGAGCTGTTATGATCACAAGACAGTATGCGAGATATATAATGTACAGCGTAAGCAGTAGAAAGAAATAATACTGCGCTAGCATTATCTTTTAGCTATCACACATATATTCATATACATAAATAACATGAGCTAAAAATGCGAGTACTCATAAGATGCTTCTCTAAGCTAGTTCTACCCCAGTGTACCTAACCTAAGTGTAGTGCAAGGCAAGAAGTAGGTGAAGTATTCTATAGTATGGTATGCTATAGTCTAGTATGCCAAGTCTAGTATGCCAAGAGTCCCTCTAGGTTCTAGTCAGCTCCATACCTTGAGAATGAGAGAGGTGGGAATCTCCTTCCGGATTTCGAACTCCAACACCCTGCGAAGGGAGTCAGAACACTGGGAGCTGGATTCTCTGCGAACAGGGATGACAGCGTTTCTTCTCAGTGCGTCAGGCCGGGACACGGGCTCCTCTAAAGTCGAGGTCTCCTCCTACTTGCTTGGGCAAGGGAAGGTATATTTATACCCGGTAGGTGCCTTGGAATGTTAGCATTGACGTAAAGTCGGGCAGAGGAAGACGTCAGGAATGAACCCTTAATGTATAGTGGTTCTTGCATAATAAATGAGTTCTTGGAGAAATCAATAATCCTGTGCTAGGGGAACTCCCAAGAGCTTAAGGGTCTGGTTTCTAAGAACTCGTTGTAGACGTTAGGGTGGACGGATGTAAGTGACCATGCCTGTATTTGGATAGCATGGCTAATGCCTAAAAAGAACTGGGATCTTATGCCTATATAAGGGCAATGCGAATTGTGCCTATATAAGGACATGTTTCTGGAAAACCTATATACGGACACCTAAAGCGGAATACAACACCCACTCCACTTTCGAATGAACGATAGTACTAAATGCTAAACATTAAATGCTAAACATAAAACTGAGTACCACATGTTTGCTAAAAACATTTCTAAAAGCATATTAAAAGAAGTTTAAAATAAACTGTTGAATGCAATAGGTACTGTACATTTTAAAGCATTTTTTCATTTCATTCTAAGCATATATTGGAAATAAATGCAACATGAATGAATAAACAGAAATATATGCATATGACGAAATGGTCGACAAGTATTTAAAAAAATCAAGGCCATTTCATAACATGGTGATAAAATGAAATTATAATAAAATAAGGTGACAATGTGTCCCTATAAGTATTCAAAGAAGTCCGTTTTATATGAATAGTTCTACTGTAAGCAGATTTAGTTGCCATGTATTTTCAAAAATAGAGAAAAAGAAAAAGTTCAATTTTAGGAAGAGTTCCAAGTTTTGTTATGTTTTGGAAATATGGAGGCCAAATTTCATTGCTTCCCTGGTACACTGTGAGCCGAATCAAAGTCAGTGTATGGGTCTGGTGTACACATGAAATCATCTATTTCTGTAGACAAAAGATCGTCTAACGATGTCGGTGACAGTTGGAATACCTCATTTAGAAGGTTAACTGCACAGAGATGTGAAGCATCGCTTTCAGCATAGGATGCCGCAGCAGTGTTCGCGTCCGTTGTTACCTGTGTGCCTGTTGATCCATCTCGTACCTCAGCAGCAGCAGGAAGCGTCTGTGAGATCTCCAGGAATGCCGTCATCAGGATTGGTAGCCTTTGAGGACAACACAGAGCATGGGCCGTTATCGGGTCCAGCAGAGTATCAATATCCGTTGGCATGACTGATGGGAGTGTTAGACAGGTGTCTAGCATGCATTCTTCACCGCAAAGCAGGCAGCGTAGAACAGGTAAGATGCAATCTTGCCAGATTGGTCTAAATGACAGAAACCATGTTGTATTAAGTTCCCGTAGACGAGGTATGCCCAAAAGTTGCACTATGCGCTCACGGCACTTCCGTTCTAGGAGAGCATTCTCCAAATTGCTGGGAGTGACGCTGGTTGATAGGCTTGCCATAGCGTAGTAGTAGGAATAAAAACAGGATTCCCGCAACCAGTGCTAGAATTAATGGCACACCACCAAACACTGAATGTGCGAAGTTTGGAATGATTCCGAGGACTGCCTGAAAAGGTGTTAACAGTCCTGAACAGATGGTCTTAAATACATGTACAATCCCGCTCGTATCAGACATGTTTAAGATACGTCCCATCATTTCTACGAAATGTATAGGGCAGTTTGTACGAATTAAAGCCTGTATCTCAGCCGAAGTCCTTGCAATTTGTAAATCATAGATTTCTTTGGCCGAGGTCAAAGGCACGGTCTGTTGCAAAAGCATGGCTTTCATTCTGCTTAAAGTATCAAAACGTATAAAAGAAACATTCAATGAAGGCCATAGAGGCGACTCCCTGACTGTCTCTGTTTGGGGGAACAATACTTGAATACAACAAGTAACCCTGGAGCTGACCGTTACCAGATATGGGATGCCTGGCAACATGCCACAGCAACTCTGACCATTCAACATGAGGTAACTCCCATTAGAAAGTTGGCCAAACGTTGGATTAATCACAGCAGCCGGTGTACCCTGCTGGTGGCAGGACAAGTTTGCCACAGAACCATTACAAGCCCCGTGTAAAGAAATGTCCTGACATATGAGTGAACCGCTTAGTGCATTTTCACAGTGTGTACCGCTTAGAAACACTTCACGATCCCCACTCCAACATCTGTATTCATAAGGTAAATCCCAGGATGTCTTAATGTATTCCTTACCCAACCTTTCATATTTGCCTGCTTGCATTTGTTTGAGGCAATACTGAAACTGAAAAGTAGTGACAGGCAGGGTTATTTTGCCATGAATAAGCCAATCTGTAGCTGGTTTTTCTGCTACCGTAAATGGTAATTTTTCCAGTTTTTCAATGCTCAGCACTGTATACTTTGCTCCCCTTTGTGCCAGTTCGATCTGTTTATCAGTTAGATTGTATTCTGCAAACAGAGACGACGTGTTGATAAAACGCCAAGGCACATAGCCCGCATGCAAAGATAGCAGCGTCCAGCCTAATAACATAATAGAACGTAACTGAGATTGGCCTTGTTGTAACATGGCTAAATCTTGTTCCAGTATGTCAATAGCAGAGGATACAATGTTGTCCAATGAATAAATTCTGGACGACAAAGTTGTTAACCCATTGTCGACCACAGAGAGAGATTTCTCTAAGTTAATACGATCAAGCTCACGTATTCGTTCTGCGGCCTCTGCCTGTGTAACCTTCCATATTTCATTATAAGCAGCATAAATGCCGGCATATATGAAACGTTTTTGACGCGGTTTTCTTGGTCCTAGCAAGAATTCCCTAAGGTCTGCGTCTTCTTTAAGTAAAGATAAGTGTTGTTTCACATCCTCAAGTGTAGATAGTTGCAGCCAGTCGAGGCACAATTTTCCTACACTATATGTTGTTACTACCCCCGGATGTTGTTGTTGAACATATCGTGGGTCTGGCCTATGGATAGTAAAGCCCTGTCTTCTATTCAGGAATCTTTCTTGACAGATGTTTGTGTCTGTGGGCCAGAGTAACCATTTTCTCCAATCAGGATCTGTTCTGGTGGTTTGTAGTATTGTGTCTACTGTGACCGCTCCCTGTGTAGTGCTATTACTTGCAGGTGTTGGTACAGAAGGTGTGTTCATGTTTTTGATCTTGGCTAAACCAAGGCAAGACGTTTGTTGCACAGTGTCATTCAAAAACATTATTTGATGTGGGATGATATATGCTCTAAACAAAGCTTCTATCCCCTGCACTTGCCAATCTTTAGAACCCCAGACAGATTTTGTGTCTATTGTGTCTTTCCAAAAGTCAAATCCATGTCTAGACAGGTGGGTAATAAAGGCTGCAGAATAAATCTGTTTTGTATTAGTTAACATAATTTTCTGACCTGTTTTGTTTACATTCTTATAGTAAAATGTTTCTGGATCAGATGTATTGTACCCTGAAAAATATGGAAACTTATTTGTAAACGTTTTTGAACTACCCTTTGGAGGTGTAGGACAATGTTCCCATTGGTTAAATTTAAAAACATTTCTAGGTGTTCCAGATTTATGCAAAAAATGATGACCATAGTGGTTATAACAATAAAGCTGTTCGTAGTCTGATGAGCCCTCTAAGTATTCATTGTTAGAGAACGCAGCAGACCTTTCTAGGTCAGACATCATATCATTTACAGTCTCAAAGTCCCAATCATCAGAGTAGGTACTGGAGGTAATAAAGTCACTTAATGAAATTTTAAATGAATGTAGAATCTTCAAAAGTTCCGTCGGGCCGAATATATCGAAATCGGTTTTGTCCCAAACTAAACCATCCTGTATAGGAATGGCTGTGGTTCACTGCTGACAAGTCTCTTGCTTCACGATGGGAAGATTTGTGTGGTTTTAAAAGTAAGTTCACATTTTTACTTTCAGTGTCCATACGGATGTATCTGCCATTTATAAGCACGCTAAGAGTCATAACCAAAGCTAGCCAAAGCAGAAAGAAAAATATTCCAGAAATAATCCATATTTCAATCCATGGTGAAACCAGATAAGTCTCTTTCAGGAAATGAAAAAGGTCTTGTACTTGTTGTTTGAAAGTTTTTGAGGCTGGCGTCGTTTCAGGCTCACTCGGATCCTCAGAAAACGTATCAAAGTTAATGAAATAGCCAGAAGCAGTTCGGTCAATTGTTGAAATCGCATCAGGATTCGTTGAAATCGCTGAAACCAGTTGATCACGTGTTACGTTGGTGTAGACAGGTGTATCTGGACGAACTGTTACTTGAGTTTCAAGAGGGATGAGTTCCATAGCATTGTTGCTTAGTCCTTCATCTGTTACTGCTGAATTCTCGATGGTTATGAGTCTTTCAGTCTGAACCTCTTGGATAGTAGCGAGAGGAGTGCGTCTGCTACTAGGTCGGAGTCCACGAGGCCTACTATTTAGTATTGGCCACATACTGTGGTTTGATGAGGTCAATTGACACAAATCTTTTCTCCTTTTTTCCAGCAAGGGGCAGCAGAAGTACTGTTCTTGTTCCGTGGACAGCTAGGACAGGTACTGGTTGTAGGAGAGTAGGATCTGCCTCTTATGTTGCCCCCACTTTTTTTCTGATGTTTACACTGGTTTCTGGCTATAGTCTGGCTGGGACCCTGCCAATCAGGGCCCCATCCTCTCTGTTCTCTCTAAACGACTTGGAGTGCACTCTAGGTGCACTAGTGATTGGATACTGTGGTACCTTATGAGTCCCTAGTATATGGTACCTTAGGTACCAAGGGCATAGGTACTTCACAGGCCTACCAGGGGCTGAAGCATGTATTATGCCACCCCTGGGAAGCAGACTAAATCTGACACCACAGGCCTGCTACTGCAGCCTGGGTGAGGAGGTGCTAGCACCCCTCACTGAGATATAGGTTCCCTATATCTCCCCTGCACACACATTTAAACCTATCAGTCACCCCTAAGGCAGGCCCTATCAATCCTGAGGGCAGTGTGCTTAGTTTCTATGTGAGAGGGTGCCTCTGCCTGAGCAGGGCCCCTCTGCAGCTCTCAGAGTCCATTCTCTGGGGCTGTTTGTGAATGCAGTCAAACCATATACTCTTAAGTGCATTATATCCTCGCGGTAAATGCTAACTTTGGAATGGCTGCATCAAAACATGTCGTGTTTGGTGTCAAACACTTTGGAATCATACCCCCACACCAGTAACTGGTGTGGGAGTATGATCCCACCCTTCTAGAGGGATAGACATGTACCTACTGTGGAAACGCAGTAGAATCCTAAAGAGCCCTGGCATCACAAAATGGATGCCAACAGTCACAGACACTGGGCTGCCCTCCTGCTGATGACCGACACTCGCAGTGGAGGAGGCCCAACAATAGGTATCCTGTCCCAAGGGGGTGTGACCACCTCCCAGACAGGGTTTAGTGTATTGGGGCTGGGTGGGTGCACTCCTAGAGTGCTTTGAAGTCCTGCACTGGGGGAGCAGAAGGCTCCTCTGTGCATACACCAGTTCAAACCGGCTCAGGGGCTACCTGCCCCTGCTCTGGCACGAAACTGGACAAAGGGAAGTGGGTGTAGCCACCCACTCCCCTGACCCTCCCATAGGTGGGGTCATAGAGCTAGTTTTTTATACACCAAGATAACACATGTTATCAAAAAGGGGTTAAGAGGAAATATATTATGGAGAGTACATCTCCCGTGTAACAACACTGAAATCACAAAAACTACTCCCTTATTAGTCACCAATGCTCCTAGAATATTTCTAGAAGACCAACTTTTTAAGAAAGAATGGTCGCTTATCGCGTGGAGGTGCACACGCGATTGGCGGATTCTTATCATTAATACGGCAAAGCGCCTTTCAGATGCGATCTTGGTAAAAATTAAAACAAGTGAAGATGCACTTATGACGGAAATTAAAATCACTCTCTTCAAAAAAAAGTTAGAGGAGGTAAATAAAGAGATTGGGGAACACAAGGAATTCCTGATGCAAAGTAAAGTAAACAAATTGCAAAAAGATTTGAAAAAATTTGCACATGATAAAGTGTACCCATATATAAAGGAAGATTACAAAAATCCGGATAATTCGGAATCAGGATCTTCATATCAGGGAGATTCCAGCAATTCCGATTCAGAACAGGAGGCTTGGTCCAGTGATGGGTCCAATAGGAGTTGGAGAGGCAGACCAAGGAGGCCCAGGAGAGGTAATTACAATCAAAGTTACCCACCTCCACAACTATTCCCTTGGCCTAATCCTTATGGTCCAGTTCCTTTCCAAGGACCCCCGCATTTTCAAGGACCCCCACATTATCAGGGAGGCCCCTTTTTCAACCCAATTACAACCAGAATCGTTTTTTAGGACAGGGCGGAAGAAGGGGCAGACGTGGCAGAAAGAACAACAGACAAGTACAATGGCAGGACGAGAATATGTCTGTGAGCACCCGGAGTATGACCAAGGCTCCGCAAGCGAGCACCAGCTCAATGAGGGATTAGTGGTTAACCTGACAGACCACATTTTGACACCAGATGAGATTTCCGTCCTTGACAAAGGATTGGGATTTGTACCCACGGCGTTTCTTGACAAGTTTGAGATGCGCTGTGAGCTAAGCGAGTTTTTCCGTAAGATACGGATAAAGACATTCTTTGCAGACAAAGATAGACCTGAGGTGGATACTGCACACACCCCTTACGTCTTAAATCTAATTTTTGCCCACCAGCATCACTTATGCCCCCGGAAGTGATTGCTTTCGAAGAATGTGTATCTAAGGAAATTGAAGAATTACAACCCAGGAGGCACACCTATGACAACCTCAGCAAAAAGAGAGAGAGGCATTGAAAACCCTTAGTAACAGGACGGACATTATTATAAAACCAGCTGATAAGGGTGGTGCGACAGTTGTCCAGAGTACCACAGCATATAGGACAGCCTGCATGGATCTCTTGGCAGATACCAAGTATTATAAAAGAATAATAAGAGATCCTACAGTACGATTGAAAAAGACAATCAGCACTATAACAAAAGAAGCATTAAATCGAGACTGGATCACTAAAAAGAGCATGCGTTCCTTAACCCAGACAATCCTAGAGTACCACTTTTTTATACAATACCTAAAATACATAAAGGCAGAACACCGCCACCTGGCAGACCTATAGTGTCAGGGATAGGGTCTCTTTTAGAACCCATCTCAAAATACACTGACTGGTTCCTACGTCCGCTTGTTCCACAAATGAAGTCATATGTACAGGATACTAAACATTTACTCAATCTCCTCACAGATGTTACCTACGATCCGGCACTTAATAAGATGGTCTGCCTGGATGTGGAAGCATTATACACTAGCATCCCACAGGAAGAGAGTATAACGGTCATTGAGGGCCTTTTACGGAGAGGTACCTGGACGTGGGATGCTCCAGTAGACTGGGTTATCGATCTTATGTGTCTAGCCCTCACTGAGAACTTTTTTAGTTTTGAAGAACAGCTGTATCTCCAAGTCCATGGAACATCTATGGGCAGCACGTTCGCGCCCAGTATAGCGTGTTTGTATGTTGGCCAATTAGAGGAACATCACATTTGGTCTAACAACCCTTATTCGAGCCACATTAAGAAGTGGCTACGGTACATAGATGATATCTTGGTCATTTGGGAGGGAGATTCTTCCTCTCTCAATGACTTCTATACGTGGATTAACCAGCTCAATCCCCATTTGAAATTCACAATAACTAGTAACAACGAACAAGTGGCCTTTTTAGATGTTAAAATCAATGCCAGAGAGGGAAGATTGGTCACCTCCCTCTATACCAAGCCCACTGATAGGAACAGTCTCCTCCATTTTAATAGTGCACATCCACGTGCACTACGTGAGAATTTACCCATCGGACAGTTTTTGCGAATCCGCAGGAATTGTAGAGAGTTAAAAGACTATAAAACTGAGGCTGAAATTTTGTCCAAAAAATTGAAAGAAAGAGCTTACCCGAAAAGGATCATTGACAAGGCCAAAGAGATCAAGGAACACTCCTAGAGAAGCGCTCCTTGAAAACCACGAAAAGCAAACGAAAGATACACTTATATGTGTTACAACATATAATACCTCTTCAAACACTATTAAGAAAATAATCAATAAAAGATGGTCTATCTTAACATCTAATAGACTTACCTTTGATAAACCATTGTTTTCTTTTCGCAGGAATAGGAGTATCAGAGATGCTCTAATACATACAAAATTTGGCACTGTAAGATCTACCCAACAGACCACACTTTGGAATAATCCTCCAGTAATTGGTCATTTCCCGTGTGGTTCATTTGTAGCTTGTGCCTTTACTGAACATACGAAAGAGATTGATCTAGGTATGCACCACGCATGGGAACAGCGGTCGCATACTAATTGCAATAGCGACAACGTTGTTTACATGATCAGATGTCCATGCCATTTGATGTACATTGGCATGACAGGAAGGAAGGTCAAGGTGCGTATAAGCGAACATAGGAGTACCATACGTAGGGCTATTACAGCGACAAGACTGACATCCCATTATTTGGAAAAACAACACACTGACAAAGATATCAGTTGGACAGTTATTGAGAGAGTAAGAGGTACAGGCAATATGACTAAGACCCTTTTAGAAAGAGAACAAAGATGGGTCTATAGACTTAAGACTCACATCACAGGATTGAATGATTCTATACCTTGGAACCAATTAAATCAAGAGTAGTCATATATCCCCTTCTGGGATTATGTCCTTCGAACGTTCCATGTGGCATTGTTAAACATTAGGGGTACTCAGGACATTGTCAGCACCCACAGTACCTTTATATCTGACGAAATAAAATAGTTTGGAGTAATCATCTTAATCACAAAATCTCTTTTTGTGTGTGTATATATCGTTTCGATTGGGCTACTACTCCCTCCTGTGCCAACTTAGTTATAAAGTTTCAAGTGGTTCTTTTATCTTCCTTTTGGCGGTCCTCCGACATAGACAATTTTTCCATCAGCCTATATAATACAGGCAATGGGCAGGATCCACTCCCATTGCCTTTTCCGTGTTTCTATGGGCTTTAATAACTATCATAACATCCAGTCTTTATTATTCTCACATTTCTAAGAGATAAAATATCTTGTTTGACCTAGTCAAAGTCCTCGTTTTCCTGGCTGTCTATTATTCCGTGATATCTCGGGTTTGTCTCCTATTTGGCACTACAATCCCCAGCGTCCCTAGCGGCCCCGACGAGCCTCCGGTAATCATCATAGCGCAACCCGGAAGTGGAATGGGTCTCCATTTCCTGGGTTCGCGTGTCATCTTTACCACTTTAAATTCGGCTGTCAGGACACATGAAGTACAGAGCCGGCGGGACCGAGACCTAGTAGGTTTATCGTGGGGAAGGATCTTTGGAATCGTGAGTAAGGGTGAATGGAATGAATTGACTGAGACATAAGTGCAACACTCCATGATTTGGAGGTTTTGTTGGTATCTGAGTTTACTTACATTAAGATTGGTTAATCTATGTGTCTTTTTTCCAATTTTCTCTTCCTTTTCTTTTACGTTTTTTCCATTCATCTGCAAAACCAACTAATGATAACAACATGACTCGGGGCTTCTATCACACTAGTGTGTGACTACAAGACTACCCCTTTGTTGCGAAGCCCGACGCGAAGCATTACTCCACCGTAATAGGGGTAAGATGGGTGGTTGTGAATGCGAGCCTAAGGACGAGGGAGTATGGCGGATGTTGAGTTACAGAATGAGTGTATTGCGGAACACACAATGAATCACAGACACACGATTGCAGTTAATGTCAGTTTGCGGAAACAGTCCGCCACTGCACTTCTACTTTCTCTAGATCACGCAATGGAATGAATCTATGAGTTAAAGTGGTATCACACACGCTAAATAAAGGCTAGTGAGTGAGTCGTTTCCTCATCATCCAACGTGGCATGAAGGTGAGGAGTATTTTCACTGAATTAAGAAGGCATATTCATTTAGAAAGATTCTTACACTATGTTTTTTTGTTTTGTTGTTTCTTTCTTTACAGATGGAGCGATCAACTCTGTGTCCTAAACAGGAGTAGCTTAAGGAGCAGCTATCTGCCCTTATTATAATTAGGGTAGGGAAATCCCCTCTCCCTTTCGTTTACTTTCCAGGGGGTGTTATTCCTCTGCCCTGAAGAAAGTCCAGTACCCTTAGTGGGACTTTTCATGGACTGAAACATGTTGGCATTAGGGTCCTAGGACCATAGTATCCCAAAGACCCTAGTTTTACTTTCTTTTAATATTTCAGTGAGATCCAAAATAAAGGGACACCGGGATCTCTCTGAGATTTTTAATCTTTATTCCCCCTGGCCAAAAACATATTATTAAGAGCTCCCTGAAAGATTGGTCGAGCCCATCCTGACTTTTAGGCGTCAGGATGACCCGATGATGAAGCATGACACCACTAGGGTGTGTGAGGGTATATAAAACAAAAAGGATTGCTTCCTTGCCCACCATCAGGTGGTGAACTCTATTTGTTGAGGTCTTTTCCATCTACAAATCTATATGCATGTGGCATTAGGGGAGTACTTTTTGTGATTTCAGTGTTGTTACATGGGAGATGTACTCTCCATAATATATTTCCTCTTAACCCCTTTTTGATAACATGTGTTATCTTGGTGTATAAAGTTCTGAGCAGCGCACAGCTGTGGGTTATTCCGAATAAGTAAGTTCAATGGTTTGAACTTCCTGCATGTGTCTGACCATTGTTGGTTACCTCTTTCTTCTTCTGGTGTTCACTCCGCACTATCACTTCCCCGAATTCCTGTTCCTTTTTCCTTTTTCTTTATCTTCGCCAATTAAAGGAACGAAAAGATGAATGTTCCAATACCATCAGAGACTTTAGGTATTGGATACTCAGATGACATGGCAAGCGCCATTTTATCTGGACCATCCCTGTTTTCAGATACAAATATTACACAAAGCCTTAGCCAGACTCAAAACTGGGACGAGCTGAAAGAATTGAAGCGCACCCAGATGAAGATTCTTCTTCATGGTGCTATATTAACAGAGTATTTACGCGGTAATTCAGCACCTAGGGGCTTATTAGTCACCAATGCTCCTAGAATATTTCTAGAAGACCAACTTTTTAAGAAAGAATGGTCGCTTTACTCGTGGAGGTGCACATGCGATTGGCTGATTCTTATCATTAATACGGCAAAGCGCCTTTCAGATGCGATCTTGGTAAAAATTAAAACGAGTGAAGATGCACTTATGACGGAAATTAAAATCACTCTCTTCAAAAAAAAAATTAGAGGAGGTAAATAAAGAGATTGGGGAACACAAGGAATTCCTGATGCAAAGTAAAGTAAACAAATTGCAAAAAGATTAGAAAAAATTTGCACATGATAAAGTGTACCCATATATAAAGGAAGATTACAAAAATCCGGATAATTCGGAATCAGGATCTTCATATCAGGGAGATTCCAGCAATTCCGATTCAGAACAGGAGGCTTGGTCCAGTGATGGGTCCAATAGGAGTTGGAGAGGCAGACCAAGGAGGCCCAGGAGAGGTAATTACAATCAAAGTTACCCACCTCCACAACTATTCACTTGGCCTAATCCTTATGGTCCAGTTCCTTTCCAAGGACCCCCGCATTTTCAAGGACCCCCACATTATCAGGGAGGCCCCTTTTTCAACCCAATTACAACCAGAATCGTTTTTTAGGACAGGGCGGAAGAAGGGGCAGACGTGGCAGAAAGAACAACAGACAAGTACAATGGCAGGACGAGAATATGTCTGTGAGCACCCGGAGTATGACCAAGGCCCCGCAAGCGAGCACCAGCTCAATGAGGGATTAGTGGTTAACCTGACAGACCACATTTTGACACCAGATGAGATTTCCGTCCTTGACAAAGGATTGGGATTTGTACCCACGGCGTTTCTTGACAAGTTTGAGATGCGCTGTGAGCTAAGCGAGTTTTTCCGTAAGATACGGATAAAGACATTCTTTGCAGACAAAGATAGACCTGAGGTGGATACTGCACACACCCCCTTACGTCTTAAATCTAATTTTTGCCCACCAGCATCACTTATGCCCCCGGAAGTGATTGCTTTCGAAGAATGTGTATCTAAGGAAATTGAAGAATTACAACCCAGGAGGCACACCTATGACAACCTCAGCAAAAAAGAGAGAGAGGCATTGAAAACCCTTAGTAACAGGACGGACATTATTATAAAACCAGCTGATAAGGGTGGTGCGACAGTTGTCCAGAGTACCACAGCATATAGGACAGCCTGCATGGATCTCTTGGCAGATACCAAGTATTATAAAAGAATAATAAGAGATCCTACAGTACGATTGAAAAAGACAATCAGCACTATAACAAAAGAAGCATTAAATCGAGACTGGATCACTAAAAAGAGCATGCGTTCCTTAACCCAGACAATCCTAGAGTACCACTTTTTTATACAATACCTAAAATACATAAAGGCAGAACACCGCCACCTGGCAGACCTATAGTGTCAGGGATAGGGTCTCTTTTAGAACCCATCTCGAAATACACTGACTTGTTCCTACGTCCGCTTGTTCCACAAATGAAGTCATATGTACAGGATACTAAACATTTACTCAATCTCCTCACAGATGTTACCTACGATCCGGCACTTAATAAGATGGTCTGCCTGGATGTGGAAGCATTATACACTAGCATCCCACAGGAAGAGAGTATAAGGGTCATTGAGGGCCTTTTACGGAGAGGTACCTGGACGTGGGATGCTCCAGTAGACTGGGTTATCGATCTTATGCGTCTAGCCCTCACTGAGAACTTTTTTAGTTTTGAAGAACAGCTGTATCTCCAAGTCCATGGAACATCTATGGGCAGCACGTTCGCGCCCAGTATAGCGTGTTTGGATGTTGGCCAATTAGAGGAACATCACATTTGGTCTAACAACCCTTATTCGAGCCACATTAAGAAGTGGCTACGGTACATAGATGATATCTTGGTCATTTGGGAGGGAGATTCTTCCTCTCTCAATGACTTCTATACGTGGATTAACCAGCTCAATCCCCATTTGAAATTCACAATAACTAGTAACAACGAACAAGTGGCCTTTTTAGATGTTAAAATCAATGCCAGAGAGGGAAGATTGGTCACCTCCCTCTATACCAAGCCCACTGATAGGAACAGTCTCCTCCATTTTAATAGTGCACATCCACGTGCACTACGTGAGAATTTACCCATCGGACAGTTTTTGCGAATCCGCAGGAATTGTAGAGAGTTAAAAGACTATAAAACTGAGGCTGAAATTTTGTCCAAAAAATTGAAAGAAAGAGCTTACCCGAAAAGGATCATTGACAAGGCCAAAGAGATCAAGGAACACTCCTAGAGAAGCGCTCCTTGAAAACCACGAAAAGCAAACGAAAGATACACTTATATGTGTTACAACATATAATACCTCTTCAAACACTATTAAGAAAATAATCAATAAAAGATGGTCTATCTTAACATCTAATAGACTTACCTTTGATAAACCATTGTTTTCTTTTCGCAGGAATAGGAGTATCAGAGATGCTCTAATACATACAAAATTTGGCACTGTAAGATCTACCCAACAGACCACACTTTGGAATAATCCTCCAGTAATTGGTCATTTCCCGTGTGGTTCATGTGTAGCTTGTGCCTTTACTGAACATACGAAAGAGATTGATCTAGGTATGCACCACGCATGGGAACAGCGGTCGCATACTAATTGCAATAGCGACAACGTTGTTTACATGATCAGATGTCCATGCCATTTGATGTACATTGGCATGACAGGAAGGAAGGTCAAGGTGCGTATAAGCGAACATAGGAGTACCATACGTAGGGCTATTACAGCGACAAGACTGACATCCCATTATTTGGAAAAACAACACACTGACAAAGATATCAGTTGGACAGTTATTGAGAGAGTAAGAGGTACAGGCAATATGACTAAGACCCTTTTAGAAAGAGAACAAAGATGGGTCTATAGACTTAAGACTCACATCACAGGATTGAATGATTCTATACCTTGGAACCAATTAAATCAAGAGTAGTCATATATCCCCTTCTGGGATTATGTCCTTCGAACGTTCCATGTGGCATTGTTAAACATTAGGGGTACTCAGGACATTGTCAGCACCCACAGTACCTTTATATCTGACGAAATAAAATAGTTTGGAGTAATCATCTTAATCACAAAATCTCTTTTTGTGTGTGTATATATCGTTTCGATTGGGCTACTACTCCCTCCTGTGCCAACTTAGTTATAAAGTTTCAAGTGGTTCTTTTATCTTCCTTTTGGCGGTCCTCCGACATAGACAATTTTTCCATCAGCCTATATAATACAGGCAATGGGCAGGATCCACTCCCATTGCCTTTTCCGTGTTTCTATGGGCTTTAATAACTATCATAACATCCAGTCTTTATTATTCTCACATTTCTAAGAGATAAAATATCTTGTTTGACCTAGTCAAAGTCCTCGTTTTCCTGGCTGTCTATTATTCCGTGATATCTCGGGTTTGTCTCCTATTTGGCACTACAATCCCCAGCGTCCCTAGCGGCCCCGACGAGCCTCCGGTAATCATCATAGCGCAACCCGGAAGTGGAATGGGTCTCCATTTCCTGGGTTCGCGTGTCATCTTTACCACTTTAAATTCGGCTGTCAGGACACATGAAGTACAGAGCCGGCGGGACCGAGACCTAGTAGGTTTATCGTGGGGAAGGATCTTTGGAATCGTGAGTAAGGGTGAATGGAATGAATTGACTGAGACATAAGTGCAACACTCCATGATTTGGAGGTTTTGTTGGTATCTGAGTTTACTTACATTAAGATTGGTTAATCTATGTGTCTTTTTTCCAATTTTCTCTTCCTTTTCTTTTACGTTTTTTCCATTCATCTGCAAAACCAACTAATGATAACAACATGACTCGGGGCTTCTATCACACTAATGTGTGACTACAAGACTACCCCTTTGTTGCGAAGCCCGACGCGAAGCATTACTCCACCGTAATAGGGGTAAGATGGGTGGTTGTGAATGCGAGCCTAAGGACGAGGGAGTATGGCGGATGTTGAGTTACAGAATGAGTGTATTGCGGAACACACAATGAATCACAGACACACAATTGCAGTTAATGTCAGTTTGCGGAAACAGTCCGCCACTGCACTTCTACTTTCTCTAGATCACGCAATGGAATGAATCTATGAGTTAAAGTGGTATCACACACGCTAAATAAAGGCTAGTGAGTGAGTCGTTTCCTCATCATCCAACGTGGCATGAAGGTGAGGAGTATTTTCACTGAATTAAGAAGGCATATTCATTTAGAAAGATTCTTACACTATGTTTTTTTGTTTTGTTGTTTCTTTCTTTACAGATGGAGCGATCAACTCTGTGTCCTAAACAGGAGTAGCTTAAGGAGCAGCTATCTGCCCTTATTATAATTAGGGTAGGGAAATCCCTCTCCCTTTCGTTTACTTTCCAGGGGGTGTTATTCCTCTGCCCTGAAGAAAGTCCAGTACCCTTAGTGGGACTTTTCATGGACTGAAACATGTTGGCATTAGGGTCCTAGGACCATAATATCCCAAAGACCCTAGTTTTACTTTCTTTTAATATTTCAGTGAGATCCAAAATAAAGGGACACCGGGATCTCTCTGAGATTTTTAATCTTTATTCCCCCTGGCCAAAAACATATTATTAAGAGCTCCCTGAAAGATTGGTCGAGCCCATCCTGACTTTTAGGCGTCAGGATGACCCGATGATGAAGCATGACACCACTAGGGTGTGTGAGGGTATATAAAACAAAAAGGATTGCTTCCTTGCCCACCATCAGGTGGTGTACTCTATTTGTTGAGGTCTTTTCCATCTACAAATCTAACGTCATAGAGCTAGTCCCTCCCTTCTTTTTAGTATAAGTGGGGGAACCTGTGCATTGCAACCTAGATACCCCTGGACGATGCTCTAAAGAAGAATCCCGGACCTTCGACACTCCACTACCTCTGGAAGACTGAAGAATCTCCCTTGGAGTCAAGGAGTGACTCCCCTGCTTGGCAGGCACCAAAAACTGCAACGATGGTCACAAACTACGCCGCTCCCGCCAGAGCCTGAAGTCCCTGCAGCTTAGGAAGAAGATTTCCTGACTTCTCCAAGGCCATCGTGAGTCCCCAGCGAAGCTGAGGCAAGTGGACCCCACGAGTGACGAGAAACCACAGACCCTGGGTACCGTGCACTATTTTCAAGTGCAACCCCTTCACTACGTTCTACGAACTTGTACTTTGGACCACGTGTGGTTCCCGTCTCTAGCAAAGATCCCTCCCAAGATCAGAGGCCTACCCTGTCCCGAGTGACCGTGAGCTCCTGTTGAGTGAATCCTCCCGAGGCGTCTTTGCAACCCCTTGCCAGCCAGCTTGGGGGTCCCCTGAAGACTTTTCTACAAAACCAAAGGGCTCCCCTGGTTGCTCCAGGCCTGCCCTGACCTACCCTCGCTGGGTAAGTCCCCCAGACCTTGCTGGTCTGCACCATTGACTTTTTATCTTCTCCACAAGACTTGCTGCTACCAAGGCTTGTTGGCTCCAATTGGGTCGCTGACACCGCAGTCAGCTGCAGACTTTGTGTAGTACACAGAATCCAGCTCCTGGTTGTCCTCGATGCCTCTTGGACCTCGTGGTCGAAGAGTCAAGACACCCGTGAATGACCTGAATCTGTCGACAATGGTGGGCATTCATCTTCCTTGCCCCGGGTCACTGCCAAGTGACTTTGAACACTGTCCCCTCTGCTTTCAGGTCTTCCTTCTTCTGAATCCAGGCTTGGATTCCACCGGACACTTCTCCTGTCGTCGCAAGCAGCAAGTCTTCACTGGCTCCCATTGAAAACGACGCCGCGAGCAGACACCAAAGGACACCTATGCACCCGGCTTCCCTGGGTGAGGTAACTTCAGCACTACGGTGCTCCTGTGGGTGTTGGCACTAGAACTACTTACCCTGTAAGTGACTTGCTTGTAGCTACTCTAGAAGTGCCCTAAAACTCCTATTTTCCAAGTGCGACTATCGCATTGACTCGTACAGGGTTTGCGTCGGTGATAGACACCCCGCGTCCTTCACCCTTGCAACTCTACCCGTAACCGCGTCCTTCGACTCGTACTGGGTTCGTGTCGGTGCGCTCGCCTCGAACACGCAAGGGACCTTTACCATTGAGATCTCAATCGCGTCCTTTCGCATAGACGCGTACAGGACTCGCATCGGTGTCTGAACACCGCGTCCGTCCCCTGTGGGTCTCCTACAACTACCTGGGGTGGTTCTTTGGAGTCCCTCGATTCTACATGCTCTAGGCACAGGCCTAGCCAAGCTAGGGTTGTGATACTTGATTGTGCTAGCTTATTGTAAAACATTGATTTGTACATATGTTCCTGACTTCTAATCTCATAAAGAGATTAGTAGAGAGTTGTTTAGTAATAAATACATATATATTTGATATATATACCTGTGTGGTGTCTTTTCATTTGGTGATTCAAGAGATTGTGTGGTAAAACAAGCTGCTTTACATTCCTCCAAGACTTAGCCTGAAGGCTGCTCTCCACAGCTACCACTAGGATAGCTTTCTATAAAGGTTGTCTTAAACCTACCTACCATAAGAGTCGAATTGTACTGGTGCAAGGTGTCCACTTTAACTAGTGGACAGCATATACCAGGCCAACTTCTCACACTGGTTGTCTGTAAGAAGGTCCAAATTCCTTCTTGTCCGCAATCTTCTCTCTGACTAGATCCCCAACTTTTGGGATCCAGACAGGCCTGGCTGGGACTGCCGGTGTTTCCCCAGTGGTGGTTGGCTTCAGGAACACGTTGCTTTGTTTCGATCTTAGTTCATTTAGATCCTGTAAAACAGCCAAACGATCTTTGATATCAAAGGGTTTATTTTCCACCACTGTGCCTTTACATTCGAGATCAGGAACCCACATTCTTGTCCCAAATAGGACCTCATATGGAGTGACCCCCCTAGAGAACTTCTTGACAAATTATTTAATGAGCGTTGGACCCCATAAAGATGTTTGACCCACCCATCACCCGAACCTAATACTCTAGCTGTTATAGACTGCTTTATGTCCCGGTTTTTCCTTTCCACAACAGAATTTCCCTCAGGATGAAACGGAGAGGAGTACCGCAATGCTACGCCCAAACTGGTGATGGAGCAAGGTAAATAAGAAATTTTTGAACCCCCTAATATTAATGCTAATAATTAATACTATTAATTGTTTTGATGACTAATCAACACTTTTCGTCTCTTATAGACATCTTTTATAAGTGGTAACCGCAATTTATGTGCAAAAGTTAACCTACTTACATTTGTCAACGTGAAATAATATTAACATAATGGTTTGCGTACTAATTAGAGTAATGTTGCATGATTTGTGCTATGTAGAAAATTGTATTGTGGCTAAAAGATGCGGATGGTAAGTAAACATAGCTTTACATGTCGCTTTTGCTAGGTAACACCTAATTGGGGTACGTAGAATGACGGGTGGGAAACGAAAAGGCTTATTTTTCTTTGTTTTAATTATAATTGTGTTTGTTTTCATGATAGTTCGTTTGGGCCTGTTAAGCCACGCTGTAAAGATGGCTGCCGAGGTAGATGAGCTTAATGCGCAAGTGCAAAATGGCTTCCAAGTGGAAGAAAGCTGCGGAAATATGTCACGTGATTTGAAAGTAAAGCCCAGAGTGAAACAAGTCAAGGACGGCGTGACCTGTCACCAAAGGAGTGCCAAAAAGGACTCAGCGGGAATGTATGAGAACCAAAGAAGCAGCTGTGAATTAACAATGAACTGTTTAAAATAAAGTTACAAAAGAAGATACATGTGAGGAACTGTCAATCGGATTAGTAATAACCTAAAGCCTGGGAGAAAGGACAAAAGTTATAAACATTTTCGGAACCGGTTTAAGCAAGGAGGGCAATGAGGAGATGCTTGCCACCCCTCCAATGGACCAATTAGCGTGAATCTCGCCCCCAAAGAATGAAACATTTCTGTTTAGTAAGCTAGTAATAGGGTATAAGAGGACCTACTCCTAGGTAGGAGGAGCTCTATTCATACATAATTTTTGAGCACTGAACGTTGACGCTGGAGAACTGCTGCTATTTTCTATAGGCCATTTTCTTTTAAAAATAATTAATCTTTTTGCTTTTAAATCTGACTGGGAAGGAACGAGATCGTTGCGGGAAACCTGTATAGGTGGTCCGTCGAGGAGGCCTGTTTAGCGGGACAGACAGTCAGTTTTTGGGAGTTCTATGCTGTGATCTGCAAATTATCTGCCGAGGTGAACTTTATTTCTCGTCTAAAAGGGTATGCATAAATTCTTTTAAAAGTTATTTCTTATAATGATATTAAACGTATTAAACTGATTAATAAAATTGAAACTTATTCATGCATTTATAAGAAGTAGATAAACTTTATTACAATTAAAACTACGAGTCTGTGGTTCTTTAGCTCAATAAAAGTGAAATGTTTAATGAGTTTAAATGTGATTGAGCTGGTCTTAATCACCATCAACTGTTTCCTACTAGTTGGTCCATCGACCAAAGAGCGGAATACCTTGATGTCTTTAGAAACTGACAGGATTAAAACTGATTATGTATGATATTTGAGAAACCATCTTGTCAAGCTTTAAAAGGTATCCCGTTCTCTTCCAGCAGTTATAACTTTTTTCTCCTAGGTGAAAGTGGATGGGATCCAGGGAATATTTGAGTGAGTGAATGTATATGCGGTGTTATGGGCCCCACCGTCATATTGGTATAGTTGTTAAAAAGAGTGTTTTTCAACCTGGATGTTATGTCCACAGGAAAAGAAATTATATTAGTAGCGCTGGATCAGATTTCTTGGTAGCAAAGTTATAGTTACTATAGATTAGTTTGGTGATTATTGATTATTGATTTTTGATTATTTCATGTCTAACACTTCATGTCGAGTTGTATTACGTTATATGTAAGTCGAAAATGTTGAAGCTTCCGGAAAGTAGGAAGTGGACACGTGTGGCAAGAGAAGTCACATGGAATAGTGCATTGTCTGGTTTTTCAAATTGGTGATAACAAAGGTTGTGTTATGATAGGGACATTTTCTGTATAAAACGTATAGAAGTGAAATAGCAACCGGTTTTCTTGTGAAACTCTGGCCTTAATTCTTAGGAGCAGTATAGTCTCCACATGTGTTTTATCCCCAGAGAAACGGGTTTACCCCTTGCTTGAAAGAAGGGTAAGGTAGAGGGAAGTGCTACACTTATCGAACAAAACTGTATTCTTGAACGATAGAGTAAACTATCACTTTTGTTTAGCGAAAACAGACAATGGAAATGTGTTTTATGTTGTAACTAATAAGATTTAGTCAAGAAAAAGAACTGCCGATAAATTTTGTAAAGGAGGGGTCAGGAGTAGAACTGAGGTTGACAAAAGACCGCGCTGGGATTGGCCAGTACAGTAGAAACACGGAAAACGCCCTGATTGGTGCGTTGGTGTGAGACGCGCTGAGATAGGTCTGTAAAGCAGTGACGTAGAAGCTTCGGATTGGTGCGTTGGTGTGAGACGCGCTGGGATAGGTCCGAATAGCACATAGAGATCAGAGCAGAGTTACAGGTTTGCAGAAGGAAAGGAAATTGTGAAGAATGGCTTATTATGAATATGGTAGAGAGAAACCGTCATGGATGGCGAAAATTAAGAACTTCTTTAAGAAAGACAAAAAGGTAGTGACTAGAGAAGGACAGGTAATTCCTCCGCCGAAAACACCAGCTTCGCATATGATGCTGAAATACGGTTGTCATACTCGCATTTGGTTAGAAAATTGGAC
This sequence comes from Calotriton arnoldi, assembly GCA_963921515.1. NCBI lineage: Eukaryota > Metazoa > Chordata > Amphibia > Caudata > Salamandridae > Calotriton > Calotriton arnoldi. Next base: position 822,922 of record CAWUFW010006694.1, on the reverse strand, counting down.
AAAATATACTCAGAATGATGGAGTATTGGCTTTTCCAGAGAATGGTTCGTTTAGCATAGCAGTACTTCGAAATTTGAGAGAGAAGATGACGAAGCTTGAGCCAAGACCTAGACCGACACAGTTTGAAGCATTAGGTGAATGGGAAGACGAGATGTATGAACGAGAAAGGTACAGAGGTACAAAGAATCATAATTTAGTTCCTGGAAGGTTGTGGGGAGTGAATCATGAGGACAGAATGAAGCGTTGGAGATATGCTAATATGACAGAAGGGTTGTTTCCAGCTTTTACAGTTGAAGGGGGTATAGGAAAGAAGTGTGCAGAGAAAAAGAAACATACAGTTACAGAAAGGTACGGGTATGGAGGTAGCGAGACAGAGGATGAATTGCTGGAAGACATCTTAAACAGAAACCCACCTCCATATCAACAGAATTCTGCGGTGGTGACACCCAATGCACCGCCAATGGAAACTGGGAGGAATAAAAGTCCAGAACGAAGATACGAGATAAATAGGTCAAATGAGCAGCTAAAAACCCCACAAAGTGAAAAGGTTGATGGTGACAATGCAGCCGAATTAGCCAAAACTACAAAAGAATTAACTGAGAAAATAAGAGAGTTAACAATGAACATGGAAGCTGTAACTGTGCCAGTGACAATAGGACCAGTAATACCAGTTTTTGAGAACCAGAAAATAGATGAGCATTCCCTAGTCATCCCCATGAACTCAAATTTGCAAAGAATGAGAGAAGGAATGGAACTAGAAAATGAAGGGGCAAGAAATTTGGTCAGTTCATATAGACCGAGCCCACCTACTAACCTGACCGTAAACGAGAGTGAGATAAGGAGGATTCCTATGGGAACTGAGTCTGCATCAGAAACACCAGAGAGGAATAGAAATTGGATAGAAATAAATAGCACACCTGTAGGTCCAACTCCAGACGAATTAAGTGAATGGATGAGAAACCTGCAGAAGAAAGAGACAGAACCGAAACCATTAGATGTAATTTGGCTAAAGATAGATATGGAAGAATTAATTTTAGGGGCTATTGGTACAGAAAAATTGAAAACATACCAGGACGACGAGATAATGTTCTTGTGCAAGAGCATTACTTGGAGAGCTAGAAATCTACATGACAAATTGGAGGAGACAGCGAATGAACTAGGAGTAGAATTTGTGAAAGTTAGGAGTTTGCAGAAACCGTATAGGGTAGACTTTTGTGAGAAAGATATAGAAAATCTGAACACATCAGGACGTTTAACACAGATAAAAGAACTGATTGTGTTATTGAGAAAATGGGGTGATGTGGACAGATGGAGAAGCAGGTGGACTAAAAGGAATGAGAGAATAACAGATAAAGCGTCTTTGGCGTTTGCAGTGACAGATAAGGAACCAGTTGTAAGGGAGTATCCGATGAGAGAAACCCCAGGAGGTAGTTATGTACATGTCCCTTGGTCCAGACAAGATATACTGTCATTTACAAATGACTTTCCAAAATTGAGAGAAAAACCTGTAGAATGGTACAGACAAGTGGAAAGGTTTGTCAAAGTTTCGAAGGTGTTATGGGTAGATTTGGATGGGTTATTTGACATTGTAGTACCAGCCGATTTATGGACAGAATGTAAAATCACCATTGATTGGCCAACTGTAGAATACCCAAGAGATGCAAAGACAGGAGCGCCAGGACCAGAAGTGATGAGGAAATATGAACAGGTTATTACCTTTTTGAAAAACAAAATTCCACCCAAAGAAACTGATTGGGTAAAAATTGACAGAACTACGCAGGAAAGTAAGGAGTCTGTACATGCCTATTATGAGAGGCTACTTTTGGTCTTCAAACAGTATAGCGGTTATGAGACTCTGAATGAGAAAGACATGAGTCATTTTGTATATAGATTTGTTTATGGGTTGAAACCAGAAATAAGCGAAATGATTAAACAGCATATGATATGCTGGCAGAACAGTACAGTGGATGAAGTGTTAAGGTATGTCAAGTATTGTAGTGATGACATTGAATGTAGACAGCGTAAATTAAAGGAGAAAGCAATGTGGGCGCAAGTGAAAGTTGCAGAAAAACAAGAAGCTCAAATGAATAATCAGGGTAACGAGACAGGACAAATGAAATTCAAACCAAATATAGGTAAAGGCAAAGGCCAAATGAGTATAGAAGAAGCAAAGAAGAAGTCGCCATGCCACAACTGCGGAAAGTTAGGGCATTGGAGAAACGAGTGTACATTTCCTCCAAAAGCTAATACAGAAAATCAATCATTAAATCCACAGGTGCAGAGTGAGGTGAGTTACCAACAGCTGCAGCAACCACAGGTAGTTACTCAGCAGAGTCAGGTGCCACAACCACCACTTCCCAAGAGTGTAAATCCACAGAGATACAGTGCAGAGACAGGATTCTACGGAGGAGAGCAGGTAACACAATTGCCGCGCGCAGCTGCGATAACGCAGTATTGGTTACGACAGGATGGGAATGAATCAGATGAAAGTTTATGACGGTGCCTAGGAGAGGAGGAAGAGTGCGTACTTGGCGCAACTCTAGAGGTAGATCAGGCAGGTCCATTTGTGGATGGAGAAGTGAATGGTGCAAATGTAACATTCCTTGTGGGCACTGGAGCTACCCGTTCTACTGTCAGATCAGTGGAAATTCCAAACCTTCCTCTCTCAGGTGAAAATATCCAAGTCGTTGGTGTCTCAAATCAGCAAATTAAGGTGCCACTAACTAAATTAGTAGAAGTAAAAATTGGACCATTCAGAGAAATGCACCGATTTGTGGTGTGTGATTGCAGTCCTGTAAATTTACTTGGACGCGATCTACTTTGCAAAATGAATTGCACCATCTATTGTACTCCGGATGGGATTGCATTTCAGACACCAGATGAAGATGTATTGTATAAAATGACAATGACAGAATTAGAGCCAGGAGTGAATGACATGTTTCCTGTGTTCGATGTAGAGAAAATTCCAATTGAGTTAAAAGAAACAGTCAAACAGGAGGTATGGGATTTTACAGGCGAAGACATTGGGTTAATGAGAGGAGTAGACCCTGTTAAAATTTCTGTTAAAGAAGGAACAAATTACCCAAATACTCCACAATATAAATTGACGCCAGAAATCATTGAAGGAATAACACCTGTAATAAATAAAATGATTGAACAAGGAATTTTAAAAGAAATAATGAGCAGTCCATGTAATTCGCCTATAATGGGACTGAAAAAGCCGAATGGAACATTTAGAATAGTGCAAGATTTACGAAAGGTTAATAAAATTGTCGTTCCTTGTTGTCCAATTGTACCAAACCCTGCTGTAATACTGTATCAGATTCCACATGAAGCAGAATGGTACACTGTCATTGATTTGTGCCATGCATTTTTCTCTATCCCGTTACATCCAGATAGCCAGCCATTATTTGCGTTCAGGTTCGGCGAGCGTATTTTGGCATGGTGCCGAATTCCTCAGGGGTATACAGAGAGTCCCTCGATCTTTAATCAGATCCTAAAGAAATCATTGGAAGATTTAAAAATGCCTGAAAAATCTGTGATGGGTCAGTATATTGATGACCTACTGGTGGCATCAAAAACTAGAGAAGCATGTGTTACTGACACAATTGCTTTACTGAACCATTTAGCAGGAGGAGGACATAAAGTGTCCCCATCAAAATTACAGTTTTGTCAACAAGAAGTTCAATACCTAGGTCATAAAATTGAAAAAGGAGTGCGAAAGGTAACGACTGAGAGAATAAAAATTATCTGAGGAATGAGAGCTCCAATGACACAAAGAGAGGTGAGAATGTTCCTGGGAATGGTTGGATATTGTCGACAGTGGATAAGTGGATTTTCACTAATTGCGAAACCATTACAGCAATTGACAAAAAAGGATGTTAAAGATCCGTTTGAAATGAATGATGAAGAAATGAAGGCATTCAGAGAACTAAAGGCGAGATTGTGTGAAGCACCGGCATTGGGAATGCCTGACTATGAAAAAGAATTTGAGCTGTACTGTAGTGAGAGAGATGGGTGTGCATTTTCAGTGTTAGTACAAAAACATGGAAATATGAAAAGACCTATTGCATATTTTTCAGCTGTTTTAGACCCGGTAGCAAAAGCGTTGCCTGGATGTCTGAAAGCAGTAGCTGCTACTTGTGTGAGTCTGGAACAAAGTGAAGGCATTGTGATGGGATACCCACTGAAAGTATATGTTCCACACTCGGTTTAAATTCTTTTGACAAGAACAAAAACTCAATACATGACACATAGTCGGCTGACTAGGTACGAAAAAGTGATTTTAAGTGCAGACAATGTAACCATTGACAGATGCACAAGCGTGAATCCTTCGACATCATTGCCGGATGAAGAGAGTGTGAAAGACAAAGATGAGGTTGACCATGATTGCTTGAACGTACTTGAATACTGTACAAAACCAAGGCCAGATATCAGAGATGAGCCTTTAAAAGAATCAGATTATGTGATGTTTGTGGATGGCTCATGTTTGAGGACAAGTGAAGGAGTTTTGAGTGCAGCGTATGCTGTATGTACAGTAGCTGCAGTAATGGAAGCATCTTGTTTGAGAGGGATACGTTCTGCCCAAGTGGCTGAACTGATTGCTCTAATTCAGGCATGCAAACTGGGAAAGAATGTTCGAATCACAGTGATCACGGATAGCCAGTATGGCTTCGGAGTGGTCCATGATTTTGGGCAGATCTGGTCCCAAAGAGGTTTCTTGACGTCTGCAGGAACTCCAATTCGAAATGGTGAGTTTGTAAAGAAATTGCTTGAGGCGATACAGCTGCCTAAACAGATTGCTGTGGTGAAGTGTACTGCGCACAAAAATGGGGAAGACTACATAACTGTGGGCAACAAATATGCTGACGAAATAGCTCAGTATTGTGCCAAAAATGTAGTCTCGTTGAACAGGAGAAGAGAAAGAGAGCATGTTTCATGTCCTTTGCTGTTTACTAACATTATCAAAACATGGGATGAGGTGAGACAATTACAAGAAGCTGCAGATGATGAGGAAAAAGATAGCTGGATAAACGCAGGATGCAGGAAAAGGGAGGAAGATGATGTTTGGGTTTATAGAGATGAAAGACCAGTTATGCCTGATAGCATGATTTCTAACATGGCACGGATGTACCATGGACAAGCTCATATTGGAAGGGATGCCATGATCCGACTTTTTAGACAAACCTGGTATAACCCAAAATTCAGAGCTATAGCTGAAAGTCTTTGTCAAAGATGTCTTATTTGCCAACAGATAAATCCAGGATGGAAAACAGTAGTAAGTTTAGGAACAATAGGACGAGAGGGAGGTCCTTTCACGAGAATGCAACTGGATTTCATAGAAATGCCCCCAAACAATAGACTGAGGTATGTTCTTGTGATCGTTTGTTTGTTTTCTCGTTGGGTGGAAGCCTATCCGACCAGAAGGAATGATGGGATTACAGTAGCTAAGCTCTTGCTGAGAGAATTCATTTCAAGGTACGGTTTTCCAGTAACGATTGAAACAGATAGAGGAACACATTTTCAAAACTAACTAATTCAATTGATATGTGAAGCTCTTGGTATTCAACAGAAATTGCACTGTGCATACAGACCAGAGGCTTCTGGAGTGGTAGAACAAGTGAATGGAACAATAAAGAATAGGTTAGGGAAAATGTGTCAAGCCACAGGACTCAAATGGCCAGATGCCCTTCCACTGGTACTAATGACTATCAGAAGCATACCTGATAGGAAAACAGATCTGAGTCCCCACGAAATAATCATGGGACGAGCAATGTGACAAGCACATGTACCTGTCAACAAACTGCTGACTATAACTGATGATCTCGTGATGGATTATTGCAAAGGATTGGCTGATGTGGTACATTCTGTGTTTCATCAGGTTGGACCGGATGCGAACACTCTTGAAAGAAAACCAGCTCATGATTTGAGTCCAGGAGATTGGGTCCGCATAAAAGTCCACAGAAGAAGAAACTGTTTGGTTCCTCGCTGGGACCAACCATGACAAGTGATCCTGGTGACAACAACTGCAGTCAAATGGGCAGGAGTGAAAAACTGGGTACATGCCAGCCACACTATCAGAGTTCCAGATCCTGAAGCTCGACCTGTAAGTCGACATCTGGAGATATCTGATACCAGTTCAGCGTCCGATGCAGAAGACGAAACAAACAGAGTTCCAGATCCTGAAGCTCGACCTGTAAGTCGACATCTGGAGATATCTGATACCAGTTCAGCGTCCGATGCAGAAGACGAAACAAACAGAGTTCCAGATCCTGAAGCTCGACCTGAAAGTCGACATCTGGAAGACCCAGGTACAAGTCTAACAACCGGAGAAGAATTTGAAATAGCAAAAGTTCCAGAACTTGAAGATCGACCTGTAAGTCGACATCTGGAAATATCAGACACCAGTTCAGCATCTGATACAGATCAATCAGATTGTGATGAAAAGCTAAAGAATAAATGGAACAATGACATTATAAACGAAGAAACTGAACAAAGAGACAGTGACAGTGATCAGCCAAGCACAAGTTATGGTAAAAATCCTTCAAAAATTGTCACATTAGGCAAGGGAGGGATAGATTCAAATAGAGAGATAGAAGAACCGGAAGAACACCGAGGAGCAATAGGGACAGACCAACAAACAAAAGAACAGGGAAATATAGAAACAGACAGAGAGATCAACGAAAATTCGGAAGAACCTCGAGGAGGGATAGAAACAGGTGATCGAACAGAAAAGACACAGGAAGAAGAAGAGCTAGACAAAGAAGGTGAAATCATAAAGTTCAAAATAAGAGGAAATGAAGTAAGGTCTGAAACAGAATCAGAAGAAAGTGAAGGAGAGAGAAAACAGAGACTAGGACCAAGAAAAAGAACTTGGAGAGCTGAACGAGAAGAAAAAGAAAGTGAACCGAAAAGGCAGAGAAAAGGAGATAATTGGCCCCATGAAGTCAAAAGATTAAGATATAAAATCATAAAGATAAACAGAGATAATGCAGAACAAGTAAATGAGATAACAAGCCAAAAGGAACAAGAAAAACAAAGTGGAAAACAATTGCAGAAAACAAAAAGAGTAAAGAAAGTTAATTCGAAATATAAGTCACCTGAATGGCTATACATCGCATTGACTGATATCAAAGAAGAAGAAATCACTCACGATAACCCCGAAGAAAGCTATAAACCAATGGGTGAAAGTGAAGTGCAACAAGTTTAAAGAAATTGAAAAGAAAAGCCGGACTGGACATTAAAAACATGAATAAGACAAGAAAGAGTTGTGAGAGGAACTAAAGAGAGTACCAAACGAGACAAAGTGAGAGAGTAGGGTGGCTGAAATGTCATTCTGAGGTGTGGTGACACAATTCCTGTACAAATATATATAGGTAGTAGAATAAGATGGTAGACAAAGAGAATAGATGTGCGTTTTTACGTAGATAGTGTAGGATGTGTTTCTTTTGTACAGGTTTATTAATGTTTGTATGGCTTATCTTAGCAATCACCATTCCAATTAGATTAGCTGTAAAAGAAACGTCCATATTAGAGAACAACACAAAGAAGGATAAGGAAGTTAACATACAGAATACAGCAACATTAATAGATAGTGCAGAGTTACATAAGGATAGATCCATAACAGATTTTTCAAAGAATGTTTTCACAAAATTATTATATGAATATGTAGAAACAATGGATGTAAGAGATTGTTATGTTTGTATGCAATTACCTGCATCTGTTTCAGAAGGTGTGACCTATCATCACCTTCATTTGACGTATGGAATAACATGTAGTGTTTTAGCTAGTTTGTTTTATAAAACAGGTAGATTAGAATATTATTACACTGACATAAATAAGATTTTTGCAAAAATTCCTATAATTCCTGAATTGAACAAGGTGAAAGTAGCAAAGATGTTTGGTGAATTTTTCTTAGAAAATAAAGAATTGACATTAGATGATGTAGTTAAACACAACCTTACTTGTGAGTTAAAGAAAGAGGAAAAGGTATTTTTAGGGATGGTAGAAAGTAGAAGAGTCAAATTTCAAAGAAAAGTAGTAGAGGAAGGGATGAAAACACCCCTTTGGACATTTGAAAGAGAAAGTAATGATAAGAAAGAGACAAATGCAGCTATGACTTTAGATTGGCCCCAACAGGGAAAGTTGTGCATTAGTAGAAATAGAACTAGGTATGACAAATATTTCGTGGGTTCCAGTGACTGCCGAGACAATTATAAAATTTTAGGAGGATGGGGATTCAAAGGAGGAAAAGATCCAATATTTCCAGGGATCTATTATATTTGTGGAAACAGAGCTTATTACAGGTTGCCGGACCATTGGTATGGGTCGTGCTACTTAGGCCTGGTCTTTCCAAAAATCTTTCATGTAGATTGAGAAGAAAAAGGAACACACGAAATGGGTGAAACATTCACACGTAGAAAGAGGGAAAGTTTTTCAGAAATAGTGGGTGACATTTTTGGAGCAATGATACCAGCAGTGGGAATATCTTTGAATGCATTTAAAATTCGAAAATTGTCCACAGTAGTAGATCGTTTATCAACGAATATTGCTGGAGGGTTCTTGATGGTAAATACCGAGATGGTTGCCATGAGAGCTATGGTGATGCAAAATCGACTTGCCCTTGACATTCTTTTGGCAAAAGAGGGAGGAGTCTGTGGAATGCTGAAAGTCCAACATTGTTGCACTTACATTCCAGATAAAAGTGAAAATATACAAAAGTATATAAAGAATATTACTAATTTGCACAAAGAACTTATTCCACTGGAGGTTGAAAATGCTTGGGAGAAACTTGGTAAGAGTTTTACCTCAATACCAAAATGATTCACTGAAATAGGTAGTTCTATTGTAGGGAAAGTTTTGATATCAGCAACAGCAGTAATTTTAGCGGTATTATTTGTGAAATTTGTTTTTATATGTATTAAAAGGAGAAAAAGACAAAACAAAATGAAAAGAGAAAATAAGATAAATAAAGAAAGAGAACGAGAACTAGGTGAAATAGAACTTGAAGAACTAAAAGATAGTATGTATGAGAGAACAAAAAGACAAGATGAAAGGGATACTGATGTGTAAAAACTAACAAGAAGCAAATGGAAAAGAAACATGCTATCTGTAAAATTGTGTAACATGGGTTTTTGTGGTGATATTAAAAATCACCAAAGGGGGAGTTGATGGAGCAGGGTAAATAAGAAATTTTTGAACCCCCTAATATTAATGCTAATAATTAATACTATTAATTGTTTTGATGACTAATCAACACTTTACATCTCTTATAGACATCTTTTATAAGTGGTAACCGCAATTTATGTGCAAAAGTTAACCTACTTACATTTGTCAACGTGAAATAATATTAACATAATGGTTTGCGTACTAATTAGAGTAATGTTGCATGATTTGTGCTATGTAGAAAATTGTATTGTGGCTAAAAGATGCGGATGGTAAGTAAACATAGCTTTACATGTCGCTTTTGCTAGGTAACACCTAATTGGGGTACGTAGAATGACGGGTGGGAAACGAAAAGGCTTATTTTTCTTTGTTTTAATTATAATTGTGTTTGTTTTCATGATAGTTCGTTTGGGCCTGTTAAGCCGCGCTGTAAAGATGGCTGCCGAGGCAGATGAGCTTAATGCGCAAGTGCAAAATGGCTTCCAAGTGGAAGAAAGCTGCGGAAATATGTCACGTGATTTGAAAGTAAAGCCCAGAGTGAAACAAGTCAAGGACGGCATGACCTGTCACCAAAGGAGTGCCAAAAAGGACTCAGCGGGAATGTATGAGAACCAAAGAAGCAGCTGTGAATTAACAATGATCTGTTTAAAATAAAGTTACAAAAGAAGATACATGTGAGGAACTGTCAATCGGATTAGTAATAACCTAAAGCCGTGAGAAAGGACAAAAGTTATAAACATTTTCGGAACCGGTTTAAGCAAGGAGGGCAATGAGGAGATGCTTGCCACCCCTCCAATGGACCAATTAGCGTGAATCTCGCCCCCAAAGAATGAAACATTTCTGTTTAGTAAGCTAGTAATAGGGTATAAGAGGACCTACTCTTAGGTAGGAGGAGGGCTATTCATACATAATTTTTGAGCACTGAACGTTGACGCTGGAGAACTGCTGCTATTTTCTATAGGCCATTTTCTTTTAAAAATAATTAATCTTTTTGCTTTTAAATCTGACTGGGAAGGAACGAGATCGTTGCGGGAAACCTGTATAGGTGGTCCGTCGAGGAGGCCTGTTTAGCGGGACAGACAGTCAGTTTTTTGGGAGTTCTATGCTGTGATCTGCAAATTATCTGCTGAGGTGAACTTTATTTCTCGTCTAAAAGGGTATGCATAAATTCTTTTAAAAGTTATTTCTTATAATGATATTAAACGTATTAAACTGATTAATATAATTGAAACTTATTCATGCATTTATAAGAAGTAGATAAACTTTATTACAATTAAAACTACGAGTCTGTGGTTCTTTAGCTCAATAAAAGTGAAATGTTTAATGAGTTTAAATGTGATTGAGCTGGTCTTAATCACCATCAACTGATTCCTACTAGTTGGTCCATCGACCAAAGAGCGGAATACCTTGATGTCTTAAGAAACTGACAGGATTAAAACTGATTATGTATGATATTTGAGAAACCATCTTGTCAAGCTTTAAAAGGTATCCCGTTCTCTTCCAGCAGTTATAACTTTTTTCTCCTAGGTGAAAGTGGATGGGATCCAGGGAATATTTGAGTGCGTGAATGTATATGCAGTGTTATGGGCCCCACCGTCATATTGGTATAGTTGTTAAAAAGAGTGTTTTTCAACCTGGATGTTATGTCCACAGGAGAAGAAATTATATTAGTAGCGCTGGATCACTGGCCATGGCTTCTTTGTAAGCCCGAGAGCTAAACGCAGGGCCCTGGTCAGAATGTAGTGTGCCTATTGCGTATGTGCCGATAAAGACTCACAAATCTTTTATAACAGTTCGAGCGTCAGCCGAGCGCTGAGGCCATATCCATAGGAACCTTGACTTAGTATTTGTGGGATTGCATTTGTCCATAAGGACGCCTGTGCGTAGATAGTCTAATGCTGTCTAACAATGGTGTCTGTACTGGGCAGGCTACTTCGTAGTCTGGTGTCTGATGGCGTTCTGCATCACGCTGTATATTACAGTCTATGCAGTCATCGATGAAGATGTGAATCTGTGTATTCATTCCAGGCCACCAGTACATCTCTTTTAATGTTAATATTGTTTTAGAGATCCCTCGATGTGACAGACCCTCCCCCAGATGTGCTTCATAAATCAAAGCTGCTCTACGTTCCATATTTGGAATTACCCTATCCCCCACTCCAGGGATTCGAGCAAAAGGAACGTTGTTTGCATCAATTACATAAGAGTACTTGAGTGGAAATTTCTTTGGTAACGCTGCACCACTGCCTTTGCTCTAAGCATTGACAGCCAACAATATCTCACTGTCTATTCTCGTTTTTGAACGAGTGATCGCAGCTACGGAAGCCGTCTGAACAGCCCCCTTTGCGGCTTCATCAGCCAATGAATTCCCTGCAACGTGAACGCCATCACGTTGATGACTCAGCGTGTGTATCACGTGAGCCTTTGGTAGTTCGTCTCTCAACTGAACAACTTGTTCCCAAAGCGTTTTATGCTTTATTGTGCCACCTTTTGCATCTTTGAACCCGTTTTCAAGCCAATTCTGTATATATTCATTATACGACTGAACAAAGTAAAAAGAATTGCGCACTATAAGTGTGGGGAATTCGCGATCTGTATTTTCAAGTGCCAGTTTGAATGCTTGTAGTTCAGCTCGCTGAGCTGTACAATCTCCTAGAGATTGTGTTTTAGTGACCATTGGTCTGAACTTACCATCTTGCATGCGACCTTTAACGATTGCGCACGCTGCACTGTAAGCTTGCTTACTCCCTGTAGCGGGTTGTGCTGATCCGTCAGTGTAAATTATAAATTCGTACTGATCTAGAGGCAAAATTTCAGTGGGCAGAGGACATTCATGTTCATATTGCAGGAACGCTTGTATTTTTAAATCTGGATCAAAAACATATTCAACATCTGTTGCAGCAAGAGAATTAACCCTTTGTATCCATCTAGGATGTAAAGCTTTTGCATTTGGAATGCTCGCTTTTGTAACCGCCTCTAAGGCTGGTACTGGAGTAACGACAATAATGCGTTTCCCTTGGGCTAGAGCTCTTTCTTTTGCTACAGCGGTTTGAACTGCTGTCAGTATTTTTTCTGTTGAAGTGAAGCGCATTTCTGCTTGTGTATACAAATGTGATTTGTATGCTATTGGTACTTTTTCACCCTCATTAAATGTTAAATAGGTGAATCTGCATTGACCCGAAATTATTCGGATCACTAAATTGCGTTGATTTACGCGTGTTTGTAAGTGATTTGTTGCTAACATGTTAGCTTGGAGTGAACGCAGGATTTCTGTGTGTTCCTGTGTCCAATGTTTTATTGAAAAATCAGGTTCAATTAATTTGTAGAGAGGTTTAACCCTTTCTGCGTAATTTAGAATGTAAGTTCTTCCAAAATTTAGGAAACTCAAGATGGATTGTAAATGTTTCAGCATTTTTGGAGGTTGGAGCAGCGCGCACTTTTCTAGAAAGTTAGCTGCCAGGCTCTTGCCTTCACTTGAAAGCTCATATCCTAGGAAAAGGACATTGAGATGGGCAATTATGGATTTTTTAAAGTTGAATTTATAGCCCTCAGAGGCGAAGCCCAATATAATGGTACTCACCCTGTTCAAGTGCCTATCTAGGTCATCGTCTGTCAGATAGATATCATCGACATATGACAATGCCTCATTATCATAAATTTGTAGTAACTCTGTTACTCTCGCTGAGAATAACCCCGGGCTGTTTTGGAACCCTTGTGGGAGTCTACAAAATTGACGCTGCGTCCCCATTATTGAGAAAGCTGTTAAGTACCTGCTTTCAGGTGCTATGTTTTGACAAAAGAAACCATTTGAAATGTCCAATGTGGTTTTATATTTTTTGCGCACAATGTTATTCATTAATGCTGTACTATGTGCATTTTGCACAGCAAATGTTTTGGAACAATTGTTCAAGTGTCTGTAATCCAAAACTAGACGATATGTATTGTCTGGTTTGGATACAGGAAACAAAGGATTGTTCAATGAGGAGGTGCATGTTTCAATCACCCCTTGGTATTCAAGTTGATCTAAGATCTCCCTGACCTGTTTTTTAGCTTCTTCTTTATTGGGTACTGCCTTTGTGCAGTAGGTTCATTTTTTAGATGTATTTTGTGGTGAGGTGAGTCCTCATCCCATCCTACATGATTTTTATATAATGCTGGGGCCTGGGCAACTGCCCATTTCCTGGCATATGTATATTTTAGGTGAATTGGAATATGGTTGGAGAAGGCTGGCATAATGATGTCCTCACCATGTGGGCACTCCCTGACAAAGTGTGGTGGCCAGTCTTTTTCTGCTAGAAGTATATCATAACCCCTTGAAAGTTTCTCCCAAAAGAGTGTTTTCACATTTCTTGGTATGTCTCCCTCCATTCGGAGTGTTATTTCATATAACTTTTGTGGAGTACTAACCCTGGTGTCTACAGTTTCTACTGTGATGTACTCATTCAAGTCCACTATCTCCAGAAGTTCCTTCAGGTTCTGGCGAGCTATTGTGACTTCTGCTGCACTGTCCAGCATTGTCTGAGCCCATTCTCCGTTCTTGAGCTGTGTTCTCAGTATTCTCGGCATGTCTGATCTTCAGACCTGCTACCTTCTTTTTTGTGAATTGAGGTTTTGATTTATTTTTCTGAACGTGTTTATCGTCTTTCGATTTCACGCGTTCTTCTCTATGTTCTGACCGTCCTCTTCTTTCCGATGTCTGTGACGATATCTGAAAGGTACGAGAGTAACGTGTATCAGTATCTTGATACCTGTCAGGTTTTCTTAAATTATCCCTATTCCTGAGGTTATACCTCCTTTCAGAGGGCTCCTTTTGAGGAGACCTACCTCGGGATTGAGAACGTGTCTCGTTTGAATTTTGTTTATTAGTTTCCCACTTCTTTTTGGAAGATGTAGGATTTTGTTTAATAGAGTCCTTTTCAGGACTTTGAGATAGTTTTGGCTTCAAAGGTTTTCCACCCAAACTATCTCTGCCTAATTCTTCATAAGATTGTTCTATTATTCTGGGTAGTTCCTGTTGATGTTCTGTTACATCAAATTCCCTTAAGCGTTGGCGGATCGCCACTGATGCTGCCTCCCCTTTAATATTAGATAATATTATTGTTGAGACCTGGTCGAAGTTTTTCAGTAATTTCATACCTAAATTCAGAGCAGGTTCTGCCCCGTATTCGTTTTGAATTTGTTTCAGGACATCTGGTATTACTGCAATTGATGGAACACCATGTGTTTTAGTATAGATGGCAGCAAAGACTGCGCCCCAAGTGGTGCAATCTTCCAGTTGTGGTGTGATCCCCATTGGTAAACAGATTGTTAGAATTCTGTGTTTCTCATAAGGGCTAGTATTAGGAAATACTGCTTCGATTTGAGTTATTTTTTGAGCTGTCCAGAATGGAATTTGCTCACGTTTTGTGGGCATTTTACCCATGACTGCGTGTAAAGTCTGTGGAGTAATTTTTGTGTATTCCCTTTTGAGGGGTTTGATTTGGAATGCTCATTGGTGGTTGGACTGTGAAAGTCCGCATGACTTATTGGACTAATTGTCTGTAAATTTTTATTAACTCTTGTAGTTGAGTAAGTAATTCCTCGTCTGACATTACATCGATGTCAGGATGAGGTGTGTAGCCGGCTAGAATCGGCCATGTTGCTCCTGGTCTACCTAGTGGACCGAGCGTGGTAATGTTTTTGTGATGTTTTAGGGCGCCTTTAAACCAGAGATTATGCTCCTGGTATGTGAGTGGAATTTCAATATCCTCGTAAGGAATATATTCCTCTGGTGGTTCATCTTCTTTAAAGAAGTGAAACAGTTTTGTTGTTGGATTTGATTCTGGGAATACTATCCATGCATAGAATACCTCTGTCTGAAAGGATTTGTGTGCCTCTATCACGAAAACTGCTCTACCACCTCTTGGTGATAGGCCGTGTTTTATAAGTTTTAGAGTGATGGCTCTCCTTAAGTTTGGAGGGATGTTTATAACACCCTCATCGGTTTCATTTAAACCGGTAAAGTTAAAAGCTGTTACGACTGGGTCAGCCGCAGCTACACCATTCTCGGTGCCATTGTCCCCGTGTTCGGACATTTGTTTTTTGAAAAATGTAGAACAAGTTTCAAGGAAACAAAAGATAAGGTGCACAATATTTTGGAACACTGTATCCTTCAACGTTGAACAAACCAAACAGCTAATATATATAGGATTTTTTGTCCTATTTAGCTTTGGCGGATATTTAACCCTACCCACTCCAGACGTCTTATGGAGTATGTGAGTAGGGGTCTCTGAGAGAAAAGCACGACTGAGTTACTCAGTATCTAGCGTTAAATTAGTGCCTTACCAAACTGTTGGGCGCCATGTAGTGTAGTTCCTATTTCCCTAATAGGCTCTGCGCATTGGAATAATATACCCTATAGATTCGACATAGGACTGAGGTCAGTATGTCCCTATCGAGTATATTAAACTTAATTACTTTGTGCCAGCTAACTCAGAGGCCACTAGAAACTCCTTGAAAACAAGAAGGAGTAGTTTCTGGCAACCGCATAAACATGACAACTTTGTTTCCCTTTAGAATCGGAACACTTTCAGAATCGTGGAAACAATAGATAACAGTTTCACTCAGCTAATCGTGCATGCTTAGTTTCTTCAGAGTTACACAGAAAGAAGAGACGGGCGTTTCAATAAAAGGATTTATTGAACAGTCTTGTTTCTCGTGTAAGAGATATGAGCTGTTATGATCACAAGACAGTATGCGAGATATATAATGTACAGCGTAAGCAGTAGAAAGAAATAATACTGCGCTAGCATTACCTTTTAGCTATCACACATATATTCATATACATAAATAACATGAGCTAAAAATGCGAGTACTCATAAGATGCTTCTCTAAGCTAGTTCTACCCCAGTGTACCTAACCTAAGTGTAGTGCAAGGTAAGAAGTAGGTGAAGTATTCTATAGTATGGTATGCTATAGTCTAGTATGCCAAGTCTAGTATGCCAAGAGTCCCTCTAGGTTCTAGTCAGCTCCATACCTTGAGAATGAGAGAGGTGGGAATCTCCTTCCGGATTTCGAACTCTAACACCCTGCGAAGGGAGTCAGAACACTGGGAGCTGGATTCTCTGCGAACAGGGATGAATGCATTTCTTCTCAGTGCGTCAGGCCGGGACACGGGCTCCTCTAAAGTCGAGGTCTCCTCCTACTTGCTTGGGCAAGGGAAGGTATATTTATACCCGGTAGGTGCCTTGGAATGTTAGCATTGACGTAAAGTCGGGCAGAGGAAGACGTCAGGAATGAACCCTTAAGGTATAGTGGTTCATGCATAATAAATGAGTTCTTGGAGAAATCAATAATCCTGTGCTAGGGGAACTCCCAAGAGCTTAAGGGTCTGGTTTCTAAGAACTCGTTGTGATGTTAGGGTGGACAGATGTAAGTGACCATGCCTGTATTTGGATAGCATGGCTAATGCCTAAATAAGGACTGGGATCTTATGCCTATATAAGGGCAATGCGAATTGTGCCTATATAAGGACATGTTTCTGGAAAACCTATATACGGACACCTAAAGCGGAATACAACAGACTCTCTCTGGATGATTGCCATCCAGTTGTGTTAGTTGTTTTAGACCGATCTGCAGCATTCAACCACATCTCACATTCGATTCTAGTGCTGACTGATGGAGATTGGTGTCGGTGGAAAAGCCCTGGGTTCGCTAAAAAAGTTTTTTAAAAGATCGGACACATTCAGTCCAGTTAAACCTCTTTACGTCTTGAACCATGGCCCTGGAGAAGGTGGAACCCCAGAGCTCATCTTTGAGCACTACAATGTTTAATATCTTTGTTGGCCCCCTGGCTCAAGTGATGTGGGTTCAAAGTTCTATCATATGCAGATGACACACAATTTATCATAACCATGGGGGAAAACCCTGAATCTACCAAGATCAATTTCAGGGAATGTATGGAAAAAAGAACCTTTTGGAGGTCATCTAATTGACTCCAACTTAACACAGGAAAGACTGAAATCTTGCTTTTAGGAAAGGATTCCTCTTTCTGGTCTGATGATTGGTAGCCTCTGAAACTGGGTCTAGTCCCTACTTCTAAAAAAAGAAAGCAGTTAGAAATCTGGGCATACTGATTGATGATGCCCTCTCCATGAAAGATCAGGTAAATTCCATCTTTGGATCCTGTTTTGGAATTATGCACCTTCTCAGGAGAGCTTTCCAATGGCTGCCTCTGTTGTCCAGAAAATCCATAGCTCAGGCACTTATTATAACTCTATACACACAAGAAGAAAGGGACCAGAGATTGAGCCTCCCCTCTCTCTCCCTTGAATGCACTTAAACTCACATAACGAGAAGGATTATGCCAAATAAAACGACTCTGGGGAAAACAGCCCTTGCTGGAAAACCCTATTATAAAATTGCCCTCACCCACTTAGTAGTAGCATGCTTTATTATAAGTGACCTGGATTATAGAAATGCCCTTATGGTTGCTGCAAACAAAGCGTTATTGGCTAAACTTCAAGTGATACAAACACAGCTGCCCACCTGATTTGCAACCTGCCACCCCGGTGCTCATCTGAGCCCACTCTTAGATCTCTGCTCTGACTTCAGATATAAAAGCACTCCCTTTTCAAACTCCTGTCTTGTTCACAAGTCACTTTTTGGAAACAGACCCCTCTATTCACATAACATAACGTGTATTTGTAAAGTGCACGTTCACTTATGGGTATCTTGGTGCTGAATAACAGATGTTTATTCTTACACAACTCAGTGGCACTCATTTTTCAACCTCAGGAGGGTGAAAGGCTGAGTGAACCCACCAGGATTTGAACCTGTGACCATGAGGTCGAACACAGGCCCCTAAAGTGGATGCGTTAGTCCACTAAGCTACAAGACAAGGCATAGCAACTGGACCAGGCATCTGGAACAAGTTACAGTTCTATACTCCCACACATAACTTTAGATCCAGAGGGTAATCATTACTTCACCTCCGCCAAATTCATACTGTTAGACACTGAGGCAGATCCTTTTCATATTTGGCACCCTATCATTGGAACAAATTACCCTTGTTCATACGAACCTGTCCAGACTTAGCACAATTCAAGAAACTCTTCAAAACTTGGCTCTTTTAACTACTTTCTGAGTTTGCGGTCCTGTTTTAAAGTGATCTAGCGCAAAGAGACCCCTTCAAGGGTGATTTGTTTGCACTTGCACATATAACTAACATAACATAACAAAAGAGAAGGTTTAGCAACCAATGGGTTAAGAGTCTGCTGGTGTAAGAGGATGGAATAGAAGGGATGGGGAAGGCAATCTAGGAGAAACGTTGGCAAAATGGACGTCAGCTTCTTATGAATACTGCAAGGCACAATATGGCTATGAATAAAATTATACTGCAGCAAGTTGTTACACATGGATCTAGAGCATGGGTGCTTTATCTTACACCAGGCTAAAGCAATGGTATTCCGGCCCTGTTTGCCACTATCAGCATTCATCAGGGAAAACAATCCAAAACAAGCATTGGCAATGCCAATAGATCTAATGTTGTAGGGATTCTGCACATATACAGAGCTATGCACAGGATAATAGGACCTCGGAATATAGTGGTGAGCCAACCATAAACCTTAGCACCTAAAACCCTAATCCGACTAGCTGTAGCGTCTCATTAGCAACAATGCTACCAATGATTAGACAACCCAGAACACGGTATCTCTCTCTCTCAGGACTCGCAGTAGCAAGAACACCCTTTCATAACTCACTCATACCTGTCCACAATCGTGCGTAAGAAGAGACACTGTATAGTTTAAAATGTTTATTTCAACTAACGTGCTCTAAGATACAGTACACGTGCCAGTACTATCAGCATAATGCATAATGATAAAATAAGCAGCATAGTTACAACTCCATAGAATACAAACGGGGAAAGCATTTCATAAAGCAGTGGATATAAGGATATATGGCCTTACCACCCTCCCCGTGCTAGTAGCTAGTTTATTATAAAAATAGAAGACCTCTGGGCTTTGACTAGCGAACCCCCATACCTCAATATCTAGATGCACAGTTTACATCATCAGATACAAACAGCTCTTCTCTCTGGAAAGGTTGTTCTTCAAGTGTCTTCAACATTGAAATCACAATATTAAAAGCCCACGAATTTCTCCAAGGCAGCTGTAAATAGAGTGTTATGTCTAAGTGCGAGGGACTGGCCAAATCAGCAGGAACAAGGAACGTTGTTTATCGACCTTGTACATGGTGTGCAGACAGTAGCCCAAAAGGGAACAGGAGACAAGGTGAAAGTTAGAAATGCAGACAGTGCTAAGATAGCCTGGCAGAAGCAGAGGCTCGAAAAACAACGGCACAAAGGAACGTGCGCAAAAGGGCCTCATGGCAGCTAGGCCCAGGCCAACGTAGTAAGGTAGACCAGGAGGCCACAAACCACACGACACCCTCCCCTGGGCAGTCCAACGTTCAAGAAGACGACAGAGTTCAAATAAACTGAGCAGAACAGAACGAATGTTGTGAGACGTGGGAAAAAAATATGGACACACATCCAGTGAGGCAGGTCACAGAAAGCGAAAACCCACTCAATCCAAAAGAGTGTACGTGCAGAAAAATGCCACACTTTCCAAGAGGACATCATTGGAATCATCGGAAAAAAGCAATGCCATCCAGTCAAGTAAATCAAAGCTGCAGCCATGATCCTCGCAGGAGGGAGTAGCAAAGAGCAATGCAGGACAACTTGCATGATACTCAATATAACTCTGTTGTAGGAGATTCTGAGCAGCCGCCCAGATATCCCATTGTGCCAAAATCCCCAGTGCAGCCGCACGCGCCATGTAGCCTGCAGCGGAACAGTCCCGTTCATGGGCCTCTAGGGGACCCACCAATTGAATAAAATCCGGAACAGACAAAGACGTATTGGAGAGGCAGTAATCCATGGCCCACGAGAATGGACATCTGATGCAAGACATCACAGGTTGCACGCAAGTGAAATACGCAAAGCGAAAAGAAAGTGTATAGGACACACTCATTGTCGCCAACGGCAGGACGCCGAAGCCAGCGAGGAGGCGTTCACGGAGCATCTGGAGCTGACCTGGCTCGAGAAGGGCCCATGGAGGTGCAGCCATTGCATAGAAAACAGACCAACAGCAGGACACCAGCCACCAAGGCGAGGATCAGTGGAAAGCCACCAAAGACGCTGGAAAAGATGGAATGAATAAAAGCCGGTATTACACCAAAAATAGTCTGAAAAGAGGTCACAAGGCCAGAGCCCACAACTTTAAAAAAGTGCCCCAGACCTTCAGTGCGGGACGCATTAAAAACACGGTGAATCAGTTCACCGAAATGTTGTGGGAAGTTAGTGTTCAAAAGGGCCTGTATTTCACTGTGGGTACTTGCCACCTGGAGAATGAACGTCTCCCGGGCAGATGTGAGCATAACCTCCTGGTTCAATAGTAGTGCCTTTATTCTGCTCACTTTATTGAAATCCGCCTTCAGAGTAGGAATGAAGGCCACACAGAACTATCTATGATGTCGTGCGGGGGAGGAAAAAGCACATTTTTGCAGCAGACAACCCTGTGGGAAACAGTAACAATATATGGTATGCCGGCAAGCAGGCCACAGCAGTCTTGGTTATTCAAAAGCAAATAGCTACCATTAGCAAGCACGGTGAAAGTAGGAGAAATAGCAGGAGCTGGAATACCCTTCAACACACAAGCAAGATTCAGAGCCGAAACGTTACAAGCTCCGTGCAACTTAATGTGTTTGCAAATAAGGGAATGACCCACAGTTGAATCGCATGACTCCCCCGTGAGAAAAACCTCCCTCCCGTCTCTAAGGCATTTAAACATGAAAGGCAGGGACCAAAGTTCATGCAGAAAGGCACTGCCCAAAGGCTGGAAATGGCCTACAGGATAATGCTTCATGCACGAACTAAATTCAAACAATGAAAAAGGCAAAGCGATAACCCCGTGTACTAGCCACACAGCAGAATCCAATTCCGCAATAGAGAATGGTAAGGACTCTATCTTTTCAATATGTAACAGAGTGTATGTTGCATCCTTCATGGACATGAATCGCTGTTTCTCAGTCAAATTAAAAGGCGAAAACAAGGCAGAGGTGTTTAAAAATTGCCAAGGAACTTTCCCCTTTTTAAGTGTTTGCAAAGTCCATGCAAACTGCATTACTGAACGCAATTGATCCTGACCATGATATAACACAGAAACATCATCCCGTACAATATCAACAACAGAGGAAATAATATTCTCTAAGGTGTAAATGCGAGAAGACAGGGTATTAATACTATTGTCAACAACAGCAAGCACCTTTTCCAAATTTGCTTGATCGATTTCCCGCAGACGGGAAGCAGCTTCAATTTGCGAAAGCTTCCAGAGTTCATTATAAGTTTCATAAATGAATCTCTTAGGTCAAGGACCACGAGGCCCCAGAATAAAATCGGACAGATCAATGTTGCCTGATAGGAGCATTAAATGTTGTTTAACAGAATCTAGGGAAGAGTGTTGCAACCACTGTTTACATAATTTACCAACAGAATATGTTGTAACAGTACGAGAGTCAGAAAACCGTGGATCTGGCTTGTCTTGTATGTAGCCAGTATCCGGGTTATGAAAACGCAGTTGGCAGGCATTTGACGCAATTGGCCAAGCCAACCAGGGTGACTGAACAAATGCAGAGACATTAAACGAATTGTTTTGAAACAAAACTTGCAATTCGGTAAGGGACTTATTAAAGTACAAACTTTCGTTGGGAGTGGAAGACAAGACAGGAAAGGATGGTGAATTTAATTGTTTGGACGTAGCCAAACCCCAACATGTCGTTTGATAGACGGTCTGATTTAAAAATAGAATTTGGGCCGGGATGAGGCAAGCACGATGCAAGGCTTCAGTGCCCTGCACCTGCCATGCTTTGGAGCCCCAAATAGACTTCAAATCAATGGTGTCACGCCAATGTTCATACCCACCCACAGCTAAGGCTTTTAAAAAGGAGCCGGAATATAGTAATTTGGTATGGGTTAACATGATTTTTTCAGTAAAGGAAGTGTTTAATTTAAAGAAATAGGACCCAGGGTTCGATCTATTAAAATCTGTAAAATAAGTCAACTTATTTCTAAGAGTCTGGGAGCTACCTGGCAAAGGGGTCGGACAATGTTCCCATTGGGTGTAATTAAAAAGACCCCGAAGGGTACTGGGTTTATGAAGGAAGTGGTTACCCCAATGCTGGTAACAATACAAATCAGCGTAATTGGCAGAATTCATGTACAGATCTTCAGCATGAAAAGCAGCATAATATTTCAAATCAGTAAATAATGCTTCAATTGCATGTACATCCCAATCGTCAGAATGAATATTACTTTTAACGACATCACCCATTGAAACACGAAGGACATTTGGTACATTAATAATTTCGGTTGGACCATGAATTTGAAAGTTCACCGCATCCCAAACGATACCATCAGCAACTGGAAATGCTGAAATGTTCACAAATGTGTGGTCTCGCTTCATGATGTGCGATGAAGAATGTGGGGCCAAAGTTCCAGCAACAGAGTTCGCTGCAGAGCGTTCTGGCAAGTAGTGTCCATTGATGAGCAGAAAAAACACTGTGACAAAGCCAATAGACATGAACAAAAAAATTAGGAAAAGTACCAACCAAATGTATGTCCATGGGGGAATCAAAAAATTGTCTCTAAACCAGGATACAAAAATACTGAATTTGGATGGGACAAGTGATGGATTGGAATCCGAGTCAAAGGAATAACGTGTTGGGCTCAGTGGCGTTGTTGGTAGATGAGCCACGGACTCGGTTGCGGGGTAGATATACTCGGGCTCCTCGCTGCAAGGGGAATCCGGGTAGTCGTGCAGATTATCAGGCAAATCTACCATCTCGATAGCAACATCAGTGACCGTTCGTGTAGGAGGGCCACGAACATTTGTCCGGTAAATGACAGGACAAGAGACCGCTGGTGTAACACTATTCAGGATCGGCCAGATGTTGTAGTTTGACATTTTCCACCGAGATGTATCTGTTCTCCTTGCGACCAGGAAGCGGTGGTAAGATGACTGTACGAGTTCCCTTCAAGCCAAGGACTGGAACCGGTGCACGATAAGAGGGGCCGAATTCTTTTTTGTTCTCAACCTTCTCTCGAACCAGATCTCCAATCTTCGGAAGCCAGCCGGCAACCGGAATCTGCAGTGCAGCGTCTGTGGCTGAAGGTATATGTGCAATCGCAAGTTTGTCTCGGGCTTCTTGTAAGTCCTGTAACATAGTAGAATGATTATCTACATCAAAGATGGCGGATTGCACCGCCATGTCTAGACCATCAAGGTCAGGCACAAACATTCTTATGCCAAAAAGCATTTCGTATGGGGTCCGCCCACCCAGAGGTCTTCTCGGGAGATTATTAAGTGCACGTTGTACGGTATACAAATGGGCCAGCCAGTTCCTGCCAGTACCTAAGACTCTAGCTGTCAAGGATTGCTTTAAGTCACGGTTCATTCGTTCAACAATCAAATTGCCCTCAGGCCGATACAGTGACGAAAATTTCACCTGCACCCCCAGTGAACCCATTGCGTCCTTGTAAGCCTTAGAGGCAAACGCTGGACCTTGGTCAGAATGGAAGGTGCCACAGGCGAAAATTCCCACAAAGACACGCAAATCCCTTATGATATTTCGAGCGTCAGCACTCCGTTGTGGCCAGACCCAGACGAAACGTGTGCATGAGTCCACTGCAACTAAAATATATTTATATGCAGTGTCTGATGAGAATGGACCGCAGTGATCCAGGTAAACACACCCAAAAGGTCTGTTAGAAATGCAGAGCGGGGTCTGTGGTGGCCGAGTAACCGTGAAAGGCTTAATCTGCTGACAAACGTCACAAAAAAGCACATAAGTACGGGTTTGTTTGTATAAACCACGCCACCAGTAACGCTGCTGCAAGATGGAAACAGTCACTGACACTCCAGCATGAGCTGACGCCATGCCTTTGTGTGCCGCTGTTATCAAGGAAAGTCTGCGGTCCGCGTTGGGAATCAGCCGATCACCAACGTTTGGAATTCTTACATAAGGAGCCTGTTTGAGACCTAATTGATAAGAGTATTTGGAAGGGAAACCCCTAGGGTAATTAGCACCTTCCTTCGTCGCAGCAATAGCTGCTAAAATATCAGAATCTATTTTAGACATGGATCTGGTAACTGCTGCGACTGGGGCACGTGGCTACTGCTGAATTGGCAGCTTCATCTGCCAAACCGTTACCGACAGCATGTGCGCCCACACGCTGATGGCCAAGAGTGTGTACCACCTGTGTGAGAGGCAATTTTTGTTGTAAATCTGCCACTCGAACCCAAAGCATTTTATGCTTGATTGTGCTGCCTTTTGCGTCTCTATAGTCATTTTGTGACCAAAAGAAGAGATTGTCATTGTAAGACTGAACACAGTAGTAGGAATCGCATACAATAAGAGTGGTCACATCCGGATTAGCGAACTCAAGTGCTAGCACCAATGCGCGCAGCTCGGTCAATTGTGCAGTACTGTCTCCCAGTGCTTGAGTATGCACCACAGTTGATTTAAATTTTCCGTTCACAAAGGAACCTGCAACAATAGCACATGCGGCTGAATAGGCATGCTTGGAACCCGTGGCCGGTTGTGCCGAGCCATCGGTATAAATAATACATTCGTATTCCTCAAGCGGTAGCAAAGACAGAGGAGGAGGATGAACGAATTCATATTGCAAAAACTCCTGAGTCTGAAGTGATGAATCAAAGATAAAAGTGACATCCGGAGACGTCAAAGATGTTGCCCATTGTATCCAACGGGGGTGCAAAGCTTTAGAGTTCGGAACACTTGCCTTCGTCACTGCCTCTAGGGCAGGATAGGGTGTTACCACCAAAATGCGCTTTCCCTGTGCCAGTGCGCGTTCCTTTAGAATCGCCATTTGCACTGCAGTCAAAACTTTCTCCACAGAGGAAAAACGCATTTCTGCGGAAGTGTAAAGATGTGACTTGTATGCGATGGGTACTGTGTCACCTTCGTTAAAGGTTAAGTACGTGAAACCCACTGCCCCTGGAATGATTCTAATCACCAGGTTGGTGTGGTTGTCACGAGTCAACAAGTATTTAGACTCAAGTAAGTCTGTCTGCAAAGACTGCAGAATGGAGGAATGCTCCGGAAGCCAGCATGACTTCTAAAAG
Source organism: Calotriton arnoldi (assembly GCA_963921515.1). NCBI lineage: Eukaryota > Metazoa > Chordata > Amphibia > Caudata > Salamandridae > Calotriton > Calotriton arnoldi. The sequence goes on along the minus strand of CAWUFW010006694.1, from coordinate 797,573 downwards.
TTAGGTTGTATCAAGGAATACAGTGGCTTGATACGCTGGGCATATTCGGGAATGTAAGTACGCCCGAAGTTCAGAAAACCCAGCAAAGACTGAAGTTTCTTCAGAGTAGTAGGAGGGCACAGAAGTGCACATTTCTCCAAGAAATGGGGTGCTAAGCCCTTACCTTCATTGTTGAGCTCATAGCCCAAAAACAAAACGGTAAATTCAGCAATGTGAGATTTGGCAAAGTTAAACTTGTAGCCTAGAACCGCAAATTCTAGAATAATGCGGTCCACTCGGGAAAGATGCTGGAACAATTTGTCGTCCGTCAGATAAATATCATTGACGTACGAACATGCATCCGGGTCTATGCCGTCTAACAAAGAGATAACACGGGCAGCGAATACACCTGGACTGTTTTGTAGCCCATAGGTAGACGCCGGAATTTGAATAATTTACCACCGGAGGTAAAAGCGCTCCATTGGCTACTCTCCGGGGCTAAGTTGTGCGTGTAGAATCCATTGGATAGGTCAAGTGTCGTTTTATATTTTTTACGAACAACACTGTCTACTAGCGCAGAACTATGTGTGTTTTGCACCGCAAAGGTCCGACAATGAGAGTTCAAATGCCAGTAATCCAAAACTAAGCGGTACGATCCATCGGGTTTAGAAACCGCGAAAAGGGGATTATTCATCAGTGACTCGCATGTTTCAATCACTCCCTGATATTCCAACTGAGTCAGAATTTTGGAAACTGGACCTTTGGCTTCCCGTTTGATGGGATATTGGGGTTGTGGCTGAGGTTGAGACCGCAGAGGTATTTCATGGGGTGGTGATTCTTCATCCCAGCCCACATGGTTGCGGTATAACGCTGGAGCCAGGGACACAGCCCATTCCGCTGCAAGAGCCTCTGCTTTGTCTTTTGGGACGTGTTGAGAAAAGCTCAGAAGGATTACCTCCTCCCTTTACGCGCAGCAAGTACGAATGGGGGCGGCCAATCCACCTCCGCTAACAAAATGTCATACGAAGAGGTCAGATTTTCCCAAAAAATCCCTTTTATTACACGCTGTATATCACCTTCAATTTGAATAACAATATTATATAGTCTGTCAGGGGGAGCCACTCTGGTGTCAGCTGTCTCGACAGTAATGAATGTTTCAGTTGCTGTCGCCTCCACATGAGGACGTAGCGCCTCCCGCACTATGGTAACTTCCGCGGCGCTGTCTAGGAGGGTCACTGCCCACGTCCAATCCAGGAGTCTCGTTCTCACCGTCTGTGGCATATTTCGCTGTTACAGCGGCAACTTTTTTCTTCTAAAATTGTGGGCGAGAACGTTGAAAATCGTCTGGTTTCCCTCTGACTTGTTGTCGAGGTTGGTCTCGTCCCTGTGGATCCTCTCGACCCCTTCCTCTATCCTGGCGATCTCCTCCACCAGCCTGCGAAGATGTTGGTGCCTGTGAAGAACGAGGAGAACGCGAATCAGGAACTTGAAATCTCTCTGGAGATTTAATTCTCGCCCTATCACGCAAATCATAAGTGCGTTCAGAAGAGACGGAAACCGGGGATGCGCCTCGCGACCCCGGCTTCTTCTGTTGTTTACCCTGTTTTTTCAAACTCCAGCTCTTTTTAGTAAAAACTGGTTTCTCATCTTTTTCAGACTGAGTTTTTGGTGTTGTTGCGATTGTATTTGCGATTTGGCAAAGGGCTTAACTCCCAGGCTATTGCGACCAATGGTTTTGTAAGCCTGAGCAATAATTTTTGGTAATTCGCGCGGCCTGTCCAATTCTGGGACTAGAGCCAAAGCATTAGCTACTTGAAAGTTCACTGCATCGCCCTTGACATTCGCAAGGATCAACTCAGCTACTACGTCGAACACTCCCACCAGTCTCATCCCTCATTCCACAGCCGCTTCAGGGCCATGTTCATCCTGTACTCGTTTAATTACAGAGGGAAGAACTGTCATGGAAGGAGTGCCGAAACACTTCGCATCTACTGCTGCGAATACCCTACCCCAGTTGTTGCATGCTGCCAACTCGGGTATTAAGTATTTTGGCAAACTAATCGTCAAAATCCTATGTTTTTCCACGGGAGATGTGTTTGGAAAAACTGCCTCCAGCTGGTCAAATTTTTCTGCAAGCCAATAAGGAAAATCATCCTTATTCTGTGGGCGCTTGCCCATCACCGAATTCACCATTACGGGACTTATGGTTACACCGCCTGCACCAGCTGGATGGGCTGCAACTCCAGGCGGGGCTCCCTGGATGTTGCCTGTAACGTATTGTACTAAAGCTCTATGTACTCGTATCAAAGACGAATGCATATGTCGCAGTTCAGCGACTGTCACCGTCATATAACGCGGATGTGGTATATACCCGGCCAAGACTGGCCAAGTGGCCCCATCAATTGATAATGGGCCTAAACGAACCGCGGTTACCGGTTGGGGGAGGGCGCCATCAAACCAAACACGGTGTTGCCAAGCCGTGAGCGGTTCTTCAAGATTCATATACGGTCTATAGTTATTAGGAACAGCGGTGGCTTCATATTCATGGAACAAATTATCTGTCCCATCCACCGCTGGAAAGGTGATCCAAGAGTAAAAGACCTCAAAGTGGTAAGCTGGATCTGCTTGTACCACAAAGATCAGATCGACGCCCGCGTCAGGCACTCCATACACTGTCAAGTGAGCTCAGAGCGCTGCGCGGCTATGTGCCGCGATTTGAACAGCCATTTCAGGCTAAAAGTTCACGACAACCTAATGTGTGGCAGCACAATAGAGGGTATCCTTTTTAGAAAACCTTTTAACAACTTCAAGCTTGAAAGAACCTATAAAAACGTCAATATAGGAGGTATCACCGTCACACACGCTTCCGGAAGCGCCTGTGAAGGGAGTTGTGGACAAGTACAAATATTACTCAAGCGACTCGCAGATAAGCGGCCCCACTCGTTGGTTGCGCCATGTTGTAGGGATTCTGCACATATACAGAGCTGTGCACAGGATAATAGGACCTCGGACTATAGTGGTGAGCCAACCATAAACCTTAGCACCTAAAACCCTAATCCGACTAGCTGTAGCGTCTCATTAGCAACAATGCTACCAATGATTAGACAACCTAGAACACGGTATCTCTCTCTCTCAGGACTCGCAGTAGCAAGAACACCCTTTCATAACTCACTCATACCTGTCCACAATCGTGCGTAAGAAGAGACACTGTATAGTTTAAAATGTTTATTTCAACTAACGTGCTCTAAGATACAGTACACGTGCCAGTACTATCAGCATAATGCATAATGTTAAAATAAGCAGCATAGTTACAACTCCATAGAATACAAACGGGGAAAGCATTTCATAAAGCAGTGGATATAAGGATATATGGCCTTACCACCCTCCCCGTGCTAGTAGCTAGTTTATTATAAAAATAGAAGACCTCTGGGCTTTGACTAGCGAACCCCCATACCTCAATATCTAGATGCACAGTTTACATCATCAGATACAAACAGCTCTTCTCTCTGGAAAGGTTGTTCTTCAAGTGTCTTCAACATTGAAATCACAATATTAAAAGCCCACGAATTTCTCCAAGGCAGCTGTAAATAGAGTGTTATGTCTAAGTGCGAGGGACTGGCCAAATCAGCAGGAACAAGGAACGTTGTTTATCGACCTTGTACATGGTGTGCAGACAGTAGCCCAAAAGGGAACAGGAGACAAGGTGAAAGTTAGAAATGCAGACAGTGCTAAGATAGCCTGGCAGAAGCAGAGGCTCGAAAAACAACGGCACAAAGGAACGTGCGCAAAAAGGGCCTCATGGCAGCTAGGCCCAGGCCAACGTAGTAAGGTAGACCAGGAGGCCACAAACCACACGACACTAGCATATAAATTAAAGTGCCATTTGTGTCATTGGTAGGTCTACGCAGTCATAAGTCACCATACATGCACTCTGTCACTCATCTGTCTACTTAGGATGCCCCCCTAAGGGGAGTGGGGAGGCTCCGGGGCTACCTCCCCACTGATCCTGTTTGGAGGCGAGCCCACTACATTGCAGACTGCGCTTCTAGGGTGATTGGAGGCTTGAGTCCTGGACTTGACCCTTGGTGCTGAGGTGGGCCACTGCCTGGGCTGCCTAGGGCAGCGGTGGCTCCTCCGCTATGGCGGAGGAGCATCACCCCCCACCCCAAAAATGGCAGGAAAGGAAAAATAGAACGTAATAAACACTTGTTTTATTTTTATTTTCCTGACAAGTTTTGTGGGCGGGCCTGGAGGGTGACAGTCACTGAGAGGAGTGGTAGGTGCTTTCCCTTCACTGCGAATCATGGTTTGGCCAGCTGTCTCAGGCCGGCCAAACCATCATGCACAGTGAATGCTCTCTCCAACTCAGCAACACAGCTGGGTTGGAGAGAGCAGGCACAGGCTCCCAGTCTGTCCTGGGGCGCAAATTGAGGGTGCTCAGGCCAATCCTGAAGCTGCTCTCATACATGAGAGCAGCTTCAGGATTGGCAGCAATGCATTCTGGGAGCCTGTGCATGTGGAGAAGAGGAGCAGGAGAGCACAACTTGGCCGGCTGCAGGTACGTTATAAATTGTTTTTTATCTCCCACGACCCCTATGATCCCCCTAACCTACCCGCCCCCCATCTGCCCACCCTGCCGCTCGTCCGGCACACCGACTGCTACTGGTCTAGGGTCTGGCTGCTCATGCTGTCCTGTTCAACACACACTGGGACAAGCGGGACAGACCTCCTGCTCTACTGGACTCCAAAGGCTAGGGCGAGGATCAAAGCAGCATGGCAGAGATAGTCCCCTGCGCTGTTTGGGACCCCTCGTTCAATTCTCCCACCAGCAAGCATGGGCCACAGCAGGAGCTCCCCTGCGCAAACCAAAATGGGCATGTATACGGCCTCCATCAGAGGGGTGAAGGGTGCAGCTGGGGGAGACTTCCAGTATTCAGGTGCAGTTGGCAGCAATGGCACTTACGTTATCCTTCAGGCCATTCAGGTTTCTGAGACGGCTTTGGAGAGCAAGATTAGGGAAGTGTGAGGTGGGGTGTCAGTGTGGCTCTACTACATAAAGATCTCCGCTCAGCTGTAGACCGGGTCACAGAAGCTGAAGGTAGAATCTCCAAAGTGGAAGATACGGTGAGTCGCCTGTCCATGGAGGTGGCCCGCCTTACGCAATTCACCAAGATGCTCTATGGCCATGCGGAAGATGTCAAAAACATAGCCCGGAGGAATAATCTCTACTCGCTGGGTTTCCGGAGGGGGCAAAGGGAGCCAACCTGGAGGCCTTCTTGGAGTAATGGATTCGATCATGGCTCAAGGTGGGCCACCTATCCTTATGCTGAATCATGGAAAGGGCTCATGAGCCCTAGCTCACAAGCCCTCGCCAAGAGCATCACCTCACCCAATGATAGCAAAATTCTTGAACTGGAGAGACAGAGATGCAGTCCTACGGGGGACAAGAGCCAGGCTATTTTAATCTTCCTGGACTATACCCACCACATTCAGACCCAACGGAAATCTTATGATTTAGTGAAGCAGAAACTTTGCAACCTGAATATGTCTCACATGCTTCTCTACACAGCGCGACTAAGAGTGCTGCATGAATCAAAATCACACTTCTTTGACACTCCAGAGGAGGCCTGGACCTAGCTCACGGAGCCGCGCCCACTTATGCTCCATCAGCCGCTCGAATGGCATTCGAATAATCCCTCTGGGCCCTGGGGACGTGGTCAGGGGCACCAGACCAGGGGAAAATGGCGCAAGAGGCATTGATGGAGAATTCAAGTCCCGGCAGACACTGAGGCCTCCACTGAGTTGGAGGGGGTGAGACGGGAGCCGGTGTGGGGGCCTGGGCCCGAGCTCCAAGGAGCTACCCAGAGGGCTGCTAAGGAAGACCAGCCCTGGGGGCACGGTCAGAGACATAGGACGCAATGCAGCTGCAGACAGGCCTGTGATATATTCGACATTTGCACACTAGCACCAATATATCCTACTGTTGCATTTTGTCATGCCTCTCCTCGAACAGAGGTGGGACGGGCTCACAGGCACAACGGGCTTGTAACACCAACCCAAGTTTATTCTAGTTTTAGTTCAGGGGTTTGCGTGACAGATGCTTCTGCCGGGAGGGAAGTAGAGGGTGGGGGGGAGTTGGGGGGAAAGGGACTGGTTGATTTGTTTTGTACTTTTGTTTCTTGTATGGCATGTATGCTCTCAATTTCAAGAACACTTATCACCCCTCTATGTATTGTACTGTGTGGGCCCCAAGCCTAGGTCTGCCCTTGTGCACTCCATTACGGGTGGGGCCTGGGGGCATATAGCCCTATCCCCTGAGTTTATCCATTCACTCTACCAATATGTTAGCCTTCATTGTCATGAAGTGGAGATATCTGATCATGCCACTGTTACCCTATACATGGGTCCACCCCTGGAGGGCGCTAAGACCGTATGGTGCCTCAATGCCTGGTTCCTCAAGAAGGAATCCTTTTCCTCCTACCTATCAGATAAACTCCAGGTGTTCTTGAACTCAAACAAAGGGACTGTAGACTCCCCGGGGTACTGTGGGTGGTACCATAATAAACTGATCAGGCCTTTAGCCTTGCTATGTGGCTTGCCACCATAACCAACTCAGTCCTGCTGTATTGAGTATAAACCTTGCCTCAAGCCAAAAAGTGCAATACAAGCAGTATTTTTAGTGGAAGCACACAAATTCAGCCCAATCAAATCTTGTACTCAGGAGAACCAACATGTGGGTGGAGTCTAAGACCCTCTTTCAGTAGAACTCTTTAAGCTATTTTTGTTGATCACATAATGTAGGAAAGTGCCCCTTTTTGACATGGTCACTCCAACATTTTACCAGGTACATGATGTGATTTCAATTGGAAGTGCACTGGGTCCCTGCTAACCAGGTCCCCAGTGCCACAGCTCTTTCCCAAAACTGTACAATTGTTTCCCCCAGTTGGCACAATCTTTAGCACCCTCCATAAGTCCCTAGTAAGTGGTACCCCTGGTACCTAGGGCCTGAGGTACTAAAGGAAGGCCCCTGAGGGCTGCAGCATGAATTGTGCCACCCTAAGGGACCCCTCACCAAGCACTTACAGTGCTGCCTTCGCAGACTGCTTGTCTTGGTGCAGGAGAAAAGTGAAAACACGACATGTCACACAGCCCTGTGTGCCATGTCCCCTACCTCTGCATATAGTATTTGTAAGTCACCCCTACAGCAAGCCTAATAGCCCTAAGGCAGGGTGCTTAATACTGCATGCGAGTGCATACCTGCATGAACAGATATGCCCCTGTGCTGGTCTGTCCTTTTACCTATGGTACAAGCGACCAGGGAAGCCATTTTAACACATTTGCTAGACACTGGTGAAAACGAGTTCCCCAGCTACATGCTGGCTTCACTGAAGATATGGATGGTTGGTATCAAACATCTCGTATTGATAAACCCACACTGATTTCAGTGTTGGCTTTATAAATATATGCACCCAAAGGGCACCTGAGATGTGCCACCTGAAAGCCTACCAGCCTCTAGTGTGATTGCTGACTGGTCTCTGCCAGCCTGCCACTGAGACACTGTTCTGACCTCCTACGGTGAGAGCCTTTTGTTCTCAGGAGGCCCAGAATAAAAGCCTGGCCGGGAAGAGGGGTAACACCCCCTCCCACAGGATGACCTGCTGATTAGCCTTACTTGGGCGACAAGTTTCAAAGAGCTGCCACCTTTGGATTGTGAATCTGGTTCCCTTCGCAGGAGAGGAAGTGACCCCAAGGGTCACCAGTCCATTGGCTCCTAGCCTACCCTCCCCTAATACCCCTAAATTCAGTATTTTGGGGAGTCCCCGGCACCAGAGAGTCAGATCCTGTGGTTCCTAAAGACAAAGACGGACAAGAAGAGTCACACCCCTTCAAGAACAGAAGATCCTGCAACTGACTTAGTGCCAACCCTGCCGACCTGCCTACTACCTTCACCAATTGCACCAAAGGTTGACTTGTCATGCAGCTGCTGAGTCCCCAAAGGCCAGGAGACCCGCTAGCACTTCACCCAGGAACCAAGACCTCTACTGGACCAGCAAAACTGTTCCCTGCATCCTGCAAAAACTCCAAAGGCCTCGGAGGACTCCGGAACTGCCAATTCCAACACATGAAGCCACCACTGCACCAATTGGTCGTAGCTCAAGCTGAAGTGGGCCAACAGTGCCATTGAGGTGTCCCAGCCCTTCAGAGCCTGAGCCCATTGTGGTTCACCCCTTATGGACACTCCAACGTCTCCTGCAGCCTCTGCACGCAAGCTGCCTCTACCACGACTGCTCTTGGTATGAAAACCCAATGCCTAAAAGTACCTTTGCACCCGTCGCCCCTGTGCCTTGGAGAAGGAACCTAAGTGGCTCTACTTCCCCGAGCATCACAAGACTGGAACCCCCTCCGTTGGTTCAACCCGACTGGCCTTCCAGTCAGAGCCTAGAGCCTCTTTTCGCAGTGACCGATCTCCATAGATACCTATTGGGCTCACGACGATGTTTTGCACCCTGCACCCGGCTGCCCTCATGCCGCTGGTGGTGTACTGTTGGTGCTGCCTTGGACCTTGTCGACCACTCACCTTAACTCCTGGGGATTGGTCCCGTAAGTTGCTGTACTGTACATGTTTGCAGAACATCTTTTTCCTTCCATTTATATTTAAAAACTTCCTTAACTGAACTTTCTCTGATGCCTAAACATATATAAAGGTACTTGCAATTTTTATAAATTGGTGTGGATCTCCTTCTTGAGTCCTGTGTGTCATTTATTAATCATTGTGTGTATTTGCAGATGTTTTGCACTCCTCTAGGTTTAGCCTAAGGCTGCTCGACCACACTACCCCTAACAGAGCATCTTGGGATTACTAGAGCAAGCCCCTGTCCACTCATAAGGGAACCCCTGGACTCTTTACATGGTATATCAGATTATTGATATATCACATAAAGAGCCAGCTTCCTACATTGGTGGTGTAGCGGTAGGATATAAGACTTGACATTTGGTGTACCACTTGGTTAATAAGTGATTCCAATAAGGAATCCAACATGGCCCTCAGTTAAAAAATATTTCTGTTAGTTTCAAACTTTTTCTAAAAAAATTAAAAATAACTGTTAGGGCCTTGGTTAAGTCCCTTTGCAAAACTGTTTAGAATTTACAAGTAGTAAAGTAAGTAAGGCATTTAGAAAGTGCCTAGCAATTTTTGTAAGCCTTTAAAAAGTTCCCAACTACTTTAAAAACCATGTTTGAGCAAGAGCCCTCCTAGTAGCTCAACCTGGCACCCTATCAGAACCTTAGATTGGCCCAACTTAACCCCTTCCATGTGTTGGATGTGCGGGAGCCGTCCAACGCATAAGTGCTCATGTGCGTCGTACGGCTCCCGCGCGTTCGACGCCATGGCACAGGGAATCCCTCTGGTGCGGGCACCAGAGGGATTTCCTTTTCCCCCAACAGACTCGGGAGCTGGGGAAGAGCGTCCCCAGCTCCAGAGGCTGTATTTTTGGTTTCTATGACATGACGATCAGTGCGCACGTTGCTCTGATGTCATTTCATAGCAACCAAAACTGAAATGAGCCGAACTTTCCCCACACAGAAAATTGAGAAAAAAGTGATTTTTTTCAGCAAAATTTGAGGTTTGCAGGGGATTCTTGGAAGGAAAACGTTGGGGGATCCATGCAAGCCATACCTCCCTGGACTCCCCCGGTTATCTAGTTTTCAGAAATGGGTGGGTTTGGTAGGTTTCTTTAGATGGCCGCCGAGCCCGGGCCAAAAACCCAGGTGACCCCCCCTTGCAAAACCAGGACGTTTTGTGATAGGTAATTTTGATGTCTCCTCAATACGTTTTGGGCCCTTGTCTGTCACGGGTACTTGGGCCACCCACAAAAGTGAGGTACCAATTTTATCAGAAGACCTAGGGGAACACTGGGTGGTATGAAATGTGTGTCAACCCGGTGATCCCACAACTTTCCCACACAGAAATTTGAGAAAAATTTGATTTTATCAGCTTAATTTGAGGTTTGCAGGGGATTCTTGGTAGGAAAACGTTGGGGGTCCATGCAAGCCATACCTCGCTGGACTCCACTGGGTGTCTAGTTTTCAGTAATGTGTGGGTTTAGTAGTTTCCCAAGATGGCCGCCGAGCCCGGGGCCAAAAACCCAGGTGACCCCCCCTTGCAAAACCAGGTTGTTTTGTGATAGGTAATTTGGATGTCTCCTCAATACGTTATGGGTCCTTGCCTGTCGCGGGTACTTGGCCCACCCACACGAGTGAGGTACCATTTTTATCAGAAGACTTTGGGGAATGCGAGGAGGGTGGAATTTTGTGGATCTACGCAGATGCCAGAACTTTCCATCACAGAAATGTGAGGAAAATGTGTTTTTTTTACAAAGTTTGAGGTTTGCAGGGGATTCTGGGTAACAGAACCTGGTGAGAGCCACACAAGTCACCCCCTCCTGGATTCCCCTGTGCGTATAGTTTTCAAAAATGTATAGGTTTGCTAGGTTTCCCTAGGTGCAGACAGAGCTAGGGTTCAAAATCTACAGCTAGGCACTTTGCCAAAAAAGGGTCCGTTTTCACTGTAAAAATGTGGTGTGTCCACATTGCATTTTGGGCCGTTTCCTGTCGCGGGCACTAGGCCTACCCACACAAGTGAGGTACCATTTTTATCGGAAGACTTTGGGAAATGCGGGGTGGGTGGAACTTTGTGTACCCACGCAGATTACAGAACTTTCCATCACAGAAATGTGAGGAAAATGTGTTTTTTTTTTTACAAAGTTTGAAGTTTGCAAGGGATTCTGGGTAACAGAACCTGGTGAGAGCAACACAAGTCACCCCTTCCTGGATTCCTCTGGGTGTCTAGTTTTAAAAAATGTAAAGGTTTGCTAGGTTTCCCTAGGTGCCGGCAGAGCTAGGGTTCAAAATCCACAGCTAGGCACTTTGCAAAAAAAGGGTCAGTTTTCACTGTAAAAATGTGGTGTGTCTAAGTTGCATTTTGGGCCGTTTCCTGTTGCGGCCACTAGGCCTACCCATACAAGTGAGGTACCATTTTTATCAGAAGACTTTGTGGAACGTGGGGTGGGTGTAATTTTGTGGATCCACGCAGATTCTAGAACTTTCCATCACAGAAATGTGAGGACAATGTGTTTTTTTTTTACAAAGTTTGAGGTTTGCAAGGGGTTCTGGGTAGCAGAACCCGGTGAGAGCCACTCAAGTCACCCCATCATGGATTCCTCTGGGTGTCTAGTTTTAAAAAATGTATAGGTTTGCTAGGTTTCCCTACATATACAGTCCTCAATGCTGATAATCATGCTAAAATAAATCCCATGGCGATGGTATCTTTAGAATGGGGAGGGGTTACTGGCCAAAAGAAAGTGGTGGTATCCTCAGCTATTCCTGTACAGTGTCTGCTAGACAATGAACTGGAGGTTGAAAGAAAGACCTATGTAGCTTTTCTGGGTGTACCAGAATGGGTGTGTGTGAAAACAAGAGCACAGTGTAGAGCCCAGGGTGAACAAGATGAGTAGGAGCCTGGAATAATGGCCCAAGCTTCCTAGAGGAAAGGCAAGAAGTCTGGGAAACAGCTTCTGAACAGACACCAGCTCAGGTCCCCTTTCCTCAGGAAGAAGACCTGTCAGCCCCAAAGGGAACTGAGTCCCAGGAGCTTTGGCCTGGGCGACGTTCGTGGAATTCAAGTGACCCAAAAACTCTGCCACGCTACACAGCATTCCACAAGTGGCGGAGTTTCGTAGGTCATGCGCGCTTGCATTGATTTCTAGTGCCGGGTGCTTATCCCGCATTGGAAAATCAGCGTGGACTTCACCATGTGCAGCGCAAGAGGGCGCTGCTTCTTTCTGCCACTCGAGTAGATTTTCTGCTTGAGGGGCAGCTTCCTCACTACAAATGGATCATAGAGAAATCTCCCTTAACTTAACGTTAGCAAGCGTGAGCGAGTAAAAAACTGAGTTTTTCGGAACTCTGCGTGTGCGAAAAAGTTCGCAAACTCCACGAACGGAGCAGAGTTCATCACCCAGGGCTGGGCCTTATGTGGCAGGGCTTTTGGGCCCAGGGGGACCCTCTAGGGAAGATCTGTGCCAGGGGCAGAGGACCTGTCCCACTTTGAAAGCCTGAGACAGCAAGCTGCTGATCAGGAAAAGGGACATGTCAGTGGCTCTCACAGGACCTATTGGGAGGAAGGACTCCTTTACACTGAGGCCAGAGACCCCAAACCTTATGCCTCTAAGAGAGTGGCAGTACCTCAGCAGTTTAGAGAGTTTCTCCCTTCATTGGCCCATGACATCCCCCTAGCTGGGCATCTTGGCCAGGCCAAAACCTAGAATATGCTAGGCTGCCACTTCTATTGGCCAGGTATGTCCCAGAAGGTGAAGGAGTTTTGTAACTCCTGTGCCACCCAAATGCCAGCTAAAATCCACTCCCAGGGGTTCCCTTTGAAAGGGTAGGGATTGACATTGTCGTCCCCTAGACCCTCCAACTGCATCAGGAAACAGACTCATACTGGTAGTAGTGGACCATGCTAGTAGGTATCCTGAGACAATTCCCCTAAGGACTACTATTGCACCTGCAGTAGCTATGGCCCTAATTGGATTCTTTACCAGAGTGGGTTTTCCAAAGGAGGTGGTGTCAGACAGAGGTACAAACTTCATGTCTGGGTATCTAAAATACATGTGGTCAGAATGTGGAATGACCTATAAGTTCACTACCCCATACCACCCACAAACCAATGGTCTTGTTGAGAAATTCAACAAGATCTTGAAAGGCATGATTGGTGGACTCCCTGAAAAACTCAGAAGGAGATGGGATGTCTTACTACCCTGCCTGCTTCTTGCTTAGAGAGAGTTGCTCCAGAAGGGAGTAAGGGTTTCCCCCGTTGAACTTCTATTTCGACATCCTGTAAGGGGACCATCATGTCTTGTAAAGGAAGGATGAGAGAGATCTCCCAGAGAACCCAAGCAGGACATAGTGGACTATGTGCTTGGCCTTCACTCCAGGATTGCTGAGTACATGGACAAAGCTTCCAAAAACCTTGAGGCCAGCCAAGAGCTCTAGAAGATATGGTATTCCCAGGAGGCTGCACTGGTGGAGTCCCAACCAGGACAAAAGATGTGGGTTTTGGAGCCTATGGCTCTTAGGGCTCTCCAGGACAAATGGAGTGGGCCCTACCCTATCCCTGAAAGAAAAGGGGAGGTCACCTATCTAGTGGACCTTGGCAGTTGCATGAACCCCAAGAGGTTCATCCATGTAAACTGCATTAAACCCTATCATGATAGGGCTGAGATGACCATGCTGATGGTCACAGATGAGGATCAGGAAGCCGAGAGTGAACCGCACCCTGACCTCCTCTCCAGCAACCCTGAAGATGGGTCAGTAGAAGGAGTTGTCTTTTTAGACACCCTCTCTGAGCAACAGCAGACTTACTACAGGCAAGTCCTACATCAGTATGCTGAGCTCTTTTCTTTTAACCCCTGGTCAGACTACCTGGTATACACATGATGTAGACACTGGGGACAGTCTACCTGTCAGAAACACAATATACAGACAGTCTGATCATGTCAAAGAGAGCATCAAAGCTGAAGTAAGCAAGATGCTGGAATTGGGAGTCATTGAACCCTCTGCGAGCCCCTGGGCCAGCCCAGTTGTCTAAGTCCCCAAACCTCACACCCAGGGTAGAAAGAAAGAGTTGAGGTTTTGTGTGGACTATAGGAGACTCAATGCTGTAACCAAGACTGATGCACACTCAATTCCTAGGGCTGATTAATTAATTGATCGGCTAGGGGCAGCCAAATATCTCAGTACTTTTGATCTGACATCAGAGTACTGGCAGATAGGTCTGACCCATGGAGCAAAAGAGAAATCATCATTTTTGACCCCAGATGGGCATTATCAGTTTATTGTTATGCCCTTTAGACTAAAGAATGCCCCTGCTCCCTTCCAAAGGCTGGTGAATAAAGCCCTTGCTCGGTTGGAATCCTTTAGTGCACTTTATCTTGACGATATTGCTGTCTTTAGATCCACCTGTCAGGATCACCTGATCCACCTTGGCAAGGTCCTTGAGGCTGTGAAAAGTGCAGCCCTCACTATCAAGGCAACCAAGTGCCAGATAGGGCAGGGCTCAGTTGTACACTTGGGCCACCTGGTAGGTAGAGGCCAAGTTCAACCCTTACAACCCAAGACCCAGACAACTCTGGTCTGAGTAGCTCCAACAACCCAGACCCAAGTCTGGGCGTTCCTTGGCTTGATTGGTTACTACAGGAGAATTGTGAGGGGGGTATGGGGCCATTGTGGCCTCCTCACTGAACTGACGTCCAAGAAGAAGCCAAAGAAAGTGAACTGGACAGTGAGCTGTCAAAAGGCTTTTGACACTCTGAAGGAAGCAATGTGCTCAGCGCCCATTCTGAAAGCTCCAGATTAAACAACACAAATCATAGTGCAGACAGATGGCTCTGAACATGGGATAGGAGTGGTCCTATCCCAGACCAATGATGATGGCCATGACCAACCTGTTGCTTTGATTAGCAGGAGGTTACTCTCCAGAAAGCAGCACAGGCGTGCCATTGAGAGGGAAGCCTAGCCTGTGGTTTGGTCCCTGAAGAAGCTGAGGCCATCTTTGTTTTGCTCTCACTTTCTTGTTCAAACTGACCATAGGTGTCTCTGATGTCTAATGCAAATGAAAGGTGAAAAGCCCAAACTGTTATGGTAGTCCATCTCCCTACAGGAAATGGACTTTACAGTGGAACACATACCTGGGACTGACCATGCCAATGCAGATGGCCTTTCCAGGTTCTACCACTTAGAAGATGACAACTCTCTTGGGAAAGGTTAGTTTCATCCTCTTTCATTTGGGGCGGGGTTATGTAGGAAAGTGCCCCTTTTTGACATTGTCACCCCCACTTTTGCCTGGTACATGACGTGATTTCAAGTGGAAGTGTACTGAGTCCCTGATCAGGTCCCCTGGCTACTAATCAGGTCCCCAGTGCAGGAGCTCTTTCCCAGAACTTTACAATTGTTTCCCCCAACTAGCAAAGCCTTTAGCACCCTCTGTAAGTCCCCAGTAAGTGGTACCCCTGGTAGCTATGGCCTGAGGTACTAAAGAAGGTCCCTGAGGGCTGCAGCACAAATTGTGCCACCCTAAGGGACCCCTCACCAAGCACTCTCAGTGCTGCCTTCGCAGGCTGCATGTCTTGGTGAAGGAGAAAAGTGAAAACACGACATGTCACACAGCCCTGTGTGCCATGCACCCTATCACTGCATATATTATTTGTATGTTACCCCTACAGCAGGCGTAATAGCTCTAAGGCAGGGTGCTTAATACTACATGTGAGGGCATACCTGCATGAGCAGTTAAGCCCCTGTACTGGTCAGTCCTATTAATGCCAGTACAAATGACCAGGGAAGCCATTTTAAAACATGTGCTGGACAGTGGTAAAAACGAATTTCCCAGCTACATGATGGCTTTGCTGAAGATATGGATGTTTGGTATCAAACATCTCTTATTGATCAACCCACACTGATTCCAGTGTTGGATTTATCAATAGATGACCCAGAGGGCATCTTAGAGGTTCCCCCTGAAAACCTACCAGCCTCTAGTGTGGTAGCTGACTGGTCTCTTCCAGCCTGCCACCGGAGACACTGTTCTGACCTCCTAGGGTGAGAGCCTTTCGCACTCAGGGGACCCAGAGCAAAAGCCTGGCTGTGAAGAGGGTGTAACACCCCCTCCCACAGGATGTCCTGCTGATTAGCCTTACTCGGGCGGCAAGCTTCAAAGAGCTGCCACCTTTGGAATGCGAATCTGGTTCCCCTCACAAGAGAGGAAGCCACCCCCCCTTTGTCCAGACCCCTTCGACACCTGGACAGGTGGAAAAATTAGCTGGTCAGGTAGGCGTACCCCTAGGTTAGTACCACTCCTAAGGTGGGACAAACTGAGGTGGACACAACTTTTCAGAAGTATCCATCTTTGTGATGGCATACTTAGGAATTCTGGGGCAGGGTTATGTCCACTTCCCACAGGAAATGGTCATATAGGGGGTGTAGTGACCCCAAGTGTCAGCGGCCCATTGGCTACTAACCTAGCCTCCCCTACCACCACTAAATTCAGTATTAAGGGGAGTTTCTGGCACCAAAGAGATAAATCCTAAAGACCTGAAGATGAAGACAGACGAGAAGATCCAGCAACTGACTTGGTGCCAACCCTGCAGGCCTGCCTGCTGCCTTTGCCAATTGCACCAAAAGTCGACTTGTCCTGCAGCTGCAGAGTCCCCAAAGCCTGAGAGTCCTGCTAGCACTTCACTCAGGAATCAAGACCTCACATGGAGCAGCGGAACTGTTCCCTGCATCCTGCAGAAACTCCAAAGAAAGGCCTCTGAGGACTCTGGAACTGCCACACTCGACAACTGAAGCCACCACTTCACCCATCAGTCCTAGCCAGAGCCACTGAGGTCCCCCAGCCCTCCACAGCCTGAGTCCATCATGGTTTCAGCCCTCGTGGACACTCCGACGTCGCCTGCAGCCTCTGCACTTAGCCCCCTCTACCGCGACTGCTCCGGTAAGAAAACCTGATACCTAAAGACACCTCTGCACCCGTCGCCCCCGGCCATGGAGAAGAGGGCCCCAAGTGCCCCTACATCCCCGAGCATTGGAAGACTTGAACCCCCCTGTTGGGTCAACCCGACTGCCTTCCAGCCAGAGACTGCAGCCTCTTTTTGCAGTGACCTAACTGGGCTCACAACGCTGTTTTGCACCCTGCACCCGGCTGCCCTCATGCCACTGGTGGTGTACTGTTGGTTCTGCCTTGAACCTTGCCCACCACTCAACTTAACTCCTGGAGATTGGTCCTGTAAGTCTCTTTACGCTACCTGTTTGCAGAACTTCTTCTTCCTTCCATAGGATAACATTGCAGAACTCAAAAATTGCAATGTCCACTTTTTAAACTAAAAGAATTCATATTTAAAAATGTCCTTACATGAACAAATTTTCTCTGATGCCTAAACATATATAAAGGTATTTGCTATTCTTATATATTGGTGTTGATCTCCTTCTTGAGTCGTGTGTGTCATTTATTGATCATTGTGTGTATTTGCAGATGTCTTGCAGTCTTCTCAGTTAAGCCTAAGGCTGCTCGACCACACTACCCCTAACAGAGCACCTTGGGATTGCTAGAGCAAGCCCCTGTCCACTCATAAGGGAACCCCTGGACTCTTTACAGGTTATATTAGATTATTGATATATCACATAAAGAGCCAGCTTCCTACACGTAAGGTTAGGCGGCAGTTGCACTGTCAAGCCAGACCTAAAAATCCATGTACATCAGTGTAGCCTTGGACTCTCAAACACAAAACTTCACTCTGGAGTCTAATGTTAATGACTACCCTCCTCCCATCTAAGACCCTGCCAAAGAAAAACAAACACTGTAAATTAGTTAGTTATCTAAGGTACTTTAATAGCTTTCCAGTGCCATGTGTGCCAGGAAGTGAAAAGTCAGACAGCTTTATTCTTGCTGAACGAGGCATCTGAATAAATAAATAAAATGGTCACAGCTGTGTGGAGGACAAGCACTTTTTTATGGCAGTATAAAACCTCTGCCCAATCATAACATGTACACCGGACCGCAAACATATGTGCGGAGCCAAAGCGCCCCTCCTGGTAGGGCTTCTTAGAACCTGTTTTTGATGTGATAATATCTGGTGGGAGCTGTGCTGTCAAGCCCGATGTAAAAAGTAAACGTTGGACAAAATTAAATCACCTGTTTTACTGCTGTTGCTAATTGAACTTCAGAGAGTGGCATGTCTCACCTGCTGCTTTGCATGTTTTTGTTTGTTCGCATTTTTAAAGTCTTGCACCTTGTTTCTTTGAAAGCACACGTTCTCTCTAAATGCAGACATACCCATGAAATGAATATTAGGCTTCCATTTGTAGCAAAACCTGATTACTCAGACTCTGTAATTTTCACTAGCTTTATGGTTGTACTGCAGACAACAACTCCTGCTCCAAAGGATGATGAAACTGTACCTTCCACCATCCGTCTATAATGAGGTACAAAATTATTGGGAGTGTCCACGCTGCAGCATTACAAATGTCCTTAAGGAAAACAGCTTTGTTTACTGCTCAGGATTGTACTATTCCTCCTGTATTACACTAGGCCACAAACGCTTTGATATTTCGATGTGTCAATGCAAACCCTAATGTGTCGGGGCCTGATTCACAACCTGCACTCTGTAGTACGTTTTGTAGTATTTCAAAACATACTAAAAAACGTACTACGAAGTGTACGTTTTGACTATACTTATATTTGCGGAGTTCTCTGCCCGGGTGTGGAGTCCCTGCACATGTAATTATAAATTTTAGTGGTAAATATGGGAGAGAGACAAGGGAGTGGGTGGGAAAATGGACAGATTTACTACTAAAGAGGATGGGATTACGACACCATCCACCCACTCACCAGTTGCATTACTCTGGGGGTTGAGACATGTAACTTACACTTTTGGAATACCGAAAATTGTAAGTAATTTTGACTAAAGGAGCTACCTAACAATGTGAATGCTGCCTCTAAACAAGTGTTCAAAAAAAAAAAAAAGCCATTAAAACAGCAATAAAGACTCTCTGATCCCACCAGCTGCGTCGTATCCTTGAGTCCCATACAAATGCAGGTCATGACAGCCATCTGAATGATGGAGCCTCCCTTTCTCTTGTGCTGATGTTACAGAAGTGAGGGGGGTTTGCGTCTTGTGCAGCCCGCACAATCCAGCATGGGTTGACTCTTCATCCCCCCTCCCAGTGCTGCACTGCTGTGGGCAGCAACCTCAGAAAGTTTTTAAAAAGTGTCCCCCTGCCACCAGATTCAGGTTGTGGTAAAATTTCATGGAGCACCAACATGAGTTGGGCAGATTTACCCCACATGCGTTAGGTATTGTGGTGATCCGCAAGTGGGGTCACCCGTGGTGCGCGTGGCTGATGGCGCAGCACCAGATATACGTGACACACACTCAGCAACTAGTGTCAGCCGAAGTGCCGCCCCCGAGCGGGCGCCTTCCATTTATTGGCTCCCCCGCCGGCCATGCCTGGCCGGCGGATGTGGTGTGAACATCCGCTCCAGCGCCGAGAGCACTGGAGCGCTAACCACTACATCCCTTCCCAACTCGGATGTTTTTTTGAAAACACAAACTTTGCAAAATTATGTAACAGTTCACATAGTCACTTGCCGGTGCTCGGCTCTGCTCTAGATGTTTTTTTCCTTTTCTCACTTCATTTCAGAGTACAGTTCTCAGCAAGCATAATCCCGCAGGCGTTGGCTAGGGCGAGGGTTAGGCCGCAGTTCATACCTTTGACCTCGGTGTCTTCCACGCTCAGCTTCTGGACTGTCGCCTTCAGCAGTGCAGGTGTGGCAATTTGGCGGGGAGTTATCACTGGGCTCGTCGGCCCTCTGGCTGTGCCTTGTTTCATCTCCTGGCGTCTCTGGTCGCTCGATGATTTGGGTCGTCAACGGTCTTGGTTCTTCTTCTCCCGCTGGTCTGGCGGGGACCTCTTTAAACCATGAGATGTTCCTCGACACGTTCTCTCTCCCTCTACTCGCCGTTACCATAGACCCCCGGTTGGCCACCACCGTCCAGGTGCCTGGTTCATAGTGGGTCCTGAACTTCCCTCCTGGCCGTCGGTCTCTGATGATGACGGTCGCCCCTGGCCGCAGGCTCCGTGGCGTGGCACGGCATCGGGCGCTTGCTTGGTTATTTCGACGTTCTCGCCGAGCTTGGGATGCTTGGCTGTCCAGAGGTGGGGATACCCACCCTGGGCATGTCGGTATCAAGTCCCGCCTTGGGCCTCTTAGCATCAGCGACCACGGGCTTCGTTGCGTGGTGCAGTGGGGGGTGCTCCGATACTCTCTCAGGAACTCATGAAGTCGCCTCTCCGAGTCGGCCTGTTCTAACGTGGCGATTCGGAATGTTTTATTCAGAGTCCGCATGAATCTCTCTACGTCTCCGTTAGCCTGAGGCCATTGAGGCGTGACTTTCCGGTGGTGTATTCCATGTTGTTGCAAGAACGTGGCGAATTCCAACCCTTGGAACGGAGGGCCGTTGTCGCTCCGGATTTCTTGCGGGATTCCGAACATGGCAAAAGCTTTCTCTAAGCTGGGGCGTACGTGGGTGAATGCGGTGGAATTCACTAAGTCCACGACGGGGTACTTGGAGAACGCATCCACGAGGACTAGGGTGTGTCGTCCGTCGGGAAAACTCCCAAAGTCTGTGCTGACTTTGGACCATGGCTCTCCGCACGCTTCTTCGGTGATAACCGGGATCGGCCGCATCGAAGCACTGGTCAGTTGGCATGACGGGCAGCAGCGAACAAGCTCATCGACCATCTGTTCCAATTCGGGAAACCAGACTTTCTCCCGCATCCTCGTCTTCATTTTTGTGGCCCCTTGATGGCCTCCATGGGCGAGTCGTGTTGCTCGATCTCTCAGCGCTCGGGGTATGACCAGCCGGGACCCCCTTAGCAGGATGCCTCCACTTGTTGCACTGAGCTCGCTCCTTACCCGCCACATTTTTGTTAGCCCTTCTCTGTCTTCCTGGTTCCAGGCATTCGCCTGATGTAGGTAGTCTTTCCAGGATCCTGTTTGCACGGCGTGTAGGGTGCGACCGTATACGCTGTCATCCCGGGCGGCCTCCTAGATATCTTCCAGAGTCATGGCTCGCGGACATGCCGCCATGGACACCATATTGATATACTGCTCGGCTGCCTCGTCATCACCTTCGTGCGTCTGTTGCGTTGGGTGGCGGGAAAGAAAATCCGCTGGGTTCTTTGCCCCGGGTCGGTAGATAACGTCCATCTCATACGACTGCAGTTGCACGGCCCACCGTTCGATTCGCGGCGGAGGGTGGGGAGCTGATCCTTTGAAAAGAGATACGAGGGGCTGGTGGTCGGTGACCATGGTAAACGGTTGTCCTGTCAGGTAGAGGTGAAAATGGCCACAGGCCCATTTGATGGCGAGCGCCTCCCGCTCTATTTGTGCGTATCTTGTTTCCGTAGGCGTCAGGGATCTGCTTGCGAACGATAGTGCCGCCCATCTGCCGGGCTCTTGTTCTTGGGCTAGGATTGCCCCTAGCCCCACCGGGCTTGCGTCGACGAGGACTTCTGTCCTCTTTGCGGGGTCGAAATACGCCAGCGTTGCTTCCCCAGGAGTGCACCCTTTATGCTTTGGAAGGCCTCTTCTTCCTGTTGCCCCCACTTCCATGGGCTGTCTGTCCGGGTGAGTGCCCTGAGAGGTTCTGCTCGGGTCGCTAGGTCGGGGATGAACCTCCCACAGTAGGTGGCCATCCCGAGGAAACTCCGCACTTCCGTGGGCGTCGTCGGGGCGGGGGCGTTCTTGATGGCCTGCGACTTTCTCGGGTCCACCTGGATGCCTTCTTGGTTGAATACATAACCGAAGAATTCTAGGGACGGCTGAAAGAATTGACACTTGTCTTTATGGAGTGTTACTCCGTGTTCGCTTAGGCGCTTTAGTGTGTTCCGGAGATGCTTGTGGTGATCAGGCGCGGTTGCTGAGTGGATTAAAATGTCGTCGCTGACGTTAAGTACGCCAGGCAGGCCAGATAGCATTTCTCTAATAGCGTTCTGGAATACTTCGGCTGCCGAGGATATTCCGAAGTTCAGCCTTTTGTATCTCCTGAGCCCAAGGTGAGTGCTGAAAGTGGTGATATACCTGCTTTCTTTCGATAGCGGCAGTTGATGGTAGCCGGCGTTGAGGTCGATCTTGGAGAACCACCTTGACCCATTGACATCGGCTATTATGTCGTCCATCGTCGGGATGATATGGCGTTCCCGCTTGATGGCTTTGTTTGGCAGCCTCATATCGATACATAGCCGTATGGCACCCGGCTGCTTCGGCTTCTCCGCGATGACCAACGGGGACACCCATGGCGTGGGGCCGGACACCTTCTCGATGACCCCTTGTGTTTCGAGGAGCTCGAGCTCCTTCTCCACCAACGGCCTTAGGTGGAACGGTACCCTTCGGTGTCGTAGGGCCACTGGGGTGACGGCCTTGTCGATGTGTAGCTTGATGGGGTCGCATTTGATGCAGCCTAGGCCTTGGAATAGTTCCGGGAATTGCTCAAGCAGTTCATCTACTCGGTGCGCCTGGACTCTTCTGGCGAACGAGACCAATCCTAGGTCCTCCGCCGTGTGGCTGCTCAGCAGCGTATCCGCCTCGTGGTTGATGACGTGGATGGTGGCTACGACCTCTCGGTCTTCTGCCTTGATCGGTACCGATATTTTTCCTTTGAGTGGTAGCGGCGTGTGCGCCCCGTATGCATATATCTGAGTCTTTGAGGGCGTGCCCTGAGGGCACGGACGTAAACGTCGATACTGCTGGAGGCCCATCACGTTCACTGACGCCCCTGTGTCAATAATCGCCTTTACCTCGGAGCCGGCGATCCGGACTACACAGGTCGGTTGAGGCCTGCGGCGTCGCTTGAGTTCCTGTGTGAACGATATGAGGAATGTTTCGTCACCTTCATCTTCTGATGACGAGTCAACTGGCCTCTGGTACCTGCGACCTGGTCTCTGCTCCTCCTCCGGCGTCGATTCCTCCACTACCGACAGGTGTCTGAGTGTCCGAGATGGCGGTCTCTGGCCTCTGGCGTCACGACCTCGGCGTCTCCCTCGGCATACAGCGGCGAAGTGGTTTGGGATCCCGCAGTTTGTGCACGATTTTCCTTGCGCCGGGCAGTCTTTTGCTGCGTGCGGCTCGTGGCCACAGTAGCCGCACCGTGACCTGGGCGCGTCTGGTTTCGGTTTCCGGGGATACTCTGCCCTGGTCTTCGTCTTGATGGCGTCTGCCCTCTCGACCTTGATCTCAGAGCGCCCTACCGGTTTGGTGAGGGCCTGGTCCATCTCGTTCGCCCTGGCCGCTGACAGGTCATGAGACCGTGCCAGGATGAGGATGTCTTCTAGCGCTATCCTTGGTTGGCGTAAAATGAGGCTCCTCAGGGTTTTGTCTCTGCATCCCTGGATGAGCTGGGCTCTGATCTCCTTGGTCTGGTCATCCTCGGTGCAGGTACTGGCAAGCTCCCGCAATCGGGCGTAGAACGTGTCTATGGACTCTCCTTCCCTTTGGCGCGCTTGGCGCAGCTTGAAATGCTCGAAATCCGGGTTGAGCTGAGGGTCGAAATGGGCGTCCAGCGCGGTCACGGCCGCATCGTAGTCTGTCGCGGTTCCCGTGTTCGGCAGGTGCTTGAAAAGCTTAAAAATCTCGTCCCCGGCATAATGAAGGAGGAGGGAGCGTTTTATGGCGTCGTCCGCTTCCCGGGTTGCAATAAAATAGTTATTGAGGCGCTCAATCCACACCCGCCAGCGGGGGGATGCTGTCACCGGGTCTTCCAGTTCGCTGAACGGTGGCAGCACGCCTGATGCCGCATGCTGAAATGGCAACCGGATGGGGGCAATGCCGCGGTCTTCGTCAGCCATGATTGCACCCTGCTGATCCGGAGAAGCAGTGGCTGCAGTCGCAGGATGTCTCTTGTCGCTGCTGGGCGCTCCCTACCGCGTGTCAGGCCTCCCTCCGGCACCTGTTCGTAGCGCCGGGTGAGGGGATAGATGGCAGGCGCGACTGCACTGAGGCGGCCAGGGAGAGGTGTAGAGCGCCGGACTCCTGTGGCTGGCCGGTCGGCAGACTAGGAGGATGTGGTAGGCTGTGGTGGGCACACTCCCCCCCTTTCTCCAGGGTAGCGCATGCCAGCGCAGGGCCTCACTGCTGGCAGGAGCACTCGGGCCTAGAGGGGAACCCACGTGGCAGCGTGCACCGGCGCTGTGTTACGCAGGGGCGTGGCCTGAAAGGCAACATCAGCCGGACTCCTCAGCAAGAGCGCAGCGTGGCGCACGGCTTCCTTGTGAGCCCAGGTGTTCTCATGGGTGCAGGGGAGGACTCACCCTTTCATGCGCACCCGGCGGCCGGCAGGTGAGGGGCCTCGCTGGTTGCGGGTCGTTGCTGTGGGGATGTACGATGGTCCCGATAGCACGGGACAAACACACGAGGGTCTCGGCCCTCCTCGTCGCCAGTGAGGTGATCCGCTAGTGGGGGTCACCCGTGGTGCGCGTGGCTGATGGCGCAGCGCCAGATATACGTGACACACACTCAGCAACTAGTGTCAGCCGAAGTGCCGCCCCCGAGCGGGCGCCTTCCATTTATTGGCTCCCCTACCGGCCACGCCTGGCCGGCGGATGTGGTGTGAACATCCGCTCCAGCGCCGAGAGCACTGGAGCGCTAACCACTACAGGTATGTCCCTCAGCCAATGTATCCAGAGATGGACACATCATATAAACTAGGACACTCCTATCAACTCTCTCACATTTGAAGGGTGTCACCTTCTCTTTACTTCCACACACCCACATTACAAGCAAAATGCCACCATTGATTTTAATAGGGTCACCCGCTTTTCAAACCTATATCACCCTTCAAAAAAAAGTTTATCCTTCATGCACCTAAAAACAATGCTTCCTAACCTATTTAGAACCACAACCCACTTTTTAGAATGACAAGCGTTCACTTTAAAGGACATGAAACATACACTTTGTATAGCAATTTTTTTTTAAATATTTGTTTGACCTTGTATTATGTCATAGGAAATTTAATGTAATTACATGCAGTCAAGTCCTGCTGAAAGGCCAGTAGGATTGAGTCAAAGTCAGGCACATTTAAAGCATTGTGGTAATATTCGAAGAGGGGGAGATATGAAGATGGGAAAATATGCCGGTGGGTAATCTGCTGTAACATGATTTTAGTAGGACAATGCCCAGAACACACATCACTAGGAACACAAGTGTGCTTCTCCGCTGGTGTGATGTTGCATTTACTTTGTAAACAAAATATTTTGACCATTAAGACTGGGGAGGAGTGAGTTACAAATCAAGCACAAGCTTTAAATGTGCCTCCAACAAAACTGGCCTGCAAGTAATTACATTGAATTGTCTGCGTAGCCTAGTGCTCTCAGGCCCTGATTAGAGGTGCATGCAGCTGAAAAGACTAAGATATTGTAGGCTGCAGCCTGAACAAAGACCAAGGCTATTGATCTGCAAAAACAACAGAAAAGCAGATGCTGCAAAATTGGCAAGATCAGGAATATCGGTGTATTATCTCTCGAAAGGGATCAATCTCAGCTACTTCGCAAACAGTCTGCCGAAACTGAGTTCTAACCAAAGTTAAGACAGACAAAAATCAGGGGCGGCTCCTCGGTTAAGGTGGAGTGTCGCCCCACTGCTCTTTGAGCAGGAAAAATAAAATGATAACAAATTGTTATCATTTTATTTTTCACAGGTTCAGGGCTGGGTTAGGGTGGGACGGGGCTGGAGGGTCATGGGAGGAGTGGTTTGTCCACTCCAAGTGCGCATGAATGTTTGTCTGTCCGTCTTGGGCCGGCCAAACAGTCATGTGCACTTTGCATGTTTCCCACCAGACTGCATTACACAGCCTGGTGGGGAACATGCCCAGGCCTCCAGTCCCCATCTGAGCGCTGATCCATGGCGCTCAGACCAATCACAACGCTGCATTGCAGCATAGTGATTGGCTTAGGGGAGCCAATCACAACGCGGCATTGCAGCAGCGTTATTATTGGCTATGGGGAGCCTGGGTGCTTCTGGATTCCAGGACTCGCGGCCAGCAGAAGAGGTAGGTGGTATTTTATTTTTTATTTTGTCCTTTGTCCCTTCCCCCTCCTTCCCCGCCCCTTCCCCACATCCCTCCACCTTCATTCCCGGCCAGCCGCTACTGACAAAAATATCCCACATTATGCAGTTATGACTTTGATGCTGCGATGAATAGTAGACATGTCACACATCTACTTGCATAACGTTTCCTACTCTTTAAGATAATGTTGCTAGTTAGGTGTTTTTTCTAAAGTTTCAGAACCCACATATCTATGTCGAGGCCCAGGCCATTTTTAGGTCTCGGGCCTAGCGTTGCAGTGCGCAGTACTGCTCGCGCAGCGCGAGACCTTTTGTATGGGCTTTAGAAAGCTAACCACACGCTCGTGCGTGTGGTTAGCTTTGTGAAGCCTGGCATTGGCTGTAGCGTGCGTTTTTTTTTTAAAAACGGCACGCAATTGGGCAAAGGCGGGCGCATGTCCCGCCTTTGCTCTGCCCATTCCCGTCCGTGTCTAGGACAGACGACAGGCTCCCTCGCCCCCCCGCTCCTCTGTGGTGCGCGCGCACCACTGGTTTCGATTCACGCGTTCGGCGGTTTCGATTCCGTGCTTGTTTTACAGTGGCGCGCGACCCATACTTAACTCTCACGCTGTCTTTCCTAGTCACCTTCATGCAAAGGGTGCTGCTTGAAGCTTTATTCTAAACACACCCCACAGAAGAGTTCCACCATGTCGTTTCCTGAAGCCCACGGCAGCCTCTTTGCCTATGGAAAGAGACAGAGTCGATACTACCAGATGAGATGCACTAACGCCGCTGCTGGGTAAAGGCCAGGCAAGGGAAGCAGGCACAAAAGCCTTCCCTTGCGAGAGAGAAAACGAAAAGAAGAAAAAAAAGAAAAAACACAGGCCTATGAAAAGCCTGGCGATCTGCAGAGAAAGTGCGAGTGAAACCTGAAACATCCGAGTGCCCCGCATCCCATTTAAATTGGGGCAGATGGCCGCGGCGCTTCCAGAGATAAAAGCACCCCTTGGGTATTCACAGGAGACAAAGACTTCAGGCCCAACACCCCCGGCCTGACAACTGTTCCTCCTGCATTATTAAATAAGGGCCAGCCTGCAGGTTTATGTCTGCAAGAAAACGGGGTGGAAGCGACCGCCTTGCATCGAGCTGTCCTGGTGACTTTCATTCACAAAGCAACAACGCCCGAGGGAGGGAGGGCCATCGGGAACTGGGCAGAGAATGCCATGCTACGTCGTCTCAGAGAGGCCGGTAGGGCTGGGTACAGTCAACGACGTTAGGCTCACCTGATAACTTTTGTAGAGCTCTTTTGTAGAGCTCTTTTCTAGAGTAATCTCAACAAAGTTGGTGAAGCTAAGACAGCATCAGGCTCGCCCGGGAGAGGCCTATAGGGCTGGGACAGGAAGCCACATCGGGATTTCTCAGAAAATAACTGGTAGAACGGGACTGCTGGTCATTCAGCCTCATTTTGCAAATGCTGGTAAAGCGCAGTCAGGCTCAACCTCACCATGAGGAAGAGGCTGCATGAGCTATAGCAGCTTGAGGCACACCTGTGAAATGTCAGGAGGGCTGGGGAAGGAAACTCCTTGCACTTGGGTGGATCGTTTGAAGCTGGACACACCTCTGAAAGGCTCTAGTCATAATACCTGCTATCACTCGATGGATGGGAGGGAGCCTGAAACGCTCTGCGGAAGGGTGGGTTGGAGGGGTGGGGGTGAATGCACAATGGTTCCTGCATAAATTAAAGTGTTTTTTACCAACACATAAAGACGTTAGCCCCAGTGAAGCATCGCTGGAAAATAATCGCAATGAAAACTAAGATTGGAGGGATCATAAATAAAATATTACACAAGATTGGGTCATTAAAGTTCTGCCACAAGTATATTCTGGGAGTCAGTGAACCAGTAAGAGCAGAATGCACATCTTGGGCACAATTCCAAAGCAGCGAGTCTCATGCACAGAGGCGTTTTCCGGGAAGCTTTGGAACGGACACCCTGCGTGACTCATCAGTCTCAAAGCGTACGATGACCAATCCTAGCCTGTGGTTGCTGAACAGTAACACTGGTCATTCCCGTCTGGATAGTTCCCCAGGACCGCATTATTCGCAGCATTTGCTTAAAGTCGCAGCAGCTGAAATGGTGTGGTACTCACTCTCCACGTGTGTCTTGGTTCTGGGGTGAAATCTCTCAAGAAAGGGCTGTAGAGGAGGGCACGTGGGCTGCTTCCCAGGACACTGCAGTGGAGATATTCCAGACACTGAATTTTTCACATTTTGCATCGTTGATGCGGTCTGGTAAGTAAGTGCAGGCGGGGCAAGTTATTTTCTGGCGTCCAGGCCCAGCCCGTGGCTGCAATCTGAGCCCAGTGGTTACGAGGGGGGGGGAAATTGGCTTGGGCACCGAGTTCTACATTGCTTTGTGAAAGGGTTGGGCACTGGGACTGATGCCATCCTGCTCTGAGGAGTCAAGGTACGCACAATAGCAGCATTGCTAACCTGGACCTCAAGCAACGGAGGGAAGCTTAAACATCAGGTACAGAAATCATGAATTGATAATTCTAAGATGCAGCATTGTAAAAAAAAATTGTAAATCGAAAAGTTCAAAAAGAGCTTAAATAGTTGCTAATTTTGAACCAGTGTTCGTTCTTTCTCCCTAAAATCAAATCACCCCAACGCAGTCAATACAGAGTTCTATGTGTTTTCCAACTTTGATGGTCAGTGCAATGCAAACATATACACACATACAGGCACGTTTAAAAAACAAAGTACAAATGTTTGGCAAAAGTGAACACAACCATTTTGTCTTGATATATTGCAAGAAGGGAAACAAACTCACATTTGACCTCGTGGCACCAGAAAAGTCCTGTTATGCTTTTATTTTTAATTCAGCACAGACTGGCAAGAGCTTGATAAACAAGTTTGATGTTCTTTTTTCATTCATTTTACAAAAGTAACATGTTTATATTGCCTCCACGTGCACCGGTGATGCCGTCTAGCGAGGTAACTGACTCATGGGAGCAGTCCAGGACCTTCCAACCTCTACTTTGTCATTCCTTAATGATGAATACCCTTTTGGGGGATTAGGGGTGGGGAGTCAACTGTGGGAGGGACAGTCTCACATCAGCCAAACTGAAGTTAGCCCAAAGGTGGGGGTCCGGCACACTACAGTGGTAGGAGGATACCCCCAGCAATCCCGTGATAGCAGACACTTCACCTAGAAGGTTCGAGTCCTGACCAGACCGAGATCATGGTTGAGATCTAGTCACCTACAATTCAGAAGACTTCAATGCCTCTGAATTTTAATTGGTGGAACACAATGATGGCGATTCATTAGGCAACACTGGTACCTTAAATCTGCACTAATCAGCCAGATGCAAACTGTACCATTCGTGGAAGGTCTGGAACTTCCTTGCATTAGAGTTCTACTTCTGCGAGCAGTAGAAGACTTCCACTGGGGCATGGTAGACCGCATCCAGAACCAAGTGGAACAACATCTGCCACTCCACTCTGGAGACATGGTGCCCTCTTGCCTGGAGGAACCTGGACTGAGGTGCCCAATCCCTCCTCGAGAATTATAAGTAGCCCAGTGGGGGGAAACTTTGTATCACCAAGACGCCAACTGCAAGTCTGGTTTTGCTGGATATAGGGCCAATTTCTGCAGTACTGGGTGGTGCTACACCAGGTTTTTGTGCGGGCTCACGTCTTTTGTAACCAGAACTGACATTTTCTTAAGACTTACTTTGCTACACTTTGGATGAAGCGGAGAAAAGAAAAAAAAACTTAACCTCTGAGAAGGAGGCTCCAGTTCAGTGTCTCTGCCTTACGAGGTTCTTCCCTAGCACCACAGCAAGACAAATGCTGGTCATCTTTCAGTTGCTTATTTATATATTTGGTTGTTAGACTGGTACTAATAAGGTGACATTTTTGCCCAGACAGTATTACCATGTGTAACAAGCATTTGCAATGCAATAGGTCTCGCATTTGCGAGAGTTTAACCTATTGGCATTGTAAATGACAATGCCTTTTATTTATGTTTTAAAAACCAACACATAAATAAAAGGCATTGCCATTTACAATGCCAATAGCTCAAACTCTAACAACTGCGAGACCTATTGGATTGCAAATGCTTGTTAAAGCATATTACCCCAATTTCAACTTGATAGATTGCAGACTTTAGCAGTCTCTACATGACCAGTCAGTCGACCAAACAGGGCATGCACAGATGCAACAACATATAGCACTTGCACAGAAGTGACAACCATCAAAACTTCTTTCTACAGTTCTCTATCCTCAGGTTGCATGCACCTTGTATTCCATCAAATGATTTTTCTCTCTCCTTCTTTTCTATCACATGGCCCTCTCCTACCCACATTCTCGGTATGCATTATTAATTCTGAGTGGAACCTACTCTGTTGCCGGCCTGTTTACCTAACCCTCTACTACATATCTTACAAATGACTTTGCTCCCTCATGAATCACAGGTTCTCGATCTGTGTAACCATTCCTTACAATCTAACAATAGCTAACCTCTACTCATCGCACCTGCATTTACATGAATTCGCACTATTGACCACCCCTAACTCCTAATACTGTAAATCTGCCATGAAGATACTGGAGAAAATGCATGGAACAGATTTCCTGAGAGGACAATACTAATCCCAATAACTAGGCTTTCCTGTTTTCAGTTTCTAGTGTTGGTAAATTCTGGTGGTTTTTTTCAGTGTTTTCAAGTGATTTCAATATCTTAAAAAACAGTGGTTATCAGTGGTTACATAT
Source organism: Calotriton arnoldi (assembly GCA_963921515.1). Lineage (NCBI taxonomy): Eukaryota > Metazoa > Chordata > Amphibia > Caudata > Salamandridae > Calotriton > Calotriton arnoldi. Next base: position 767,172 of record CAWUFW010006694.1, on the reverse strand, counting down.
TTTCGCACCATTAAAAACAACAGAAACAGTGTTTTTCAGGTGTTTATGGAACTTTTTGCTTTTATTATTGATTGCTTTCTGCACTGATAGTGCATGCTATATAGACAGTGTATGTACAGTGTAAATGAGGTCAAGATACATTTTTACAAATCAAACTTATCGTAGTACACCATACAATACTTCTTCAGTGAGTCTTTGGTCATGCACGCTCGCTCTTTCCTTCCCAAGTAAACTTTTATCTGTGAAAAGGCCCTCTCAACATTGGCACTTGAGACAGGTAACTCCAAAATAGCCAATACACAATTTGCTAACTCTGGCCTCTGACATAGCTTTCCATGCCAATACTGGTGCACCTGAAAATTGTGATTCTCTGCGACAGGTTGTGCAACATATGCGTTGAACTGGGTGCATATGCCCACAGAGTTATTGAAGCGGTCAAAAATGAGGCAGCACTTTTGAAACTCCGGAGAAAATTTCCCTTTACGGGAGGGATCTATAACTTGTGCAGAGTACCACAGTGAGGCTCCATTTACTTCAAATGCCATGGTTGGTGAAGGGCTATTTCTCATACATTGTAAAATAAAAGTTGCTGAATTGCTCCTCAACATTTCTTTGCTTACCAAGTGGCAAGCACTCTAACATGGAATATGTTGCAGTGCCAAAGTCATTAAAAGTGTCACCCAGCCTACTCTCAAGGAAATGTTTCACATCTACACCAATTATGCTGAACACTTGGTAGACAAGGGTGTTTTCAGACCCTAGTTTTTTTATTATGTGCACTACAGCAGTCATGCTTTCCTGTAAAAATCTAAGAATGCAGTAGAGTGTACTTTTTTAAATCACTATCAATATGTGATCAAAGATCCTCACATTTCTTGCCTTTGGCATCATCACTCAGCAAAGGTTCTGTAAACTGTTGCCACATGGATAATATAGCATTCATGGCCTCTAGGACTGAGAACCACCAGCTAAGTGACACAGTTGGGATGTCTCTTTCTTTGATGCCACACAAAGCACAAAATGAGAAATATTTGCGTTTTAGTTTCTGTGCATAACAAAACAGTGCACCAGAATGGACTAAAAAGTCAATAGCTTTCTTCATTAACTCTGAACATTGTAAAGATGCTTTCAGCATACCATCTAACAAGTGGCAAGGATCTCTTACAAGGAAGCACTTCAGCTCAGGTATCGATTTTGACAGGTCATCATGCAACTTTTTCATATACGTAGCTGAATCACTGCAAATATAAACAAAATCAGTCTAATCTTTGCTGAACTTGGTAAGAACTTTTTGCAGCAGCATTCCAAGTGACACTGCGTTCCATGTTTTCCAAAAGTCTGGTGTCATGTTTTCACCAGTATCCCAGATGCATTGTGACTGCACTCTTTGCACATATAACTGTCACTATACCTTGCATTGAATGTTTAAAGCCTCGGGTGTTTGGCAATTCACCTACTATCAATACTGACTCACTAGAAAAGGGAGCTGATGTGTCAACGGTTTTTACCCATTCTCTGTGGGTAAATGTGTTGGTACATATTGGGAAAGATTCTTATGAAACCTACATTTTTCCTATCAGTGAAAGACTCAAACGTAGCCAAAAATCAAATATGATTTTGATATTTCCTGATTCTCTACAGTTTATAAAATAAATAAACAACACCTAAAACATGCTTCTAACCCCTGTATCTTTAGACCAAAGACCACAAAACTGAAAAAAGGAAGAAACAATATTTTAGTGACATCCCTAAACAACAAAACTCAAGCAGAATAATGTTAGCCCAGTCTTTCTTACTGCTAACTTATATAACAAAGTTACATTGTATTGGTCCCTTCAGGAAGAAATCAAAGTGACTCTCACTCTCCTTTTCCTTTCTTTGAATGGCATTTAGTTTGTGCTTGTGCAGGCTTTTTTTCAGTGTTTATATATCTATACTGGTGAGGGCTATTTTCCTTCCGGTGGGGTTTTATCAGTTATTATAGGTTTAAACCTAAAACTGGACAGCCTAACAATAACCAACAATAGCTAATGACCCCTGGACTAACCCCTCATAATGGGGCCGGAGTTGGGATTCTGCCCACTATAAAATGCTTCTGTGCCTCGTCGGGGGTATTAAGCCCTATATAGATACAATTACAATACAGAACTAAGACACTCATTGGACAAATACTATAGTATAGTAAAGATACTAGAGAACCCCTTGTGAACACTGCTGCATGCGTATTTGATCAGAGCATGCCACTGTGCCATGGAAGCCCAGTTATTGGCACTTTAATGCCACTCATGACCTAAGGACTCCACTTGCATATTGGGCATTGGAATCTCAGATTTGAAATTTTAGGCATTGTGGTTGATTAGATCACAGGAAAGGAATGGAGCTCAGATACTCCATCATTCATGTGGCATTTTCGCGTTTTACCAATATATGCATCCACACCTGTTTGTTTACTGGTCCACCCACACACATGTGAGCTTTTGTGTTTAGTTGGGTGTATTGACCTGGCCTTAGGTAATAATCCTAACCTGTGCTCCTCTTTACTGCACCAGGCTTGAATGCAAATCCACATTTCCATGCTCCTTTGATGTTTCTGACAAGGTAACTTTGAAAGTTGTTACAACTCTCTGTCACTTATTATGTGGAAAACCACACAGTATAAATGTATCCAGGAAGCAGTCGAAAAACACACACAATACAATAACACATTTCATATAAACACTTGGCATGACATCACTAATTTGCATTATGCAGAATACGTTTATGCACTGGCTGTACTACACTCCCCAGCATGCACAGATGATGAAATGGCTGAGCAGTGACCAATGCAGAGAGATAGTTCACTTGCTTTACACCTTGCATCAGTAATGGAAAAATAATTAAGAACCTGGACCGTGATCTGGGAAACGGTTAAATCATTTGTGCTTTCCCTTAACATTTGTTTCACATTTGTATTCCCTTTTGTTTGCTCCGATGAGATCAGTTCTTCATAATCATCAGTACTGGGAGTTCAATGTACTGCAGGTTGGCTATCCATAGTCATAGTTCACAAAAAAGCATGTTTACTTGGCAGCTGCCAAATCACATGGAATGTATAGCATGTGGCAGGACAGGCGGGAGTAACCCCCACATCTCCCCCATCCCAAAGGCAAACAAGGAACAATGTTCAAACAGGATCTCAGTCCTAAAGTCCGCTGTTAAAGCTCAGATAACATGGACTTGTCAGTTAGCACGTGCTACAGGGAGGGGGCACAGATCTGTTTGCAGGCTTCTATCTGACTTTAACCCTTAATTGAAGGTGCCCCCCTCAGGCTTGTGTCTCTGTCTGTAGGCTTGTGCCTTTGCCCAGTTTATCAAAACACTAAGAATGAGCCTTTGCATGAAAGTGGAAAGAGCAGGAGAGTCAGGAAGAGACAAGGAAGGGAGCAAGAGAAACAGCAAGCGAAGGAGGAGGACAAAGATAAGGAGAGGCAGACAAAGTCATAGAAAGGCAGAGGAAAAGGGGAGAGGAATAGAGGGACAGAGAATGTGGCAGGTGTCTGAGAGAAAGAGATGGTAAGAGAACGATATGAAAAGAGAGAAAGAAAGAGAGGCTCATATATACAAAGGCAGAAAGCTATACCAATTCGCTTCAGGAGCCAGGAGCAGTGAAGTCTGACAGTCAGTTTATATATTTCCTGGCTAAAAATGGTGCCCCAAAAGAAATTCATAAAAAGTGTGATAGTGTGAGAAAGTGCCCTCTTTCTGCATGGTTGCCCCCACATTTTGCTGAATTGCTGATGTGCTTTGACTGAGTGTGCCCTGGGCTCCTGCTATCCAGGTACCCAGGGCCTATGTTCTTTCCCTAAAACTGCATTGAAGCCTAAACCCAATTGGCATCCTTGGCCACAGGTCAGCCCCTGGTAAATGGTACCACAGGTACAAGGGCACTGTGACCAGAGAAGGCCTCTAAAGGCTGCAGCACTTATTGTGCCACCCTTAGAGGCCCTGTACCACTACACTCACACACTGCATTTGCAGGCTGCATGTTTTGGTGCAGAACAAAGTGAAGAGTTGGCATGGCACACATCCCTGTGTGCCATGCCTACAACCCACTGCCCTGGCATCGATCAGTCACCCCTTTAGCTGGGTGCACTATACCAGTGGTGAGGGTACATGTGCATGAGCCCTGTACCCCTACAGTGTCTAAGTCCATTCTTAGACATTGTAAGTGCAGTGCTGCCATTAAGAGTATATGGTGCTGGGAGCTTGTCATTACGAACTCCATAGCACCATAATGGCTACACTGAAAACTGAGAAGTTTGGTATCAAACTTCTCAGCACATTAAACACACACTGATGCCAGTGTGGGATTTAATGAAAAATGCACACAGGGGCATCTTAGAGATGCCCCCTGAAAACTAACCTACCACTAGTGTCCTTTCAGCTGCCACCACCAGACATGTTTCTGGACCCCTGGGTCGAGAGCCTTGTGCTCTCGGAGCCTGAAACAATGTACATCCTAGGACGAGGTGCCAAGCCTCCTCCCCCAGAATGGGCAGGGTTCACGAAGGGGAAGCTTTAAAGGCTTGCTGCCTTTGTGAGCTTCCCTAGGCCACTTGCTGCTTTCAGTAACTGGTCCCCACTGGTTCTGACCCCCACTTTGGGCGGGAGAACCGGCGGGAAAAACAAGTGAGGAAGAGAGGTATGCCCACCTCTGCCAACTCCACCCCTCAGGTGGGGGAGGCAAGGTGAAGCACAACTCTCAGTCCCCGCCATCTTACAGATGGGGGGACCCAGCCAACCAGGGAAAGGCTTATGCCCCCCTCCCACTGGAGGATGGCACAATATGGGGTGTACCCACCCCAGGGAAGGGACCCATTGGTCCCAACCTTTTTACCTACCTCTAACGCCCCTAAATCTAGTATTTAGGGGCACCTGAACCTTGCTTCCTCAGACCAGAAGAAACTACAAGAAAAGAAGAGGAAGGACCGAACAGCCGTGCAGAAGCTAACAAGAGGAAGACACCCACTGACTTGGCCCCAGCCCTACCGGCCTGTCTCCACCTCGAACCTGCTCCTGCGAAATCCCGGTGTGTCCTGCAGCCAGAAACCTCGAAAACCCCAGAGGACCTGCCTGCCTTCAACCACAAAGACTGTGTCTCCCGTGAAAATTGGATTTGTTCATCTCCCACCTCCGGCCGTTCACTACGAATCAGCCCCACTCTGCGCCCGCCGTCCACGGCCCGAGCTCGAGTGGGCAAACACCATGAGGAGCTCTCCCCTGCAATCCTAACCCAAGATCCGGTGATCCCTTACCTGCCTCAAACCTCCAGCCGACGCCTGCAGCCTAAATCCAGAAGGTCCCCCCAACCACGACCAGGAGCTGGTAAGAAGATCCGACCCTAAAAGGCACCCCTGCACCAGACGCCCCACGGCCTTGCGTAGCCCAACCGACGGTGCCTAACCAACCCCCAACATCTCAACTTACCTCTCGAAGTGGTGGTCACACCCAGAAGACCTTAGTCCCCTGGCCTGCAGTGCCTTTGCAAACCGGAGGTTCCCCATTGCAAACAACAGGGCGCCCGATGTCAAAACAGCACCCAGCCGCCCTAGTGCCGCTGAGGGTGCACCTTTGGTGCTACTTTGTTTCCCCATTTGCCCTGAGCTAAAGCCCAGGAGCTTTGCTCCCACAACCAAGTGGCCTGCTCGTTCAGCAGCCATCAACCGGAGCCCCCCTATCCCCCATTGGATAACATTGGGCCTCAGTACTCTGCACCCGGCCGAAACAAAGTGCCTTTACAATTACAATCCAAACTGTACTACAGCTGTATATTTACTGCAAAGTATTTATCACTTACCTGTGCCAGACTTGATTGGTTCTAGAAAATAAAATAACTAAAAGAATATATTTATACAAAAACAATTGGTCTGAAGTTCAGTCTTTGAATGTGTGAATTCATTTGCTGACTGAGTATGTACAACAAATGCTTAACACTGTCCTCTGATAAAGCCTTACTGCTCGACCACATTACCACAAATAGAGAGTGAGGTGCTATCTAACTTTACTTCTGCCTACCTTTGGGGTTCCACTGGACTCTGTGCACACTATACCTCACTTTGGTATAGTATATACAGAGCCAGCTTCCTACAGATAGTAGTTACATTCTGTATTGCTTAATTGGTCACAAGCAGGCTGCATTTAAAAATATATTACGGTTTAAAGTATCTATTGTAGAGAACAGTGTGTGCCCAGTATGTTCTACTCGGTGATAGCAGTGGCACACTTGTGCTCATTAATATATGTTAACACATACAAATAGTGACAGGTGATTTTGCCCATCATTCATTTAGCAACACTGAAACTAGTAAAGCTCTTCAGAGGACTCCTGTGTTATGTAAGTGACGTCAATTGTGTAGTATTAACTTGACTTTAAAGCAGCATTTCTTTGTCTGATTGCTATCAATAAGCTGCAGTTAAGGGCTGTGTACATGGTATAAAATATGAGTGGGTTCATAACGCTGCTAATGTGAGACATGGAGCCATGTGATGAATAGCTGAAATCGGCCACATTGTGCAAAGGGATATTGTTGGAGATGTATTACTAACACCCATTAGATAAGCATGTCTATAGAAACTTGAGTTTGTACCAAACGTACACATTAAATTATTGGTAAAATACCATGTATATCATAGAGCAGCTGCTTGCAAAGAAATTCCTGGGACTGACTCATAAAAATAAGCTAAATGTAAAATGTTTAGTACTTGATGAGCTGGACCAAAACATAGCAAGTCGGGGAATGATGTACAAACGCAAATTCTCAAACTCCTGGCACACAAAAGTAGATTGACTTAGATGTAATACTTAACATAACACATAACATGTATTTGTAAAGTGCACGTTCACCCATGGGCATCTTGGCACTGAAAAACAGATGTTTATTGTTACCCAACTCAATGGTACTCATTTTATCGACCTCAGAAGGAGGAAAGTCTGAGTGGACCCACCAGGATTTCAACCTGTGACCATGAGGTCAAACACAGGCTCCTACAGTGAACACATTAGTCCACTGAGCCACCAGACCCAGCTTACCTTCCACAAATTCTGTTCTGCTACAGCTTTTTGCTATTCAGTGTTGATATTCCCTGGACACCAACAGGAGCAACAGACCTGAAGCATTTGTCGAAAAAGATAAAGAAGCATGCTGGGAAACACACCTATTGAAACCTATATAAGTGACACCTACTGAAAATCAATAAAGAAGCCCAATTAAAGCAGTCAATCGAAATAGACACATTTTGTCAGAAATAACTGATTGCGTTCATTTTAGTGATGCCATTGAACTGGGATTGCAGAGGCATGATGATTGGAAATATTACTTCTTCTGTTAATGCCCGAGTCTCTCGTGGATGTGGGGCATGTAAGCCAGACAAGTCGGGTAGCTTTGACCAAGCATGTCCTAGCGCATCAAAAAAGTTAGGCCTCGCGCTCAATGCATCTCCCTGAGATTGTCCTTTAGCGGTTTATAGGAAAAAATGTAAGGAGGTACTGTTATCTGGGAAAAAGGAGCTACAGGAGTAGGCTTGGTCTAAGCTGGAGAAAGCTGCTGCCACCAATAACTGCATTTTGTCTTGGATTTTTAAGAAACAACACAGCCCCTGATCTTGATTCACATGTACTAATGCAGGCAGAGGTCGGTCAATTTTCTAGTATCTTTAGTTTTTCATCTATATTAGATACAGTGGTTAAGGATCTACCCCATCTTGCTCAATCTAACTCCGATTGTAAGCCTGTATTGTTCACATTAGACAAAGTTACATGGGCCATTGCGAAGAGCGACAGCGGGAAACTGGCAGGACCGGATGGTGCCCCGGTTGATTTGTACAAATATCTACCTGATTTATAGGCAACGATTCAGACTCCAGTAATGGACGGGGCAGCCAATGGCCATATTCCTATATCATAGGCAGAAACACAGGTATTCATGATTTTTAAAAATGCCAATCCCCATCTCCATCCTAGACTGCTCTGGCAAGATTTATGGAAGAGTAATCCTGGAAAGGTTAGAAGACTGGGCTGATGTCAACCGAGTGCTGGCAGCGACTCAATTTCAGTTTAGGAAGGGATTGGGGATGGTTGAACAATGTGCCTGCTCTCTGAATTTTGGGGTGGTTCTACTTACTTTCAGGTATGTTAGCGTTTGGTTTTGTGTATGTATTTATAATTCATAGTTTTATAACTAAGCATTAATCGGGTCATACCGTCATCGACACACAGACTTTGCCCGTAATTTTGCTAAGTCTTGCCTTGGAAAGTATTTGACTTTGTCAATAACTTCTTATTTGATTTCATATTTTTTGTCTCTTCTCCTTTTAGTGTGTTTGACGTGCCTTACCGCGAGCATGTATGGACCAAGTTGCTTGGTTTTTGTGACTTGTGAGTTGACTGAATATCCCTCCTTTCACCCTCCGGGCTCCAAGGACTTCTCAACTTTCTATAGCAGACTTTGCTGGAGCTGATTTGCTCCTTATCTATTGAGATCCTCAAGATATTTTTAGTGTACTGCCGCTCCCAGGATTTGGTCACTATTTCTGAGAGGGGGTTCTTGATAAGGACTGCTTTTCTGGTTTTTAATCTCCCTGATTTTAATCATTACGGCTTTGGGTCTTTTCTAATTACTATCAACACTCTTTATTGGGTAATTGTTCTTTTAGGGGTCACGCCAAAGACCTGATTGGTTTATCCAGTCATCCTTTTCATACTGTAGCCTTGGTTTCTCACATGTGATTTTTTTCCCTTTTCCTTTCTTTTTTGTTTACTTTTTCCTCTTTTTTTCTCTTTGACTAAGTAAATGATAAAAAGAAATATAGAACTAATTGTCACTATTTTTAGTAACATATGCAATAATGTACAAATTATGTGTATTTTTCAAATTAACAGCATTGAGAAAGTCTTCATACGATGAAACACGTGTCAGCTGTTTCATCTTTGGATATCAACTTGTTTGTTACTGAAGCTTTGATATCTTGAAAATAAAGCCTTTAGACCTGCAACATTAGCTGGCCAAGATACTCTAATTGTGTATGTGCTCTGGATACATCATTTTATTATGAATATTTGAAGGATTCTTTCATATATTTGTTAACACTAGGTGGGTGGCATAGTGTGTCTTTTTGTCTATTTGAGCACACATCACGTGTACTGTTTTCTTACTTACCCTGAATCTGTGATGTGCAAGCTGATCTGTTTAACCACTGTCACCATGGTATCTGAATACATTTATGTTTTGTTGATTTGTCAAGTTTCTTTGACCTGGTCAATCACAGAATTAAGTGGCAGATCATGTCTTCCATGGGTGTACCTTTTGATACTGTGTCTTATCCCAGCTTCACAGGAATTTATCAGCGATGGTGTGCTATGGGTCTAACGGATAATGTTCCCCACAGCTGCATATTCAGAGAGGTGTTAAGCAGGGGTGTGTGTTGACATCCTTCATGTTCTCTCTGTATATAAACAGAGTGGACAGATTGCTGCAGGGTGTGGCAGCTGACCCTCCACCCATTACAGTAGGGCAGTCCCAGTCCTCCTTTATGCAGATGATGCTGTCCTATTGACCAGGCCAGCTAATGGCCTCATTACGTTGCAGTCACATCACCCAACACCTCCGCGATCTCCACTGGCTTCCAGTCAAAAGAAGAATAACCTTCAAACTCCACACATACAAGGCCCTTCACAACAACTGACCCGCATACCTGAACAGCCACCTCTCCTTCCATGCACCCAAAAGACACCTCCGATCAGCCCAGCTCTCTCTGGCCACCGTCTCACGTATCAACCAGACCAGAACGGGAGGAAAGTCCTTCTCCTACCTCCCAGTTAAAGCCTGGAACACCCTCCCCTTCCACCTCAGGCAATCTCCCATATTGCCCCAGTTCAGGAAGGACTTCAAGACCTGGCTCTTCGGATGACCCTAGCACTCAACAGAGCCACCCCCTCCCCCCAGCACCTTGAGACCCTCACGGGTGAGTAGTTGCGCTTTACCAACCCTGATTGATTGATTGATGGCCTGCAACACTTAATGGACAGTTTCTCTGATTTTATGAGGGTGAGAGAACTGAAAATACATTTCAAGAACACTTATACCATAATCTGTGGAGATGGGCCTGTAAAACCATAGGCACCATCGTTCTTCTATCTGGGCATTCCCTTTACTACCAGCAGTTGGTCCAAGCACAGCGAAAGAAACAGGCTCACTATTACGCAATCTACATCGGCTGAGATTGTCCTCCAGAGTTGGGGTTGCCAAATTCGTAAGACGTTCCTCTTTCGAAACTCTTACAGCTGTGGCACCGTATTTGGTGCAAAGAGGAGACTGGCTTCACAAAACCAATCATATGAGATAGCTTGAGTTAGGATAGGGCAATGAGAATTCAGTGGTACTTGTGAATTTCCAGTGAGTTAGCCCAGCTTGATGACACCCTGTCCTTAGATTATCCAGACAGTATATCTATCATGTTTCAGGAAGAGGGATTTGAAGCTTTTGCTTCTTGACAAAAAATCAGTTGTCAGATGTGCTAATGTCCTTCTAAGGCCCTCTGTGGTCACACATCTTTCTGTAATACCTTATGAGAGGCTAAAGCAGTATTTGCTGTCTATAACTAATATCAAACACCGCTTTGCTTTGACGTGAACACCCTTGGGCATAGCCGAGGTCTTAGTGGCTTTCCCCAAAATGAAGCAATAGCCGGGGGTGCTGGTAAAATGCATGTGTGATAGTAGATCATTTCAGTCCACTGTGCATTTTATTTTGTAGTTTTTATACTGACATTAGGATTTTGTTTAAAGCCTCTAATAATAGCACATATTGTCAGGAGGTATCAGGATGCTTTCTTGTTTTTATGCTTTTTAGTGGACCCAAATGTGTCTTTATGAGTTGCCTCTTTTATCTGGAGGGAAATTCACATTAGGAAACTCATTATACCTACTTGGAGAAAATGTTTGTTGTGGGTCATCTATGGACTTTCACAGCGTTACTTTTCACTTTTGTCTACTCTAATAGAAGGTTAATCCCAATGTTTCATATCAACTTCGTGGACCCTAGCTAGAGGTTTTTGTTAGGGGAATTTTGAGGTTTTCCTGTCGCTATTTAGGAAAGCTATTTAGGATATTATCTGCCTCATGGGTTCTTAAGTACTTTATACCTATTAGTGACCCCTCCCGACACGGCCAGAATACAATCAGGCTTGTTGTGCACCTGTGAGCTGACCCGTTGCACATTACATCCTGCACTTTCGTCACTTTATACACTATTTTTAAGTATTAAGCATATTATTTTATGATCACTCTTAAGGCAGGCAAGTAACTTCCTGTCGACCTAGCTAGCTGTGCTACCCGTATTATAGTTGTTAGTTATTGTACGTCTATGAAGGGCTACCATTGCAGTTAATGATACATTGGCTTGTATGGTTTTTACGGAAATTTCTTGGTTTGATTGTTTGATTTACCAATTATTATTGTTGTACTTTTCATGGTGTTTTAATCTGTTTTATAATTATATTTCAAATCTTTTGCATTTTGGTTATTTTGTCATATGCAATCGAATAGTACTTTGTCATATGCACATGTTTTATGGCCTCTTGGCCAAATAAAGTTATTCTGAATTGAATTGACACATTCGTTCATTCACTCTCTGACACAACCGCAATAAAACACACACAGACTCAACAAAATATGCAAGGTATAATTAAAAGAATACAAGTGCAAAAAAGAATGCAAGTGCAGAAAAGGCTGCTGGCCTCTAAACTGCCATGCCCTACTATGTACAAGCCTGACGCACAAAGTAAACTTTGGCCAAAAATAAATCACCTGTTTTACTATTGTTGCTAATTGAACTTCAGAGAGTGGCATGTCTCACCTGCTGCTTTGAATGTTTTCATTTGTTCGCATTTTTAAAGTGTTACACCATGTTTCGTTCAAAGAAGACGTTCTCTATTAATGGATACACACCCATGAAATAATTTTAGGTTTCCATTTGTTGCAAATCCTGATTACTCAGACTCTGTCACTTTTGCTAGCTATTATATAATATTATGTAGCAGTTTAAGACCAGACAGGAAAAAGCATCAGATATGACATCCTCTTCCATTGTCTTCGGCACAGTCTTAACATGTCTTTGCCTCGACACTCAGACACAGATTACTCTCTTTGAAAAGAATAAAATGTATCCACGCTCATTTAAAAGAATTCCACTGAGAGGCGTTATAACCAAAATGTCACTTTCTGAACTTTCCAAGCTTATCTATATATCACTAAATGTATTTCCTATCACTTCCACATATAGTCGTATGTCCACTCAGTCTTCAGCGGGAGGGAGGAGCATGGTTTTCGCGAACAACATTATGAATCGGAGTAATGAAGATTACCGGTGAGTACTCAGAGCATTCATTACCGCCTCCTCCATCTTCTTTGTCACTGACAATTTACCCAGGCTCCTATGAGCAATACATGCGACTACAGGAGTAATGTCAAGATAACAATGACATTCAGTTCTGTTAAAGGATGCAATCCATGTGATTTATTAAACAGAACACAGATTTTCAATGATCAAACCATAAAACATATTCACTTTATGGTTGTACTGCAGACAACAACACCTGCTCCAAAGGATGATGAAACTGTACCTTCCACCACCCGTCTATAATGGGGTACAAAATTATTGGGAGTGTCCACGCTGCAGCATTACAAATGTCCTTAAGGAAAACAGCTTTGTTTACTGCTCAGGATTTTACTATTCCTCTTGTTGATCACTCCTGTATTACACTCGGCCACAAACGCTTTGATATTTCGATGTGTCAATGCAAACCCTAATGTGTCAGGAGTGTGACGAAAAAGACTAAGGGCCTGATTCACAAACTGCACTTTGTAGTACATTTTGTAGTATTACAAAACATACTATAAAATGTACTACAAAGTGTACGTTTTGACTATACTTATATTTGAGGTGTTCTATGCCCGATTGTGGAGTCTCTGCACTTGTAGGCATAGATTTTAGTGGTAAATATGGGAGAAATCATGCACACACAAAAAGGGAAAAGGAGGGAATGTGAATATTCTGTGATAGTCTCGTTTCCGCACAATATTCACATTCCCTCTGTTGCAAAGTCATCCTGTGCCCTGGGCACCCCCCAACTTTTTGCTGACTGGTACTGGTGGTAACTGACTCTGACTGACCCTGGGCTGTACCTAACCAGGCCCAGGGCCAGTGCTATGTTCAAAACACTTAGAATACAGTGAAAACACCTACATACACTAGGGTACACTATGGGTTGGGGTACCCCTGTGATTGGCATGACCTACCCTATAAGCCCCTAGTACATAATAGGGCAAGGGGATTGAAACTACCTATCAGTCCCTAGTACATAGTAGGGCATGGCAGTTTAGAGGCCAGCAGCCTTTTCTGCACTTGCATGTGTGCACTGCTGAAGCCTGAGGTCAGTTTAAAAGCAGACCTGGGTTCCATGACCGCTTTTAAAAAGTAAATTGTGCCCAAACTCGACTTTTGTGTTTGGGGCACTTAAAAATGGATAACCTACAATGTTTTGGCATATTAGGAACCCCCAGGGTATCCCCTAGGTGTCCCATGGGTGGGGTCAGGTGGACCCTTATAAAATGAGTTTTATATGCCCTGGGTTAAGTGAAATTTCACATTTCACTCCCCACATTGTCATAAAGTGCTGCCTAAATTCAACTTTGATGCTAGGAGCACTGTGGAGGGAGGATCTGCAATATTTCTACAGATTCAGGGCCCCTAAATTCTCCCCTAGTAGTCCCATGGGGTGGGGGTCCTGTAGATATAAGCAAAGTACTTATAAAATATGTTTTTGTAAGTCCTGGTGCTGGAAAAATGGCCCAAGTCATTTTTCCCATTGCAAATCCCATGCCACATAGGTTAACATGGCAATAGGTTATTAACTAATAACTCCTGATAGGAGAATGATAGAACTTCCATTCAAAGACTTCCCAGAATGGTAGTGATAAATTCAACAATATGATATTGTTGAATTTCTCCCAAAATGTACAGAGAAGAAGTTATAAGACTTTCTTGTTTGTAAGTCCAGATTCAGCCTTCCAGTGGTCTGTCCTGATTGGTCAGAGTTAAGTGGATTAGCCAGGCTGCTTTGAAGAGGTGATAAAGAGCCCCTGGGGTTAACCAGCTCTTCTGGGAGGGCAGTGTGCTGTTCCACAGGAATGCCAGGTCAGGGGGAGGAGTCGTAAACCATGGTCTTCAAAGAGGAGGGAAGAAACCAGTGTCATTTACAACTCTAAACTTTTCACCTCAGCCAGAGCTAGGCTTATGGAAGGAATGCACAGATGCAAGGGGTAGAGTGTATGGAAAATAGCCATCCTAGGGGTGGGTTTAGCCAGCTCTTACCTCCCTGCTGGAAAATCAGCCATTATGAATTTGGAGGTTTTGGTGCACTCTGGGACAACATAATGCCACACTCTACAGGATGTGGTCATAACCTTGGGGAGTTGCCCTGCTCCAATTGGTCAGGAGTGACCTCCTGCTTGACCCAGAGAACTTGGAATAAGTATCTGAGAGGGGCAGAGTCTCTCAGATCTGCTGCTTGAAACTTAAGAAAGCAAGACATTGCCATGCTGAGAAGTTGGGGGTGCAAATTCTAAGGCCTGCCCTCTGAAGACTGCACCAGCTGAAACTACAGCCCTGTGGATTACCTTGCTGTAAAAGAAGTAAAGAGTGGACTCCTGCAAGCTACAGGTTAACAGAGCTCACCTGGAACATCACCACCAAGGATCCTCAACCTGGAGAATTACCAGTGGATTTGTAAGGCGTTTGTCCAAGTGGATTGTGGAACTGAAGTCCTCAACTTTCAAGGACCATCTTGGAGCTTCCAGACCCTTGGAGTGAGTTTGAGACACTTTGGGACCCCTTGGGGAACTTCAGGAAGAAGTTCCAGGAGTTTGGAGAACTTTGGAGCAACTTTGGAAAAAAGCTCCATAGAGGGACCGATCAACCTGGCCAGCCAAGCCGCCTGCCTTCAACCGCGAGCCGGCCAAGCCTCCCAGGTTCGTCCCGCTAAAAGCTCTGTAGGTCTGACTTCCAAAGTTTGACCGGGAGTAGAAGAAATCCGAGGCCGGTGAACCCTCACCGAATCCGGCCTGGTGAGGAGCATCGAGGGACCCCGCGAGAAAAAGCTCCAGAAACGTTTCTAATTCCGAAGGTAAAAACTGTGACCGGGACCTACCACGAGGGGTAGCTGCTCAGGACTCCATCATGGTCGGCCTGAAATTTGACTTTGAGCCGGTCTATCGTGACCAGATATCCCAACATGGTGCTATATATTTCTAAGTGCTATAAAGTGATAAATCTTTAAAAATTCATATCTCCGGTTCCCTATATTGGATTTTTGTCGTTTTGGTGTCATTTTAAAGATAAAAATATTTCCTATTTGTATAAATCAGTGTTGGATTTTTAATATGTGTTGTGTCTTAATTATTTACTGAATTGGTGTTTTTAAATGCTTTACATCCCTGTCTTTGAAGTTAAGCCTGCCTGCTCGCAGCCAAGCAACCAAGGGTTGAGCATAGGAATAATTTTCTAAGACCTATGCTGAGTCCTATCGTGTTAGTGGCCTTATTGCCAGTGGCAGACCTACATTTGCCCCTACCAATAATCCACTTTCCAACACCCTCCTTTTCCCTTTTTGTGTGTGCATGATTTCTAACAAAGGGAGGATGGAAAAGGAGATTTAGCTCTCTCCCCTTTCTTGTGTGTTGAAATATGGGAGAGAGACAAGGGAGTGGGTGGGAAAAGGGGCAGAATTATTACTAAATGGGATGGGATTATGAAAGAGTAAGTGGGGTTTAGGGAGGGTCAGGAAGGGTCAGGAAAGGGTTTAAAGATGGATGCCACCCACCCACACAAGAGTACGCCAATTGCACTACTCTGCGGGTTGAGTGAAGAAACTTACACATTTGTAATATCAAAAGCTGTAAGTCACTTTGACTAAAGGAGCTACCTGACAATGCCAATGCTGCCTTTGAATAAGACTGTTCTGGAAAAAAATTAAAAGCCATGAAGACAGTAACACAGTCTCTCTGATCCCCTCAGCTGTGCTGTATCCTGGAGTACCGGGCAACTGCAGGTCATGACTGCCATCTGAATGATGGATCATCCTTTTTTCTTGTGCTGATGTTACAGAAGTGAGGGGGGTTGTGTCTTGTGAAGCCTGCATAATCTGACAAGAGTTGACTCTTCATCCCCCCTTCCAGTGCTGCACTGCTGTGGCCGGCAACTTCAGAAAGTTTAAAAAAAAGTGTCCCTCTGCCACTAGATTCAGGGTAGGGTAATATTTCATGGAGCACCCACATAAGCTCGGCAGATTTATCCCACAGGCATTAGAAATTTCCCTCAGCCAATACATCCAGAGATGGACACATTATGTAAACTAGGACACTCCTATCAACTCTACCATATTTGGTGGGTGTCACCTTCTCTTTACTTCCATTTACCCACATTACAAACAAAATGCCTCCATTGATTTAAAGGGGGTCACCTGCTTTTCAAACCTATATCACCTTTCAAAAAAAGTTCATCCTTCATTCACCTTAAAAGCAATGCTTCCTAACCTATTTAGAACCACAACCCACTTTTTAGAATGACAAACGTTCGCGAACCAGCTAGCTTTATTGGGCATCAAACAAGGCAATTTTTAACACCATTTTTTAGAAAGTATGTTTTTAACACTTATTTTTTTCATAAAGTTTTATTGACATTTATGGGTAACCGGATTACAATTGCATACAAGAGCATCATTTGTTTCATTTACCATTTACATACCACGTCGTTCCCCACTTATTCTTTGGCCAGTTTAACTTGTAGAACATATTCCAACAGTTAACGTCCCTACCTCCCCACCCTCCTAATCTGCTCTCATCATCACCTGCGCATTTCTCCTCATATCTATTATTGGAATTCGGAACCTTTTCTAGGAGCTGTCTCATTTTGTCTTCTTCTCTAGAGAGTTCCCCTTTCTGTGAGCTCCTGGACTACCGATTCCTGACCCCCCTAAAGGTCCGTCAACATGGAGGCCCATACCAGCAGGTCTTTCTCGACCTTATCATCTCTCCTCACAGATCTCATTCACACCGACTCTGCAATTGCCCACTCGCTTACATCTCTAACCCAGTCCGCGTATTTCGGGGACTGAGGTTGCATCCATACTGTCACAACCTGCTTCTTGGCCAAAACCAGTCCCAGGTTGACAAAACGCCTGCTTAGCTTTTGTTTTTTGGCGCAGGCAGTACTCCCAGTAGTATCTGTTTCATCTCTCTGTGTATATTCCAACCAGTGGCCTTCCCCAGACATGTCAGGACCCTTTCCCAGAAGGGGTGTAACAGCGAACACTTCCATATCATGTGGAGGAAGTCTGCCCCCTGATTTCTGCATCTGGGACATTCATCCTTGCGGGTTGGATATAATATATGTAAGGTGTGTGGGGTAAGGTATACTTGATGCACTATATGATATTGAAGAAGTTTGAATCATGCATTTGCACTGACCTTTTGCACCCCCTCATGTACCCTTCTCCAGTCACCCTC
The DNA here is from genome assembly GCA_963921515.1 of Calotriton arnoldi. Lineage (NCBI taxonomy): Eukaryota > Metazoa > Chordata > Amphibia > Caudata > Salamandridae > Calotriton > Calotriton arnoldi. The sequence continues at coordinate 749,573 of CAWUFW010006694.1, read as the reverse complement.
AGTCAGAGGTTCATTCATCAGTGTATGCCATTTTTGGATTCCGAGAGGTTCCTCCAGTAAGTCCTCCCACAGTGCTCTGTAGAGGTGTGAAATAAGTTGACTGCCTTGTGCCATGTATAGTATGACCCTTAATATATTAGTGGTGGGGGGCTCCTCTGGAAACCCAGCCAAAATTCCTGTGCAACACTGGAAATGTTCCCATATTGTAGGAATTGGCCTGGTCCGAGCTCAAAAGTATCCTGTGCCTCCTCCCGGGTCATGAACTTTCCGTCCATGTAAAGGTCCCTGAGCATCTGGCAACCGCCATCCTTCCACCGACGGACTGACATGGAATCTGCGATACTGGTGAATGGGCGTACTGCCCATAGGGGCATATCGGGTGCATATGAAGCGTGCTGTACCACTCTCCTCACCATGTTTTCCCACACTTTTGCTATGTGGCGTACTATGTACGGACGTTCTCCGGGAACGCCACCTCCTAACATCAACAGTTCGGTCAACAAACGGTCCTCGTATGTTCCGACTAGTAGGCTCTTTTCCTAGTTGTTCTCATTATCCAGCCAAAGGACCACATGTTGCAGCTGAGAAGCCTTGTAACAAAACTCCAGCCGGGGTACCTGTAGGAGAGTAGGATCTGCTTCTTATAGTTACCCCCACTTTTTGCTGATGTTTCACTGTTTTCGACTTAGTCTGACTAGGATCCTGCTATTCAGGACCCCAGTCTAGCTGCTTTCTCCTCTAAATTGATTGCATGTACTTTAGGTACACTCCAGATTGGATTCTGGGGTACCCTTATAAGTCCCTAGTATATGGTATACTATGTACCCAGGGCATAGGTACCCCAGAGGCCTCCCAGGGGCTGCAGCATGTATTATGCCACCCCTGAGAGACCATTTAAAATGACACCACAGGTCTGCTACAGCAGCCTGTGTAAGGTGGTGCATGCACCCCTTACTTAGATATAGGTTCACTATATCTATCCTAATCACTGCACATATAAACCTATCAGTGACCCCTATGGCAGACCTTATCAATCCTGAAGGCAGGGTGCTGGGTTTTATGTGAGAGGGTGCCCATGCATGAGCAGAGCCCCTCTGCAGCCTTCGGAACCTATTCTCCGGGGTTGTTTGTGATGCAGCCAACCATATATACTTAAGTGCATTATAACCTCGCGGTAAATGCTAACTTTAAAACGGCTGCATGGAAACATGTTGTGTTTGGTGTCAAACACCTTGGAATCATACCTCCACACCAGTAACTGGTGTGGGAGGTATGATTCCACCATCTTAGAGGGAGAAATATGACAACACCGGTACACCCGGTACCAGCTTCACAGAACCCTGGCATCACAAAATGGATGCTGCCAGCCACAGACACGAGTCTGCCCACCTGCTGCTGGACGAAACTCCGGCAGGGGAAGGCTTGACAATAGGTTTCCTGTCACAGGGAGGTGTGACCACCTCCCAGACAGGCTTTAGTGTATTGGGGCGGGGTGGGTGCGCTCTCAGAGTGCTTTGATGTCTGCACTGGGGGCACATTTGGTGTCCCTGTGCATAGTCCAGCTCAAACCGGTTGCAGGAGCCATTTGCTCCTGCTCTGGCGCGAAACTGGACAAAGGACATGGGTGTAGCCACCCCTCTGTCCTGACCCTTCCATAGGTGGGTCCCCAGAGTTTGTCCCACCCCTTCCTTGGGTATAAAGTAGGAACCCCTGACTACAGGACTTTAGATATTACATGGACTAAACTCTGCTACAGAAACCAAGTAACCTTTGATGATCTACGCTTTGCTGGACGACTGAAGAATCTCCCTTGGAGTAAAGGAGTTACTCCCCTGCTGAGCAGGCACCTAAACGCATTTGACTGGTTTGCATCTACGAAGCTCCTGAAGGACTCCGATTAATTCTGCAATACAGGAGGTGGGTTCCTGAAGTCTCCGAGGTCGATCTGCGCTCTCAGCAATTCTGAGGCCCGTATCCATCGTGGGGATCGTGAAACCCGTACCCCTGGGCACTGTGTACATTTGCAGCAGCATATGCTTTTTGGTGATCCCTGAAGCTGTGCTTTGGGCTACTTGTAGTCCTGACCCCGAGCAGCAATTCCACCAAAGATTTCCGGCCTACACTCCACGAGTGTTCTGTGGGCTGGTATTTAGTGATTCAGCTTGAGGTCCCTTCACGATCCCTGGTCTGTTGGCCTGTGGGTCCCTGAGAAGGCAACTTTAACTTTCAGTGGGCTTCTCTGGTTGCTCCAGATGTGCCCTGACTCTCCATTGCTTGGGGAGTCCCCAGGACCTTGCTGTTCCTCAAAGAAGCATCTTGTCTCTGACCGCGTGGGTTGCAGTAGCCAAGGCTTGTTGGTGTTCAATCCGGACACTGACCCCCCAGCACCCGACATCTTTTGTGGGACAGCTCGAATCCGGACTGTGGTTGTCGCAGACGTCTCCTGGTCCCCGTGGCTGCAGAGTCAAGATTCACCTCTACGCACCGAAAGCACCAGACATCGGTGGTCATTCGATTGCTCTGCTCCTGGTCACGTGAAGTGACCCAGACTCTGTCCCCTCTGCTTTCAGGTTCTTCACATCTCCGATCCAGGCTTGGATCACAACGGACACTTTTCTTCTCCACGGCAGCAGTACTTTTTCGCATCACGCCATTGAAAACGACGAGGGTTTCCGACACCACTTAACTCCTATGCACCTGGCTCCTCTGGGATAGGTAACACGGGTACCTCGGTACTCTCAAGGGTGCTGGCCTTAGAACCTTCTATGTTTAGCTGGGTTTGCTTAAAGTCCTCTCCTAAGTGTCCTTAATCTTTAAATTTCTAACCACGACTTTCCCATGGAGTTGTACGGAGCTCGCGTCTGTGTTCCCACACTGCACCCGTCCTCCGTGGGTCCCCTGTGTCGCTACCTTGGGTGGTTCCTTGGGGTCCCAGCGATTCTACGTGCTCTAGGCACTGTGTCTAGTCAAGTCGTGGTTCTTATACCACTTTCTTAGTATATGGTTCGGTCTCCCCCTGGAGCCCGCTGTGTATTGTGCTATTTACTGTCGTTCTAGTGATTTAATATTGTGTGTCTTATTCTCTAATCTCATAAAGAGGTTAGTAGAGAGTGTTTAGTAATAAATACATATATTTTATATACACCTGGTGGGGTTCTCCTTTCATTTGGTCAGTCAGGAGGTTATATACTGGTAAAACAAGCTGCTTTACATTCCTTCGAGAATCAGCCTGAAGGCTGCTCTCCATAGCTACCACTAGGATAGCTTTCAATAAAGTTTGTCTTTAACCTAATCATCAATAAGGGTCGTTTGGACTGGTGCAAGGTGCCCACTTTAATTAGTGGACAGCATATACCAGGCCAACTTCTCACATTGGTGTGCAGCGGTTGGGATTCAAGCTTGCTATTGTTTTACCAGATAATCTCATTGAGTGACTAACTGAAAACCACTAAAGGTACTTAGGTACATATAAATCAAGACTAGAATAAAGTAAGTTCTACTGAACTTAGAGTTGGGTAAGTCAAGGGCCGAGCACACCCTTTCTCCAACTCAAGAGAGTTCAGTTCCCACTTGAGTAGGTAGGTGCATACACCACACCACACTAGCATGTCTTCTAGGCCTAAAGCCAGTGGCTCCTTGCCAACTAAGTATGACCATCTCTCATTCCAAGAATTGAGAGCCATGTGTACATCTAGGAAACTGAAGACAGGTAAAAACACTAACACTCAACCTCTCATAGAGACTTTGCTTTTAGATGACCTCAGAAAGACCCCAGGGCCTGATGAGGCAGGCAAAGGGGGTGGGGCAGCAGAAGAGGAAAGGCCAGGAAGTGAAAACTTCAATGACATGGACTCTGATGCTGGCCAGGAGGATCAAAATGATTCTACCCTGCACAATACAATTCTTCCTGAAGTTGAGGAAGGAGGCCTCAATGGGCCTCTCTTTATCCCACCTAGAAGGGTTAACAGTTTACCAAGAAGATCAAGATCTCCTTCTCAGGAATCTAATCATTCTTGTACATCTGTAGGGAGCTCTGTTTCTCATAGGACCTCTGCTTCTCATAAAAGGGAGTCCTCTAATGAGAAGAAGTGCCAACTGCTTGAGTTTGAGAGAGCTAAGCTCAGAATCAAGAGAGAGCAATTGGCCTTAGATAGGGAATCCCTGGAGCTTCAGAGAGCTTCTCAGAAGTTGGGGCTAGAGCCCCATGGTGGCAGCCACAGTGTCACTAGAGTTAGAGACCATACTCATGACCATAGGAACCTGAACAAGATTGTCCCTCCCTACCAGAGTGGGGATGACATCCACAAATGGATAACTGCACTGGAGAGTGCCTGTAAGGTACAGAGGGTCCCTCAGGAGCAGTGGGCAGCAATCTTGTGGCTCTCCTTTGCAGACAAAGGAAGAGACAAGCTCCTCACTGTAAGAGAAGAGGATGCTGATAATTACAAAGTCCTGAAGAGTGCTCTGATTGATGGGTTTGGCCTAACCACTGAACAATACAGGATAAAGTTCAGAGACACCCAAAAGGCACAGACTCAGGACTGGGTTGACTTTGTAGATTGTGCTACTAAAGCTCTGGAAGGCTGGTTACTTGGCAGTAAAGTGAGCAAATTTAAAGGATTGTATAATTTAATTATGAGAGAGCAGATCCTTAATAATAATCAAAATCAGCTGTTGCATCAGTACCTGGTGGACTCTGATCTGACCTCTCCCCAAGAATTGGGCCAGAAGGCAGACAAATGGGTCAGAACCAGGGTGAGGCAGAAGGTTCAGAACCAAGGTGGTGACTCCAAGAAGCAAGATTCTAAAAACTCTGATAAGGGTGGGGAGAAGGGTAAAGACCAAAAGTATTCTCAAGGGCCCCAAAAATCTGCATTTGGTGGGGAGTCACAATCAAACAAGGGTAAAGGCAAGAAGAAGCCATGGTGTCAAATCTGTAAACAGAAGACCCATTGGACAAGTGATTGTACCAAGTCCAAGGACTCAACTCCAACCACCACTGCCCCTAAGGCAACTGTTCCCCCTAGTTCAGCTCCAAGTGGTGGTGCTCCAAATAAGGGTGTAGTAGGGTTAACCCTGGGATCTGAGATGGACTCTGGCCTAGTCAGAGTTCCAACTCAGGCTATGTTGATCTGTGATAGAGGCATGGATAGGGCCTCCTTATTTGTAAGCCCCAGTAATCTGGGCAAATACAGACAACAGCCTATAATCAAAGGAAAGGAGGCCTTGGCATTCAGGGACACAGGAGCAAGTGTCACCATGGTGACAAAAGATCTTGTGGCTCCTGAGCAAATCATACTTGGTGAGATGCACCAAGTGACCAATGCTAGCAATGTCAGGACAGACCATTCCTTGGCAGTTGTTAATTTCACCTGGGGAGGGGTAACTGGCCCTAAGAAGGTTGTGGTAAGTGCAGACCTCCCTGTTGAATGCTTGTTGGGCAATGATTTAGAAACTTCAGCTTGGGCTGAAGTGGAACTCAGGACTCATGCAGAAATGTTGGGTTTCCCTGCAGATGTGTTTGCTATGACCAGGTCACAGGCAAAGATTTCTAACACTGAACAGGCCCTGGATCCTGGAAAAATGGACCAGGCGCCTTCCAAGAGAAGGAGCAGTAGGGTTAAGGCAGTGTCTTCCCCCCTGCCTCAGATTCCAGACCAGTCTCTTGAGGGAGCTGATCTTAGTCCTGAAGAAGGAACTGTCCCATATGAACCTGATCAGGTTGAGTTCTTGGGGACAGGGGGCCCTTCCAGGGCAGATCTGAGCCAGGAGCAGCTGAGCTGCCCCTCTCTTGAACCCCTCAGACAGCAAGCTGCTGCTGAGGCTGCTGGGAGAGCTAGTGGGTCCCATAGGATCTACTGGGATGATGGACTCCTTTACTCAGAGAGTAGAGACCCCAAGCCTGGTGCTACCAGGAGGTTGGTTATACCTCTGAAGTTTAGGGGCTTCCTATTGGCACTAGCACATGATATCCCATTAGCAGGTCACCTAGGCCAAAACAAGACTTGGGACAGAATTGTCCCTCACTTTCATTGACCTCATATGTCTAAAGACACCAAGGAGTTTTGTCGCTCCTGTGTCACCTGTCAAGCCAGTGGTAAGGCAGGTGGTACTACAAAGGCCCCCCTGATACCACTACCAGTGGTGGGGGTTCCCTTTGAGAGGGTTGGGATTGACATTGTTGGTCCCATGGATCCTCAAACTGCATCTGGGCACAGATTTATATTGGTGGTGGTGGACCATGCCACTAGGTATCCAGAGGCAATTCCCCTTAGAACTACCACAGCTCCTGTGGTGGCAAGGGCCCTCCTGGGAATCTTTTCCAGGGTGGGTTTTCCTAAGGAGGTAGTATCAGACAGAGATGCAAACTTCATGTCTAGTTACTTGACTGCTATGTGGAAGGAGTGTGGAGTAAATTACAAATGTACCACCCCCTATCACCCACAATGCAATGGGTTAGTTGAAAGGTTCAACAAAACCCTAAAGGGCATGATTAAAGGTCTCCCAGAAAAGCTCAGGCGCAGATGGGACATACTTTTGCCCTGCCTTCTCTTTGCCTACAGAGAGGTTCCTCAGAAGGGGGTTGGTTACAGCCCATGTGAGCTTCTGTTTGGACATCCAGTTAGGGGTCCATTGTGTCTAGTGAAGGAGGGATGGGAGTTACCTCTCAAACCCCCTAAACAGGATATTGTGGACTATGTACTTGGTCTCCGCTCCAGGATGGCTGAGTACATGAAGAAGGCAACTAAAAACCTTGAGGCTAGCCAGGAATTGCAAAAGGCCTGGCATGACCAAAAGGCTGTGTTGACTGTTTATCAGCCAGGACAGAAAGTATGGGTGTTGGAGCCAGTGGCCCCAGCAGCCCTCCAAGACAAGTGGAGTGGCCCCCACACCATAATTGAGAAAAAGGGAGAGGTTACCTACCTGGTGGACCTTGGAACTCCCAGGAGCCCCCATAGGGTGCTCCATGTCAACAGGCTCAAACCATATGTTGACAGGGCAGACATGGGCTTGCTCATGGCTACTGATGAGGGACAGGAGGAAGAGAGTGATCCACTCCCTGACCTGCTCTCACAGAACCCTGATGATGGTTCAGTAGATGGTGTCGCCTTGGCAGGCAGCCTCACTGACCAGCAGCAAACTGATTGCAGAAAAGTTCTCAACCAGTTTAGACATATGTTCTCACTGACTCCAAGTCAGACTACCTGGTGCACTCATGAAGTAGACACTGGGGACCGTCTGCCTGTTAAACATAAGATTTACAGGCAACCTGACCATGTCAGGGACTGCATCAGGACTGAAGTCCAGAAGATGTTGGATTTGGGAGTGATTGAACCCTCAGATAGCCCTTGGGCTAGTCCAGTAGTCTTGGTACCTAAACCTCACACCCAGGGTGGTAAGAGAGAGATGACGTTTTGTGTTGACTACAGAGGTCTCAATGCAGTCACTAGGACTGATGCCCATCCAATTCCTAGGGCAGATGAGCTTATAGATACTTTGGCCTCAGCCAAGTTTTTGAGCACATTTGACCTGATAGCTGGCTACTGGCAGATCAGACTAGCTGAGGATGCAAAATCCAAAACAGCATTCTCAACCCCTAGTGGGCACTACCAATTTGTGGTGATGCCATTTGGTTTGAAGAATGCACCTGCCACTTTTCAAAGGTTGGTGAATAAAGTCCTTACAGGCCTGGAAGCCTATAGTGCAGCTTATCTAGATGATATTGCTGTCTTTAGCTCCACCTGGGAGGATCACCTGGTCCACCTGAGAAATGTTTTGGAGGCCCTGCAAAAAGCAGGCCTCACTATCAAGGCCACCAAGTGCCAGATAGGGCAGAGTCAAGTTGTATACCTGGGCCACCTTGTGGGTGGAGGCCAGGTTCAACCATTGCAGAGCAAAATCCAGACCATCATGGCCTGGGTTGCTCCAACCACCCAGACTCAGGTCAGAGCTTTCTTGGGCCTGACTGGGTACTATAGGAGGTTTGTCAAAGGTTATGGATCCATAGTGACCCCTTTGAATGACTTAACTTCCAAGAGAATGCCAAAAAAAGTTCAGTGGACAGTTAGCTGTCAAAAGGCATTTGATGACCTGAAGCAGGCCATGTGCACTGCTCCCATTCTGCAAAGTCCTGACTACTCCAAACAATTCATTGTCCAAACAGATGCATCTGAGTTGGGGGTAGGGGCTGTGTTATCACAATTGAATGATAAAGGTCAGGATCAGCCAGTAGCTTTTATTAGCAGAAGGCTGACCCCAGAGAGAAACGTTGGTCAGCCATTGAGAGGGAAGCCTTTGCTGTGGTTTGGGCTCTGAAGAAGCTGAGGCCATACTTGATTGGCACTCACTTCATTGTTCAGACAGACCATAAGCCCCTCTTATGGCTAAAACAGATGAAGGGTGAAAACCCCAAACTTTTGAGGTGGTCCATTTCCCTACAGGGGATGGACTATACAGTGGAACATAGACCTGGGAGTAACCATGCCAATGCAGATGGACTCTCCAGATATTTCCACTTAGAACATGAAGACTCAACTGGTCAAGGTTAGTTTAATGTCCTGACGTTTGGAGGGTGGGGGGTGGGTTTGTGTAGGAGAGTAGGATCTGCTTCTTATAGTTACCCCCACTTTTTGCTGATGTTTAACTGTTTTCGACTTAGTCTGACTGGGATCCTGCTATTCAGGACCCCAGTCTAGCTGCTTTCTCCTCTAAATTGATTGCATGTTCTTTAGGTACACTCCAGATTGGATTCTGGGGTACCCTTATAAGTCCCTAGTATATGGTATACTATGTACCCAGGGCATAGGTACCCCAGAGGCCTCCCAGGGGCTGCAGCATGTATTATGCCACCCCTGAGAGACCATTTAAAATGACACCACATGTCTCCTACAGCAGCCTGTGTAAGGTGGTGCATGCACCCCTTACTTAGATATAGGTTCACTATATCTATCCTAAAGCTGTGCTTTGGGCTACTTGTAGTCCTGACCCCGAGCAGCAATTCCACCGAAGATTTCCGGCCTACACTCCACGAGTGTTCCGTGGGCTGGTATTTAGTGATTCAGCTTGAGGTCCCTTCGCAACCCCTTGTCCTTTGGCCTGTGGGTCCCTGAGAAGGCAACTTTAACTTTCAGTGGGCTTCCCTGATTGCTCCAGACGTGCCCTGACTCTCCATCGCTTGGGGAGTCCCCAGGACCTTGCTGGTCCTCACAGAAGCATCTTTTCTCTAACCGCGTGGGTTGCAGTTGCAAAGGCTTGTTGGTGTTCAATCCAGACACTGACCCCCCCAGCACTCGACATACTTTGTGATACAGCTCGAATCTGGACTGTGGTTGTCGCAGACATCTCCTGGTCTCCGTGGCTGCAGAGTCAAGCTTCACCTCTACGCACCTGAAGCACCCGACATCGGTGGGCATTCGATTGCTCCGCTCCTGGTGCCGTGAAGTGACCCAGACTCTGTCCCCTTTGCTTTCAGGTTCTTCACATCTCCGATCCAGGCTTGGATCACACCGGACACTTTTCTTCTCCACGGCAGCAGTACTTTTTCACATCACGCCATTGAAAACGACGAGGATTTCCGACACCACTTGACCCCTATGCACCCGGCTCCTCTGGGATAGGTAACACGGGTACCTCGGTACTCTCAAGGGTGCTGGCCTTAGAACCTTCTATGTTTAGCTGGGTTTGCTTAAAGTCCTCTCCTAAGTGTCCTTAATCTTTAAATTTCCAACCGCGACTTTCCCATAGAGTTGTACGGAGCTCGCGTCTGTGTTCCCACACTGCACCCGTCCTCCGTGGGTCCCCTGTGTCACTACCTTGGGTGGTTCCTTGGGGTCCCAGCGATTCTACGTGCTCTAGGCACTGTGTCTAGTCAAGTCGTGGTTCTTATACCACTTTCTTAGTATATGGTTCGGTCTCCCCCTGGAGCCCGCTGTGTATTGTGCTATTTACTGTCGTTCTAGTGATTTAATATTGTGTGTCTTGTTCTCTAATCTCATAAAGAGGTTAGTAGAGAGTGTTTAGTAATAAATACATATATTTTATATACACCTGGTGTGGTTCTCCTTTCATTTGGTCATCCAGGAGGTTATATATTGGTAAAACAAGCTGCTTTACATTCCTTCGAGACTTAGCCTGAAGGCTGCTCTCCATAGCTACCACTAGGATAGCTTTCAATAAAGGTTGTCTTTAACCTAATCATCAATAAGGGTCGTTTGGACTGGTGCAAGGTGCCCACTTTAATTAGTGATACAAAAGGTATCGCTTTGTTCGCCCTAAGTTGGCGGGGGTATGCCCAGACGTGGGTCCCTTGCTCACTTTGCCACTGGATTCAAGCAAGCCTGGCTGATGACGGCTGGAATGCCAGAAACCGGTCCTAGGATGCTTGTTTCCGGTCCAGGGAAGACATGGCTTGGCAGTTCGGGCTGGACTGTTCCCATGAGGCACAGGGTCAGACTGATTTGCATATGGCCATGTCTGAACTGGGGTGGTGGAGTGAGCTAAAGAATGATGATGGATTAAACCCAGATCAGTTGACTGGGGGTGAGTGTTTGATTGGCTCAAACGTTCCGTCCATCATCCCCTTTTGTATCGCTTTGTTCGCCCTAAGTTGGCGGGGGTATGCCCAGACGTGGGTCCCTTGCTCACTTTGCCACTGGATTCAAGCAAGCCTGACTGATGACGGCTGGAATGCCAGAAACCGGTCCTAGGATGCGTGTTTCCGGGTCCAGGGAAGACATGGCTTGGCAGTTCGGGCTGGACTGTTCCCATGAGGCACAGGGTCAGACTGATTTGCATATGGCCATGTCTGAACTGGGGTGGTGGAGTGAGCTAAAGAATGATGATGGATTAAACCCAGATCAGTTGACTGGGGGTGAGTGTTTTAATTGGCTCAAACGTTCCGTCCATCATCCCCTTTTGTATCGCTTTGTTCGCCCTAAGTTGGCGGGGGTATGCCCAGACGTGGGTCCCTTGCTCACTTTGCCACTGGATTCAAGCAAGCCTGGCTGATGACGGCTGGAATGCCAGAAACCGGTCCTAAGATGCTTGTTTCCGGTCCAGGGAAGACATGGCTTGGCAGTTCGGGCTGGACTGTTCCCATGAGGCACAGGGTCAGACTGATTTGCATATGGCCATGTCTGAACTGGGGTGGTGGAGTGAGCTAAAGAATGATGATGGATTAAACCCAGATCAGTTGACTGGGGGTGAGTGTTTGATTGGCTCAAACGTTCCGTCCATCATCCCCTTTTGTATCGCTTTGTTCGCCCTAAGTTGGCGGGGGTATGCCCAGACGTGGGTCCCTTGCTCACTTTGCCACTGGATTCAAGCAAGCCTGGCTGATGACGGCTGGAATGCCAGAAACCGGTCCTAGGATGCTTGTTTCCGGTCCAGGGAAGACATGGCTTGGCAGTTCGGGCTGGACTGTTCCCATGAGGCACAGGGTCAGACTGATTTGCATATGGCCATGTCTGAACTGGGGTGGTGGAGTTAGCTAAAGAATGATGATGGATTAAACCCAGATCAGTTGACTGGGGGTGAGTGTTTGATTGGCTCAAACGTTCCGTCCATCATCCCCTTTTGTATCACTTTGTTCGCCCTAAGTTGGCGGGGGTATGCCCAGACGTGGGTCCCTTGCTCACTTTGCCACTGGATTCAAGCAAGCCTGGCTGATGACGGCTGGAATGCCAGAAACCGGTCCTAGGATGCTTGTTTCCGGTCCAGGGAAGACATGGCTTGGCAGTTCGGGCTGGACTGTTCCCATGAGGCACAGGGTCAGACTGATTTGCATATGGCCATGTCTGAACTGGGGTGGTGGAGTGAGCTAAAGAATGATGATGGATTAAACCCAGATCAGTTGACTGGGGGTGAGTGTTTGATTGGCTCAAACGTTCCGTCCATCATCCCCTTTTGTATTGCTTTGTTCGCCCTAAGTTGGCGGGGGTATGCCCAGACGTGGGTCCCTTGCTCACTTTGCCACTGGATTCAAGCAAGCCTGGCTGATGACGGCTGGAATGCCAGAAACCGGTCTTAGGATGCTTGTTTCCGGTCCAGGGAAGACATGGCTTGGCAGTTCGGGCTGGACTGTTCCCATGAGGCACAGGGTCAGACTGATTTGCATATGGCCATGTCTGAACTGGGGTGGTGGAGTGAGCTAAAGAATGATGATGGATTAAACCCAGATCAGTTGACTGGGGGTGAGTGTTTGATTGGCTCAAACGTTCCGTCCATCATCCCCTTTTGTATCGCTTTGTTCGCCCTAAGTTGGCGGGGGTATGCCCAGACGTGGGTCCCTTGCTCACTTTGCCACTGGATTCAAGCAAGCCTGGCTGATGACGGCTGGAATGCCAGAAACCGGTCCTAGGATGCTTGTTTCCGGTCCAGGGAAGACATGGCTTGGCAGTTCGGGCTGGACTGTTCCCATGAGGCACAGGGTCAGACTGATTTGCATATGGCCATGTCTGAACTGGGGTGGTGGAGTGAGCTAAAGAATGATGATGGATTAAACCCAGATCAGTTGACTGGGGGTGAGTGTTTGATTGGCTCAAACGTTCCGTCCATCATCCCCTTTTGTATCGCTTTGTTCGCCCTAAGTTGGCGGGGGTATGCCCAGACGTGGGTCCCTTGCTCACTTTGCCACTGGATTCAAGCAAGCCTGGCTGATGACGGCTGGAATGCCAGAAACCGGTCCTAGGATGCTTGTTTCCGGTCCAGGGAAGACATGGCTTGGCAGTTCGGGCTGGACTGTTCCCATGAGGCACAGGGTCAGACTGATTTGCATATGGCCATGTCTGAACTGGGGTGGTGGAGTGAGCTAAAGAATGATGATGGATTAAACCCAGATCAGTTGACTGGGGGTGAGTGTTTGATTGGCTCAAACGTTCCGTCCATCATCCCCTTTTGTATCGCTTTGTTCGCCCTAAGTTGGCGGGGGTATGCCCAGACGTGGGTCCCTTGCTCACTTTGCCACTGGATTCAAGCAAGCCTGGCTGATGACGGCTGGAATGCCAGAAACCGGTCCTAGGATGCTTGTTTCCGGTCCAGGGAAGACATGGCTTGGCAGTTCGGGCTGGACTGTTCCCATGAGGCACAGGGTCAGACTGATTTGCATATGGCCATGTCTGAACTGGGGTGGTGGAGTGAGCTAAAGAATGATGATGGATTAAACCCAGATCAGTTGACTGGGGGTGAGTGTTTGATTGGCTCAAACGTTCCGTCCATCATCCCCTTTTGTATCGCTTTGTTCGCCCTAAGTTGGCGGGGGTATGCCCAGACGTGGGTCCCTTGCTCACTTTGCCACTGGATTCAAGCAAGCCTGGCTGATGACGGCTGGAATGCCAGAAACCGGTCCTAGGATGCTTGTTTCCGGTCCAGGGAAGACATGGCTTGGCAGTTCGGGCTGGACTGTTCCCATGAGGCACAGGGTCAGACTGATTTGCATATGGCCATGTCTGAACTGGGGTGGTGGAGTGAGCTAAAGAATGATGATGGATTAAACCCAGATCAGTTGACTGGGGGTGAGTGTTTGATTGGCTCAAACGTTCCGTCCATCATCCCCTTTTGTATCACTTTAATTAGTGGACAGCATATACCAGGCCAACTTCTCACAGTACCTCCAAGCCACCCTGTTCACACGTTCTCTGCGGCTTTGTCAGACGCAGCCTTCTACGTTTTTTCCCCCACACGAGGTCCCCAATGAGACTCTCTATTGTATTAAAATACTTATATAAACGGAGTGCTGTAATCTATATAGGCACCGGGGTAGTACGATAATTTTAATAACCGCGATACGCCCCATAAGTGATAGCGGCTGATCAGCCCAGACGCGTATCGATCCTCCCAACCCTTCCACCACGTGACCGACGTTGAGGTCAAAGTAGGCAGCGCCCGTGTTTTCCAGGCGTATGTCCAGATACTGCGTCCCCTCTTCCTCCCACGGCAAGTCAATGTGCGGCCTATCCTCTGGCGGGATCACGGCCAATCTACCCTTTGGGACCACCCTGGACTTCTCAAGTTTAATATAAAGTCCTGAGAACTCACCGAAATCTCGCATTTCCGCCAGAAGTATTGGGACTGAGCATTCCGGGTGCGTCAAGTAGACTAGCGTATCGTCTGCATATAAAGAGACTATATGATTAGTCTTCCCCAGCCTGACTCCCCAACGATCCATCACAGTTCTCAGACGAGCGGCCAGTGGCTCCATATCAATTGCAAAAAGCAGGGGAGAAAGCGGGCATCCCTGACGGGTGCCCCTTCCAAGGATTAGTCACCCCCATACTGCCCTGCCTACCCGCACTCTGGCCGTGGGAGCTGCATAAAGTAGCTGTACCCATTGAAGATATTGCTCCCCCAGCCCTATTCTCCGAAGGACCTGCCACATATACGGCCACTCTACTGAGTCGAATGCTTGTTCGATATCTAACAGTGCTATGGCAGTATCAATTTCCAGCAGGCTAGGGGCATGCCACACATGCGCCAATCGTCTCAGGTTATACGTCGTATTTCTCCTGGGGATGAACCCCGCTTGGTCGGAATTAATAAGTTGTGTCATCTTCGGGGGGAGCCGTTCTGCCATTATCCCACTTAGTATTTTTACATCAATATTTAACAGCTATATTGGTCTGTAGGAGCTGGGCAGGTTGGGGTCCTTATCCTTTTTTAATATCATTGCGACGAGTGCTTCCCTCATAGTGGATGGAAGAGCACCTTTACCCAGTGCCTCGTTATAGACCTCTAGGAGTCTATCTACCAGGAGTGGGGCGAATTGTCTGTAAAACTCTGCTGGGAGCCCATCAAATCCCAGACTTTTAGCCAATTTGAGACAACCCATAACTCTGTTTAATTCATCTTTGGTAATCGGGGAGCTCAAAGTCTCCTGTTCCTCGGGCATCAAGCGGGGAGATCCATCGCATCTAGATAGGTTAGCATCGCCTCGAGGTCTGGCCCACAGTGTCTTGTGTACACCGCTTGTAGATGACTCGCCAGGGCCTCGGCTATCGCCAGTTGTGTGTATACTAATGTCCCGTTGTCGGCTCGTATCTGCATTATCTGTGCCACAGGTGTTTCTTACCTCACCAGTCGTGCCAATAATGCCCCCGTTTTATTCCCTTCCTTATCCTCTTTGGTGCTCAGGACGGCCCCCGGCCATCAGACGTCACAGTGGGCGTGTGCGGAGGACGGCCGGGGGCCGTCCGAAACACGCCCACTCATTAATTCTCCCGCACAGCGGGAGAATTCGCGCAGCGTCGAAGGGGTTATACAGTCTCTGGCGATAGGTCGTATTAACATGTTTTTCTAACCTGCGGAGATCAGTCAGGAGGGCTTCCTTGGCCACAGTCCACTCCTTCAGTTTTTGGGGGGCCGGGGCAATCTCACCCTCTAGTTTTCCCAAGTTAGCCTTGTGTGCTGCTACATCCTGCTCTAAAAGACACCGTACCCCAATAATCCAGCCTACTGGAGGGTCTTGTTGCGGGTGTGTAGCATGAAAGCTGCTTTGAAGTGGGATGGTGCTCACGCCATAGATCTCGTAAGTGCATGCCCTGTAGCATACCTTGCAGTGCGTTAGTCATTTTCGGCTTAGTGTGGAATTGCGGTGGTTCCCGATCGAGTGAACCATCAATGACACAATTAATGTCCCCTGCCAGCATTATTGGTGCTCCCAGGTATGGTGATGCTGCCTCCAAATGGTCAGTAAAAAAGGAGGCATTATCATCATTCGGTGCATATACATTGATAATACACATTTCTGTTCCATCCAACTTCCCATTTAAAATGACGTACCTCGCTTCTGTATCAACTACGTGGTGTAGATGTTGGAACGGAATCCCCAGTGCCACCCATATGAGCGCCCCCCCTTGCAAACCCAGAATATGAAGTGGTATACAGTTGCGACCTCCATCGTTTCTGTAGGCACGCTATAGAATCTCCCCAGATATGAGTCTCCTGAAGACAGGCCACTGCTACCTTATATCTTTTCAAGTATGCGAATATACGCCTACACTTTTTAAAGGCAGCTATGCCTCAGACATTCCATGTGATCAACTTACTCGCGGTGGTCGCCATAGATTGCACACTTCATCTTCTCGGCCAACATGCTTCCATTCTATTCTAGAAAACGCGATCATTCTTATCCATGCATTCAGCATTGCAAATCCTGTCAACTGACTCCTATGAAGGAAGGACCCCTTGAACCGTATCAAAACATTTCCAACATCCCCCTACCCCTTGGGCAATATCATATTTGCCTCCCCTTCTGAACATAACCCGGTGAAGGCATGTAGATGTCGCCCCATTTCCCTTTAAGGTATCCCAATCTTAGAACCTTATGAGAGGCAAAAAACTCACACTATTATCCAGAACCCTTCCCTTCCACCCTTCTCGAAGGTAGTGGCTGGTCAGCCGGTGAGGTGCGAGGACTAGCCTCCAGCTCCTCAAACAGGTACCCTCCTCTAGGGGGCATGCACCCACCATCTATTACAGTTTGTGTTGAAAACTCCATGTAGAATTGTCCTCCTTCCCCCCAACGCCATCTCTCCATTTGGTCTTACCAACTGTCTCAGTTCAGAGGGAACCTCTGGGTTGACCACTACATTTCTTGTACCTCCACCCCTTACCACCGTTAGTTTTCCGAATCCTCACTCTGGTTACTGTTCATGAGTCGGCCAGGGTAATGAGGCTCTTGATTCCGGTACAATATCCGAGGCCTGTAGAGTGCCATCTGGACAGACCCTGATTCGGCTGGGACTTCGGCTCTTGGTCCTGTCCTGCGACTGAGTCTGCTGGTGTCTGATCCTGGGTTGCCTTTGTGATCCGGATTTCCGTGGTGTCACCGTGGAGGGTACCAAACAGGCACCGGGGGAGCCTCTTGCGTCCAGCCAGTCACTTGCTTCCCCCACTGAAAAGAAAAATAGGGCTTTACCGCCACTCTCGACCCTCAGCTTTGCTGGGAATAGGAGACTGTATTTAAGGTTCAAGTTTCTCATGCGTCGTTTTACCACCAGAAAGGATCATCGTTGTTCCTGTACTCGCTGCGTGTAATCTGGGTAAATGGAGATCTGGTGGCCCTCGTATGTCAGCGGGCCCCGGCTACGAGTGAGTTGCAGGATAGAGTCCAGGTTGCGGAAGTTAAGAAATCGAGCAATAAGAGCCCTGAGAGGCTCCCCCGGCTTCGGGGGAGGGGGACTAATGTCTGTGTGCCATTTCCACTGTGAAGAACTTTGAGAGTTTCTTTGAGGCCATTGCAGCAACCAACCAGTCCTCCAAAAGAGTTCTGCAGACGGTCCTTCTGCCTTCTCATGAAATCCAACAAAGCGACGATTGTTCCTCCGCGATCTTCCTTCCCCGTCTTCCGCATGATCGTCTAGGGGCACCACACTATTCTGGGGGTTGATTACCGTTTCCCTGAGAGTGTGTAGCTCCATTTGTAATGTGCCCACCGTCTGCTCAGTGGTGGTAACCCTGTCTGAGACTTTTCTTGGATGATATCGGAGCAAATTTCCGTCTATGGCGACAGAGTCAATTTTATGTATCATCTCGTCTCTCGTGGCATGAATAGCCATGAGCACCTTCGTTATGTAGGGGGGGCCGATCAGTACTTTGTGCCATCTCGTCTATACTTGTGGCCAGGGTCGCCGTCTGTGCCCCTTGGTCCAGCGGTTGCGCATAGTTGGAGATCTTATTTGCCTGAGCTGCCTTGCCACCTTTCTCTTTTACCATGGTTGCGTTTTGGGCTCCTTGCTTTTCTGGGGAATTGTTATCATGTTTGTTATATAGGGGTCTGGGCCAGGTTTCTCTTGTTGGGAGCCCTTGTCTACCTTTCACCTGGTCTTGCCTAGGCTTCCTCCACCATCCCCAAGTCTTAGGGCAGTCGATGTTTCCTCGTTTTCACATATTACTGCTAGCTCTCTTCCTCCAGGTCAGGAGGGCGAGGTGGTCTCACCCCCTGCCCAGCACTGGGTAGAGATGCCTCTTTATGAGTATAAGTATTGCTGCACAGATCTGTCCCGGGGGGTCTCACCTCCTCCTGCGGTGTACTGCTCCTTGAGTCTTGTGTCTATGCGACCAGGCCTCTACAGGATATACCAGTTATTTGTTGGGCTTCCCCCATGATTCCCATTTACGGTTCGTCTTCGGCTGTCGCAACTATCTGGTTGCGGTATGCTCCGACTTTGGCGTGAGCCTCTGGTGCTTTTTATGGCTCTTGTCTATGGCCCTAGAATTCAGACTTTGGAGGTCCTGATTGTCTTCAAGAGGTCCGCTATTCTGGCAGGCCGCGAGACCCCTCCTCCACCTGCAGCCTCTTCTTCTGCTTAATCTAGGTGTTGGCCGCTTCTGCTCCCCCTCCAGCACGCCGCACACCATCCTCCAATTATGCGCTAACAGTCTTTGTGTTTTGAGGTCTTATGTCTGTCCTGTTAGGGCCTCTCGTGGTTCCTTGCACCCCTCGGTTTGACTGCCTGCTATGGAGTGAAAGTGGGTCCGCGTCGGTCCCTACCGCCCAGTTGCGTTACTTTTTTCTCAGGCCTCACCTCTTCAACACGGTCTGCAGCTGGCCGCCCCTCTCAGCACTTGCACCTGCTGTAAGGTATACGCTGTCTTCTCTCACCCTCTCAGGCTCCGCTCGTTACTGGCGGGGTGGTCTTCCTTCACTTGCAGCCGCCGCTCATACCTTCTCGCCGCACCGCCACGAAAGGCCATAATCGATCAATGCAGGTGACGGGCAGGACTCCGGCACATCTCCGCTAGTCCCATTCACCGATCTCATCATTGTTTCCTCCACGTACGGGCCTCTTACAATCGCAGCAAGATGGCCTCCGCTCTCTGCATCTTGAGTCCCCTTCCAGGTAGCGATTTTGATCCTCGGTGTCTGGTTACTGGATGGCGCCTGGGTAGGCGAGGAGTGTCCGCTGTCCGCGATCACCGTAGGTTACTGTTTTCCACAGCCAGGATGTTTCCGGATAGTGAGATGGCGGGAGCTCCTGGGAAGCAGGTCTACTCCGCTATCTTGCTTGGACACACCTTTAACACCTTTTTTGTCATAGGAAATTTAGTTTAATTACTTGCTGTAAAATTCAAGTTAAAATGATGAAGAAAGTTCTCCAAGTAGTTGAAATGTAGATTAAGTTTAATGTAGTAAAAGGATCCCATCCATCCAGCAGCCAGCAACAGATGCAACTGACAGTATTCAACAGCATCACCACATCCCCAGGTTCTATCACCATGGTGCAGCTTCAAGCATACACAGGATGAAAACAGAACTGTGCTGATGTAAAAAACAGGTAATTACACAATACTACACACCTTCCCCCTTTACACTAAACTAAAGGAAGGTCGAGCCAAACACAAAACAGATATACATTATAACAAGAAGTATTCAAAAATGTGAAATGTAAAACATAACTATTAATAAAACATACATACTACATCTGATAGTCATCAAATTTCACCGGTAGTCTGGCCATTCTTTTGTCTTTTGGATTATTACTATTTTTACTTTCCTCTGCAATGTTTGTAGGAGAAACATGCGAAGCAGAATCACCCACATCAACCTTTAACTTACTATTCTTAATGATGACAACCCTGTTTAAGTTCCAAATGCGTGAGTCTTCAGTTTTGATTGCATTAGTTAACGCCTTAATTACTCTATGAGGTTTTTGAAACACGTTCGAAGTCTTCCTGCCAAGTGGAGCTCTTATCATAACTGAATCACCTACCCTGACGGGAGTGACTTTCACAGCTTTTCTTAGATCATAGCAAACCTTGCGTGCTTTGATTTTTTTACTCTCCTTTAATCTCCAATCATCACCAGAGACTTGCTCACCTCTTTTGGATTCAGCATCATTGATCCAGAACGGTACAACCAATGTGCTGGCACACCTACCTTTAAGTAACTCAAAAGGGGTGCGACCTGTAATGGCATGAGGGGATATTCTGTATATTTCAACCTTTCTGACAATTTCTTCCTTCCAATCTAGGCAATTCTGTTTGGCCAAGTTAATTGTTTCCTTCAAAACACGGTTGAAGCGTTCCACCATACCATTACTTTCTGGGTGATATAGTGCGCACCTCTTATGTTTGATTGAACACCTCAATAAAAATTCCTCCATTTCATTAGAAACTAATTGTGTTCCATTATCAGTTAATATGGCTCCTGGTAAGCCTTCTCTGCCAAAGATTTCCCTGAGAAACCCTATGACTTGTTTTGTATCAATGCCTCTTGTGATTTTAATTTCTGGCCATCTGGAATATAAACCGACCAACACAAAGACATAATTTTCACAACCATTCCCACGAATAGGCCCCAGTATGTCAAAAGCTAACTCTTCCCATGGCTTTTTTGGACGTTCTCTAATGACCATGGGCTGAACTCTGGGCTTCTGACATCTCTCACTCATGCAACATGGTATGCAATCTCTTACAAGACGTTCCACTTGCAAGTCCATGCCCGGCCACCAGTAAGAAAGTCTGAGCCTCTCTTTAGTTTTAGACATCCCTTGATGTCCTTCATGGAGCTATCTCAAGACGTTCTTGACGAAGGGCACCTGGGGGAACTAACCTGGTGCCTCTAAAGATAAGACCATCACTCTCAGATAATTCATCCTTAACCAACCAAAACTTTTCACACACACCTTTCACTTTATTGTTCCATCCTTTCTTGAGCAATGCGGTTAACTCAAGAAATTCTTTATCAACAGCACTCTCTTCACGCCATCTGCTTTCTTTCATCCCACTACTCTCAACGGCACAAACCCATTCTTTCAAATCATGCTCTTCTGAATAAGTGGTATCATCATTTTGGACCACCAGCCTAGAAATCGTATCAGCAACATTGTTCTTATCACCAGGTAAATATTCGACCTTAAAATTGTATCCCTGAAGAGCTACTACCCACTTGGAAATTCTTCCAGAAATGGCATCAATTCCTTTCTTGTTGAAAATTTGACATAGTGGCTTGTGATCAGTGCGAACCTCAAATTTCAATCCCCACAGAAGATTCTTAAGTTTCTTCACAGCCCAGTGAACAGCTAAGGCCTCTCTTTCGATAACAGAGTAACGCAGTTCTGCACCTCTTAAGCTATGTGACAAGAACAAAATAACATTCTCAGTGTCCCCATCTCTCTGTTGTAAAACCGCTCCTAGGCCCTTCATACTGGCATCAGTAAAAAGAACTGCCCTTTTAGTGGGATCGAAACTTTTAGCTTTGGAGTTTCCTTAAGCATTGCCTTGATCGTGTTGAAGTCCTTTTCACAATCCTCCGACCAAATGAACTCCACACCTTTACATAACAACTTACGCATATTCAAGCACATTCCAGCAAAATGTTTCATAAATTTACTGTAATATTCTGACATTCCAAGAAATTTCAGTAGCTCCTCTTTGTTGGTGGGAGACGCAAGATTTTGAATAGTACAAACCAGTTCAGCCTTGGGTTGAACACCTTGACCCGAGATGGTGTGTCCTAGATAATCTATGGATGACTTTTTGAACTTGCATTTGTCAATTCTTACTGTCAAATTGAAATCTTGAAATCTCTTAAAAACCTCTCTGAGTGTGGCATCATGTTCAACTTCATTCTTTCCAAAGACAAGAACATCATCCTGGTAAATGTTCACCCCCACTACACCTTCCAAGACTTTTTCTAGAGCTCTCTGAAACACAGATGCCGCTGACACCAGTCCAAACGGCAATCTGACAAATCTGTAAGTGCCATAGGGCGTAATGAATGCAGTTAAGTCTTTAGACATATCATCCAGTTTTATCTGATGATAAGCAGACTTTAAGTCTACAGTTGAGAAAGCATTGGCCCCTTGTAAGAGCATCAACATATCTGAAATTTTTGGAAGCGGATATTTGTCTACTATGACCTGCTTGTTTAGTTCTCTCAAGTCGATGCATAAACGAAGGCTACCATTCGATTTACGAGCGGCTACTACTGGGGCCAACCACCTAGTCCCTTCTACCTCTTCAATTATGCTATCACTTTTAAGTTTCTCCAGGTCCCTTTTCATATCATCCCTCACCGATAAGGGTACACTACGAACTTTACCAGCTTTGGGTATAGCTCCAGGAATAAGCCTTATTTTATGAGCATAACCACGTAAACATCCTAACTCATCTTTAAAGACATTTGGAAACTCACTCTTAAGAAGAGTGGTGAAAACACAATCAACATTCTGAGCCAATACAACATTAGGTTGGAAACCCTCTTTTAGAATTATGGGTGGATCTGAGTTCGGGTCTAACATAACACCAAGATCTCTCTGGTGAAACCAGCTCAGAATGCTGTCACCTTTATGTGAGACATAGATTTTCCCTGAAACATATCTGCCTTTATATTCTATCAATCCTGAGAAGTAACCTAGTCATTTTATGGGTTCGCCCCCATAGGCGCTGGGTTTAATGTCTGCTTTTAACAATTTTACAGACTTGACAAGTTTACTCATAAAAAATTGTTTTGAAACTATGGTTATTTTAGCTCCCGAATCGAACAACACTTTGGTAGTCTCACCTTCCACACTTATATCATCCAGAGGCCCCCTTTTTTGATTATCAAAAACTTGTGATACAATTTGACCACAATAAAAATCAGCCTCATCATCACTTTCACTGCTGCTGTTCGCAATAGCAAGAACTTTCTCCTTGTTTTTCTTGACATTGCAAGCTGAGGTATAGTGACCTGTCTTTTTACAATTCGAACAAGTTGATTTTAGCCCTGGGCATTTCTTATCATTCGCCAAATGATTCTCACTCCCACATCTATAACACCTAAGTTTTACATCCCTCACAGTTTTCTTCTGAGCCTTCACAAAAGTATTTCTTTTAAAATCTTTACCTTTTGTACTCACTTTTACAGAATGAACACTGTTATCTTTGTTTTCACGCTTAGAGATTATATCAACACATTTCGAAGAGTGTTCAATTTGCTTAGCAATAGATATAACTTCCTCAAGCGGAGGTTCATCCTTTTGCCACAATTCATTCCTAACCTTCTCAACATTGCACCCCAACATAAATTGATCCCTAATTCTTTCATCAAGAAGAGCCCCAAATTTACATGAGGATGCTAATTTCCTAAGGGCGGTGACATAATTCTCAACAGATTCTCCATCATTTTGTATCCTCCTACCAAGGTGATATCGTTTTAGAATAGTGCTGACCTTAGGTAAATAGTGCTTATCAAGTTTTAAAATACAAATTTCATATTCATTTAAAGTTCCATCATCAACATCAGGTAGATGATCAAACACTTCTTGTCCCTCAGAGCCGAGACAATGAAGAAGAAGCGCAGATCTTCTTTCAGCACTAAGATTAGTGCCACACACCCTGGCGTATCTCTCGAACACTTTCTTCCACTTTTGCCATTTAATTGCTGGATCACCAGGTGAGGAAAGAAAGAATGGGGAGTTGCTACATTTTGCATGGTGGAGCACAGCACCCCAAATCACAAAAGAATAAAATGATGACCAGGAATAAAGTGAAGGTTAGCCCGTGCTGAACACAATTCCAAAAAACATAAAGTTAAGAACACAGCAAGTATATCTCTGTCTTATCACAGTAAAATTATCAAAATCATTGAACTAAACATAAATGAATAATATAAAATCAGCAAAAATTATAAGTTATTATAGTTGTTTAAAATCATCCTTGAAAAATTAACCAGAAAATGAAAATGAGGAGTAAGAATTGATGAAAGCGAACATAAAAGGTTGTTGATGTATCAATGATGAAAGACCACAAGATGGTGCTGATGCATTGAAACAAGTCTTCGTATTGAATCCACACGTAGAAGTAGATGAAGTTGAAAGTCGTGTAAGTTAATTGAAACCAGCAGTCAAGTTTATGAAAACAAATGAGCACCTACTTGAATGTCTCGAAGTTCCAATTATTCGCCTCGAAGAAGAAAACACCAAAAATTATTCCACAGCGTGAATATCGGCACCGATGGATTGTTGAATATTTTGAGGAAATCAAAATGTCCGTCACGTTACGTGCGCAACGTAAAAAAACGTAACTTGGTGTGATGATGTATTGACACAAAAGAGTTTCCTGACGAGGAATGTTGCTAGGAGAGTCCGAGCGTTCGTGTGTCCAGGATACAAGGTGATGAACACACGAGACGAATGTAAGTCGTTTGGTAGTTTGAAATTTTAATAAATGCAAATGCTCCAAATGTAACTCCACACGCTCGCTGACCCAAAAAAAACGTGTTCTGGTAAGCCAAATTAACCTTAAGAATCTGAGAAATCAGGGACTCTCCAGCAGAGAAATCAGAGACAACCACGCAAATGATGAAGTACTAGCAACAAAAAAAATGACATAAGCTCAATATAACATCAATTTGCCCTGCGCAGTCTCAACTGATATGTCCCTGCGTTGTGCAGTCCCAGTTGATAAGTAGCAAATAGATTAGCGCCTCGCAGAGATCACGAAGGTGATGAAGCACTAAATTTTCCTTTTCAAAGAAAGAAAAATTGTCCATGAATCATCTCCAAAATTGTAGTCTTGCTCAGTGGTAATTTCCTCACAAATAACATTTATGAAATAAAAGAGCCCGCACCGGAGTCTCCCAACCACAAAAAATAAAGAGGGTGAGACGTGCGGCGGTTGCTCTAAAATATGAGCTCACACAGGGACCTTCAAATCATGAAATTAGTATAAGGTGTGTGTGGACTAAGCTCAATTTAATGTCAATTGTCTTAACAATAAAGAAAATGTACTCTCATCCAATGAGTTGACATGAAGAGTTCCTTCTTTTTTTTTTTTTATCGAATCCAAATTTATGAAGAAAGATGAAGATATTGTTGTTGGATGTTGAGATCCAGTTCCTTTTGCATGGGTTTTAACCGCAGCTCGTCGCCAGTGTAAAATTCAAGTTAAAATGATGAAGAAAGCTCTCCAAGTAGTTGAAATGTAGATTAAGTTTAATGTAGTAAAAGGATCCCATCCATCCAGCAGCCAGCGTCAGATGCAACTGACAGTATTCAACAGCATCACCACATCCCCAGGTTCTATCACCATGGTGCAGCTTCAAGCATACACAGGATGAATAGAGAACTGTGCTGATGTGAAACATAGGTAATTACACAATACTACACTTGCAAGCAAGTCCTGCTGGACGGCCAGTAGGGTTGAGTCAGAGTAAGTCAAATTTAAAGCATTGTGTGAATGTTTTAAGATGGGAAGATGTAAAGATGGTGAAATATGTCAGTGGGGAATCTGCAGTAACATGATTTTAATAGGACAATGCCCAGAGCACACACATCACTAGGAACACAAGTGTGCCTATCTGCTGGTGTCATTTTGTATTTACTTTGTATTTCAAAGAAGGAAGAGGGGACGAGGAGCTGATAAGACTAAGACACTGTAGGCTGCAGAAAAGCAGGTGCTGCAAAATTGTCAAGATCAGGAATATCGGTGTATTATCTCTCGAAAGGGTTCAATATCAGCTTCTCCGCAAACAGTCTCCCGAATCTGGGTTCTAACGAAAGTTAAGAAACACAAAAATGTCCCACATTATACAGTTATGACTTTGATGCTGTGATGAATAGTAGATATGTCACACATCTTCTTGTATAACGTTTCATACTTGTAAGGGAATGTTGCTAGCTAGGTGTTGTTTCTAAAGTTTCAGAGCCCAGCTATTAACTCATCTGTATGTCGAGGTCCAGGCCATTTCTCTAAAGCATCGTATCCCAATTTCAACTTGATAGATAGCAGACTTTAGCAGTCTCTACATGGCCAGACAGTCGACCAAACAGGGCATCCACAGATGCAACAACATATAGCACTTGCACAGAAGTGACAACCATCAAAACTTCTTTCTACAGTTCCCTATCCTCAGGTTGCAGGCATGCTCTCCTTATACTATATGTACCCTGCATGAAACCTTGTATTTCATCAATTGGTTTTTCTCTCTCCTTCCTTTCTATCACATGGCCCTCTCCTACCCACATCCTCCGCATGCATTATTATTTCTGAGTGGAACTTACTCTGATGCCGGCCTGTTTACCTAACCCTCTACTACATATCTTACAAATGACTATGCTCCCTCCTGAATCACACGTTCTCCATCTGTGTAACCATTCCTTACAATCTAACAATAGCTGACCTCTACTCATCGCACCTGCATTTACATGAATTTGCACTATCGACCGCCCCTAACTCCTAATACTGTTAATCTGCCATGAAGATAGTGGAGAAAATGAATGGAACAGATTTCCTGAGAGGACACTCCTAATCCCAATAACCAACAATAGCTAATGACCCCTGGACTAACCCCTCATAATGGGGTCTGGAGTTGGTATTCTGCCCACTATAAAGTGCTTCTGTGCCTCGTCGGGGGTATTAGGCCCTATATAGATACAATTACAATACAGAACAAAGACACTCATTGGACAGATACTATAGTATAGTAAAGATACTAGAGAACCCATTGTGAAAACTGCTGCATGCGTTTCTGATATGAGCATGCCACCGGGCCACGGAAGCCCAGTTATAGGCACTTTAATGCCACTCATGACCTAAAGACTCCACATGTATATTGGGTATTGGAATCTCTGATTTGGAATTTTAGGCATTGTGGTTGATTAGATCACAGGAAAGAAATGGAGCTCAGATACTCCATCATCCGTGTCGCATTTTCGCGTTTTACCAACATATGCATCCACACCTATTCGTTTACTGGTCCACCCACACACATGTGAGCTTGTGTGTTTAGTTGGGTGTATTGACCTGGCCTTAGGTAATAATCCCAACCAGTGCTACTCTTTTCTGAACCAGGGTTGAATGCAAATCCACATTCCCATGCTCCTTTGATGTTTCTGACAAGGTAACTTTGAAAGTTGTTACAACTCTCTGTCACTTATTATGTGGAAAACCACACAGTATAAATGTATCCAGGAAGCAGTGGAAAAACACACACAATACAATAACACATGTCATATAAACACTTGGCATGACATCACTAATTTGCATTATGCAGAATACGTTTATGCACTGACTGTACTACACTCCCCAGCATGCACAGATGATGAAATGGCTGAGCAGTGACCAATGCAGAGAGATAGTTCACTTGCTTTACACCTTGCATCAGTAATGGAAAAATAATGAAGAACCTGGACCGTGATCTGGGAAACGGTTAAATCATTTGTGCTTTCCCTTAACATTTGTATTCCCTTTTGTTTGCTCGGATGAGATCAGTTCTTCATAATCATCAGTACTGGGAGTTCAATGTACTGCAGGTTGGCTATCCATAGTCATAGTTCACAAAAAGCATGTTTACTTGGCAGCTGCCAAATCACATGGAATGTATAGCATGTGGCAGGACAGGCGGGAGTGACTCCCACATCTCCCCCCATCCCAAAGCAAACAAGGAACAATGTTCAAACAGGATCTCAGTCCTAAAGTCCGCTGTTAAAGCTCAGATAACATGGACTCGTCAGTTAGCATGTGCTACAGGGAGGGGGCACAGATGTGTTTGCAGGCTTCTATCTGACTTTAACCCTTAATTGAAGGTGCCCCCCTCAGGCTTGTGTCTCTGTCTGTTGGCTTGTGCCTTTGCCCAGTTTATCAAAACACTAAGAGCGGGGGAGTCAGGAAGAGACAAGGAAGGGAGCAAGAGAAACAGCAAGCGAAGAAAGAGGACAAAGATAAGGAGAGGCAGACACAGTCAGAGAAAGGCAGAGGAAAAGGGGAGAGGAATAGAGGGGCAGAGAATGTGGCAGGTGACAGACAGAAAGAGATGGGAAGAGAACGATATTAAAAGAGAGAAAGAAAGAGAGGCTCAAATATACAAAGGCAGAAAACTAAACCAATTCGCTTCAGGAGCCAGGAGCAGTGAAGTCTGACAGTCAGTTTATATATTTTCTGGCTAAAAATGGTGCCCCAAAAGAAATTCAAAAAAACAAACAGTGTGATAGTAGTTACATTCTGTATTGCTTAATTGGTCACAAGCAGGCTGCATTTTAAAATATATTACGGTTTAAAGTATCTATTGTAGAGAACTGTGTGTGCCCAGTATGTTCTACTCGGTGATAGCAGTGGCACACTTGTGCTCAGTAATATATGTTAACACATACAAATAGTGACAGGTGATTTTGCCCATCATTCATTTAACAACACTGAAACTAGTAAAGCTCTTCAGAGGAATCCTGTGTCATGTAAGTGACGTCAATTGTGTAGTATTAACTTGACTTTAAAGCAGCATTTCTTTGTCTGATTGCTATCAATAAGCTGAAGTTAAGGGCTGTGTACACGATATACAATGTGGGTGGGCTCATAACACTCCTAATGTGAGACATGGAGCCATGTGATGAATAGCTGAAATCGGCCACATTGTGCAAAGGGATATTGTTGGAGATGTGTTACTAACACACATGAGATACGCGTTTCTATGGAAACTTGAGTTTGTACCAAACGTACACATTAAATTATTGGTAAAATACCATGTATATCATAGAGCAGCTGCTTGCAAAGAAATTCCTGGGAATGACTCATAAAAATAAGCTAAATGTAAAATGTTTAGTACTTGATCAGCTGGGCCAAAACAAACCAAGTCGGGGAATGATGTACAAACGCAAATTCTCAAACTCCTGGTACACAAAAGTAGATTGACTTAGATGTAATACTTAACATAACACATAACGTGTATTTGTAAAGCGCACTTTCACCCATGGGCATCTTAGACTGAAAAACAGATAGTACTCATTTTATCGACCTCAGAAGGATGAAAGTCTGAGTGGAACACCAGGATTTTAACCTGTGACCATGAGGTCAAACACAGGATCCTACAGTGAACACATTAGTCCACTGAGGCACCAGACCCAGCTTACCTTCCACAAATTCTCTGTTCTGCTACAGCTTTTTGCTATTCAGTGTTGATATTCCCTGGACAGCAACAGGAGCAACAGAACTGAAGTATTTTGTTGAAAAGATACCTTGAACTCTTCAATGATGTACGCAGGTCATGAAGTTTCATAAAAAGAATGTATTAGATATAAATCAGGAAGAACAGCTCAGCCACCCAACAGGCTCTGCCTCAGAAACCGTTTTAAATACAAACATTCTATTGCCAGCACAGGCTGGCAAGTATTCTGGAATCTCTACATGTGATATCACGAAGAGGCAAGGTAGAGGCACATTACCACACATCTCCCTTACTAATGCAAAAAAAAACAGTACATCAGTTCAGAGGAAAGAAGATAACAAACATAAAAATTAATTCCAAGTTATGCAACAATAAAATATAATAAAAGAGCAGGTAAGAATTTACACCACATAGTCGTCCAAGTATAGATGAGCGCTGGTTGTTCTATCTGATCTTCTCCTCGAGACCACATCAAGCTTAATTCCACCCTCATCATCATCCTCATCAGCATTCAGGTCACAACCCAACTTCCTTCCCCTGCACATAACAACTGGAGCTTCTTTAAGCATTCTTAGAACGTATCTATTTAATTGTATGTGACAGTTGTTTTACTCTTGTTCATGGTGGAGTTTTTGTAACTGACTCCACAACCGTGTAGTTGTACAATAAATACTTCCACTTATGCTGGCCTCCCATAACTTACTACAATTTATTGGCGACGATCCAACTACACGGACAAGCCTTCAGCGTGCTGTTCCTGTCTGCTTCTGTTTCTTCTCTGATGATCGATGCACAAATTCTTCACGATACTCATCTGCCATCCTTTGCCTGACTCAGCTTTCGTCCCTCTTCAAACTACGACCTGTTCCGGTGTACGCAAGTTGATTTATTGGTTTGGCAGATTAAGGTGAGAGCGTGACTGTTTGGAGTTTCCCGTTTCTCTGGAATCTACATGTCCATCTGATTTCATCGGTGTCCGTGACTTTTGTTCTTACTGCCTGCTGTTTCTGTACACGTCCGGTGAAAATTCTCCATTCCTTAGACTCCTGTAGCACTCGGTTTTAATCCTGTGCTCTGTTGGAGTTAGCCGCTTTGGAGATTTTGGTTTGTACACCGTTTCCTACTGTACAGTGCACAGTTAAGGTGCTATCCTCGTATGCGTATATTTTAAATTTCTATCTATTTACGCATTAGCAGTTGTGCTCGCAGGAAGCATTTTGCGGGTAACCTAGCAACATCATTCTGCGTGTCAGCGCTGACACGCACGGCCATTTTGTTAAACACTTTGTCTCACATGGAGTAACCTAGCAACAGCATCGTCACTACTTTCAACATTCATTCCACTTGTCAACGCCGACACGCACGGCAATTTTCTTCAACTTTCATTACTCAACATTGTGTAACCTAGCAACACATTCTGCGTGTCAAGGCACGCACGGCCATTTTACTTGGATCATTTGTTTCTCCACTACGTTTCCAACAACATATTTGGCAGTGGGTATACTATTGCGTGCTCACCTATGAAACTGATTATTTCTTCAAAGGAATTTGTACAGTACTGTCTTCAACGTATTTTCGCTGATACGCACGGCTTTTCGCATTTGCAAAAATACATTTTCATTTTAAACTTGTGTGGATCATGGATTCTTACACCAAAAAAGGATATGTAATTTTATTGCACATTGCACATTAATTGTTCTAGTACTGTTGGGACTTGTCATTTTAAAGCCTACATTTATCCTGACCCTCAACCTATAGTTTTATACTTGGTTTTAAATAATGTGTACTATGCAATCTGTTACACCACCACCATCATTTTTAGACAATCCGGGGGAACCACCGGTGAGGTGGGAGGTTTGGTTTGACGCATTCGAGACTTATCTGGGGGCTATAGGAGCTTCTAGATTTTGCGCAGAAAGGAAAAAATGTTTATTATTACATTCTCTGGGATTCGAAGGGAGATCCATTTTCAAACATCTCCCTGAAATAGAAAGAACTGAAGGGGACAACATTGACGAATATCAAGAAACCCTCATTAAGTTGAAGAATAGATTCGATAAACAACCAAGTCTTGTAGTTCTTCGCCATAAATTTTTCAAGAGAAACAAAACGATGGGGAAGATGTTGATGCCTATATTTCTGTGTTAAGAAGGCTAGCTGCAGTATGTCTTTTGAAGGATTCACTGATCAATTGATCCGTGATCAGTTTGTTTGTCAAGGTAGGGAGAAGCAAATCAGACAAAAGCTATTAGCAATGGGGAATCCTTCATTAGAAGAAACCATTAAAGTGGCTAAAAGCATTGAAACTTCTATTCTATCTTTAAAGGAACTTGAAGATAAACCTTCTGAGGCTATAGGTGCTGTTGGGGTTAGTAGGCCTAAACAGAGAAATGTTCGTGCCATTAACAACATCACAGTCAAAAGCAATGCTAGTAATACTTTCCTTAGCAACAGCAATACTTGTATGAGATGCGGTAACCCTCCACACCCCAAAGGTGGGAAATGTCCTGCAAACAATGTTACATGTAATTATTGCAAAAAAATTGGACATTTTGCTAAAGTTTGTCTAAAACTTAAAAATTCTAGAAAATCTACTGTCTGCACTGTTGAATCTGGAGATGATTCAGACACTGAAGTTGTTTCTGTTGTTACAGATGATTTAGGATGTTATCAAAAGGACACTAATGCTGTTGTGACGGGTGATCCTTCTAAATGTGTGGATCCTATTGCTGAGGTGTGTGTTGGTGGGAAAGTACTTAATTTATTGGTTGACTCTGGGGCCAGGATCACCATGATTACAAAAAAATTATTCGAAGAAACTTGGGGTGGAAGAGAGTTGGAACCACCTGACCGGTGTCCTGTATCGTATATGGGGCGCCGTATTGATCTACTTGGTTTTATTGAAGATGAGATGGAATTTAAGGGTAGAAAGATAAGAGGAAAAGTTTATGTTGCAGTTAAAGGTCTCAACATTCTGGGGTGGTTTCATCAGGGACTTTTTGGAATAATATTGAAACCAGGCGCCACTGAACAGATTGTAATTGCCAGTTGTGATGACAGTGGACAGAATTGGAAGAGTAAATTTCCTTCTGTTTTTGGTGAAAAGTTGGGCAAAATTCAGGGATTTAAACATAAAATTATAGTTAAAGATAATGCCATACCAGTAAAACACAAACTAAGAGGGGTTCCATTCAGTGTGAGAGATGATCTTGATGTTGAGCTGAAGAGTTTGTGTGACAGAGGGATCATTGAGCCCACAGAGTCGTCGTTGTGGTTATCTCCTTTAGTTGTGGCCAGAAAATGGTGTGGACAACTTAGAGTATGTGTGGACTTAAGGTCTTTAAATAAGGAGATATGGGTAGATTCTCACCCTCTACCAAAAATTAATAATTTGTTTGCATGTATTAAAGGAGCCAAGTATTTTTCAAAGCTTGATCTGGCATGTGCATATCACCAGATAGAGTTACATCCCGACTCACGCCATCTGACAGCATTCGTTTCTCCCCTTGGTACGTTCCAATACCGACGGATGCCTTTTGGTCTGGCATCCGCCGCTTCGGTGTTTCAGAGGGTTATGCAAGATATATTGAAGGGAATTGACGGAGTTCTGGTTTTCCAAGACGATGTTTTAATTTTTGCTAAGGATGATTCCTCCCATGATGCTACTTTATGTAAAGTCCTTGAAACTTTAAAAAAAAAAGGAGTTGTTTTAAAACCTGAAAAATGTAAATTTTTTCGTACTGAGGTTGAATATTTGGGACATCTTCTTACTCAAGAAGGAGTCAAACCCAGACAAGGTTTACTTGAAGCAATAATAAATGCACCCCCTCCTGTTGACAAAGTTGGGGTAAAATCTCTTTTAGGATTGTGTGAGTTTTATTCTCGCTTTGTTCCAAACTTTGCCACCATTGTTCGTCCTATTAGCAATTTACTTAGGAAAGGTGTTAAGTTTTGTTGGTCTCAAGAATGTGTTTCAGCATTTCATCTTATTAAGTCCTTGTTAGGTAAAGGTAATGCACTCAAATCTTTTGATCCTTCTGTTCCTTGTTGTATCACTGTTGATGCAAGTCAAGTGGGTCTTGGAGCTATTTTGACACAAGAGAGTGGTGACAGTGAGGACACAGTGGCGTTTGCATCTAGAGTTCTAAGGGATGCTGAAGCACAATATTCAGTTATTGAAAAGGAGCTTCTAGCTTGTCTTTGGGCAATTGAAAAGTTTCGCCCATATATTTGGGGTAAACGTTTTAGTCTTCTCACAGACCACAAACCCTTAGTATCTATTCTAGGTGCTGGTGTTAATAAATGTTGTACACCCAGGATTTTAAGGATGGTGTCTAAGCTATTGCAATACCATTTTGATATTTCTCACATTGCTGGTGGCAAGAATGGTCGAGCAGACTATCTGTCTCGTTTCCCTCAAAAAAAAGATGAGAGTGATGATGTTTGTTTTAATGATTTGTGTGAAGAGGATTATGACGATTGTTTTGTAGCTTTAGATCTACCTGAACCTGTTGTGAGTTCTGAGGAGGAATGGAAGAATGCGCTAAATAATGATGACTTGCTTCAACAAGTTTTTGAAGCAAGTTTTAAACCTCCTCATGGTTTACGTCCCATCATCATTAAACATGCTCATGAAGGACATTTAGGAGTAACACTTACTAAACGACGTGTGCGAGAAAGTTTTTGGTGGCCTAAAATGGACGGTGAAATTGAAGAGATTGTCACTAACTGTTGTGTTTGTGGCGCTTCCAACAAGAGCTTAAAATTGGTGACTCCGCCTTTGTTACCTATCGAATGTCCTTCGGGACCATGGATGAAATTAGGTATTGATGTCATGGGTCCTTTTGACAATTTATCATGTGGGCACAGATTTGTTATTGTGCTTATGGACTACAGTTCTAGATGGCCTGAAGTCAAGTTTGTGAGAGAAGCTAATGCTTCTAATATTGTTACATTTTTGAGTGAGGTATTTTTGAGAGAAGGTTTCCCTGAGACACTTGTCTCAGACAATGGCACCCAATTTGTAAGTGTTGAGGTGGAGAATTTTCTTGTTTCTTGTGGAATAAAACATTCCAAAAGTTCTTTATACCATCCTCAGACAAATGGCCTAGTTGAAAGGATGAATAGGATGATTGGTGAGTGCATTAAGTGGGCTAAATCAGGGAATCATGATCTTGTCAAATCTGTTAACAGTATGTTGTGGTTTTATAGAACCACTCCACATTCTTCAACTAAAGTCTCGCCATTTGAGTTGCTCAGAGGACGCAAGGCCAACACCAGTCTCAAACCTGGATGGATGAATAAATGGCTCAAAGCTGGTTCTGATGTTGAAAAACTTATGGAAATTGCTCGTGCAAATTTGTCTGAATCTCAAATGAAACAGAAAATCTGGTATGATAATAAGAAATGTGTTAAAACTGTTCCTTTGTTTGTTGGTGACATGGTCAGAATTAAAACTCCCATTCATGTAAAAAAAGGGAGTGTAAATTCGGTAAGCCCATTAAGGTTATTAAGATTAGTAACAATGCTGTTCAGGTCATGGGTGGACATTGGTGGAATACTTCCAAAATTGTCAAGGTAAAGTTTTCCGCCAAGAGCAAATCTGATTTAGTTGGTGGAGATCCCGTCAGTGATGTTGGGGATGTTCAGGTTGGTCTTAGAAGGAGCTCAAGAGTTCCTGTTACTCCCAAGAGGTTTCTGGAGTAACTATATTTTTTTGGGTGTAAAGTTTTTTTTGTTGTATTGTTTAAGGAGAAGGGAAGGTATATGTTATATCTAGTCTCTGTGGAGGAGTGTCGCTTTTCACTGCCTGCTTTTCAGGTTGTGGTGTGCTGCATTCCAAAACAGAGTTCTTGGGTTGCTGGGTGATGGAGCTTCTTTAAGCATTCTTAGAACGTATCTATTTAATTGTATGTGACAGTTGTTTTACTCTTGTTCATGGTGGAGTTTTTGTAACTGACTCCACAACCGTGTAGTTGTACAATAAATACTTCCACTTATGCTGGCCTCCCGTAACTTACTACAGATCACTGTTGGGGTCCAACATGACACTTAGGTCTTTTTGATGCCACCAATTCAAAATACTGTCGCCTTTCTTTGAAACATAGATCTTACCAGAGGTATATCGACCCTCATATTCCACCAACTCTATAAATTACCCCCCAATTCGATAGGATCACCTCCATAAGCATAGGGCTTGATGTCCGGTTAGATATAAATCAGGAAGAACAGCTCTGCCTCAGAAACCGTTTTTTTTTTTTGTAAATCTGTTTATTAGTAGAATCAGTGTTCCATCATCACATTACAAGCAGCAAAGCAATAAGTTATAGTCCATCTGTACCCAATAACTAAACTCCGTTCAGAGCTCACGATACACATGCCATGGGACGCGTCATTAAAGGATTATATTTACATTTACATTGTGGCCTAGGCCATACATGTTGATACTGCTTCTTGAGGGGTAGTTCCCCGATATCCTCCCGCATGCCATAATCCGTATGCAGTTGTGCCCTAAAATCAAATTCCTACTAGTTGATTTACACTTTCAATGAAAACAACCCCCCCCCAACAAACTACTATTACTATTTGACAGCTCCTGGCGGAATGGGTGACCCTCCTTGAGTTGCAGTGGTGCGTCTTGCCACTGCGTGTAGGCGCAGTCTCAGTGTGATGCAGCTTCTCATGCGCCCAACCCCCCCCCGCCCACCACCGGGCACACCTACGCGGGGGGAGCCGGGGGGGGAGGTCCGGGGGAGGCACAGCCCATCTGCGGGGGAGGCGGCCGGGCAAAGGTCCGCGGGAGCCAGGGTACGCGCATATGCTGATGTCGCCTCTGTGTGTGTATGTGTATGCAGTCTCAGAAACCGTTTTAAATACAAACATTCTATTGCCAGCACAGGCTGGCCAGTATTCTGGAATCTCTGCATGTGATGTCATGAAGAGGCAAGGTAGAGGCACATTACCACACATTTGTCGAAACAAATAAAGAAGCATGCTGGGAAACACACCTATTGAAGCCTATATAAGAGACACCTACTGAAAATCAATAAAGAAGCCCAATGAAGCAGTCAATCGAAATAGACACATTTTGTCAGAAATAACTGATTGCGTTCATTTAAGTGATGCCATTGAACAGGATTGCAGAGGCATGATGATTGGAAATATTACTTCTTCTGTTAATGCCTGAGTCTCTCGTGGATCTAGGGCATGTAAGCAAGACAAGTCGGGTCGCTTTGACCAAGCCTGTCCTAGTGCATCAAAAAAGTTGTGCCTCGCGCTCAATACATCTCCCTGAGATTGTCCTTTGAAAGTGGTCTATAGGAAAAAGTATAAGAGGGTACTGTTATCTGAGAAAAACGAGCTACAGGAGTAGGCTTGGTCTAAGCTGAAGGAAGCTGCTGCCACCAATAACTGCATTTTGTCTTGGAATAAACGCTCCATTTTTAAGAAACAACACAGCCCCTGATCTTGATTCACATGTACTAATGCAGGCCTAGGTCGGTCAATTTTCTAGTATCTTTAGTTTTTCATCTATATTAGACAACCCTGATTGTAAGCCTGTATTGTTCACATTAGACAGAATTACATGGGCTATTACGAAGAGCAACAGCGGGAAACTGACAGGACCGGATGGTGCCCTAGTCGATTTATACAAAAATGTATCTGATTTAAAGGCACCGATTCAGACTCCAATATTGAACGGGGCAGCCAATGGCCATATTCCTATATCCTAGGCAGAAACATAGGTATTCATGATTTTTAAAAAAGCTACTGCCCCATTTCCATCCAAGACTGCTCTGGCAAGATGTATGGAAGAGTAATCCTGGAAAGGTTAGAATACTGGGCTGAGGTCAACCAAGTGCTGGCAGCGACTCAATTTCGGTTTAGGAGGGGTTGGGGATGGTTGGACAATGTGCCTGCTCTCTGAATTTTTGGGGTGGTTCTACTTACTTTCAGGTATGTTATAGTTTGGTTGTGTGTACGTATTTATAATTCATACTTTTATAACAAAGCATTAATCGGGTCATACCTTCATTGGCACACGGACTTTGCCCGTAATTTTGCTAAGTCTTGCCTTGGAAAGTATTTGACTTTGTCAATAACTTCTTATTTGATGTCATATTTTTTGTCTCTTCTCCTTTTAGTGTGTTTGACGTGCCTTACCGCGAGCATGTATGGACCAAGTTGCTTGGTTTTTGTGACTTGTGAGTTGACTGAATATCCCTCCTTTCACCCTCTGGGCTCCAAGGACTTCTCAACTTTCTATACCAGACGTTTCTGGAGCTGATTTGCTCCTTATCTATTGAGATCCTCAAGGTATTTTTAGTGTACTGGCGCTCCCAGGATTTGGTCAATATTCCTGGGGGGGGGTCTTGATAAGGACTGTTTTTCTGGTTCCACTGGTGATCTCCCTGATTTTAACCATGAAGGCTTTGGGTCTTTTCTAATTACTATCAACACTCTTTATTGGGTAATTGTTCTTTTAGGGGTCATGCCGAAGACCTGATTGGTTTAGCGGGTCATCCTTTTGAAACTGTAGCCTTGGTTTCTCACACGTGATTTTTTTGCCCTTTTCCTTTCTTTTTTTGTTTACTTTCTACTCTTTTTCTTTCTTTTTGACTAACTAAATGATAAAAAAGAAATATAGAACTAATTGTCACTATTTTTACTAACTTATATGCAATAATGTACAAATGATGTGTATTTTTCAAATTAACAGCATTGAGAAAGTAGTCGTACAACGAAACACGTGTCAGCTATTTCATCTTTGGATATCAACTTGTTTGTTACCGAATCTTTGATGTCTTGAAAATAAAGCTTTTGGACCTGCAACATTGGCTGGCCAAGATACTCTAATTGTGTATGTGCTCTGGATACATCATTGTATTATAAATATTTGAAGGATTCTTTCATATAGTTGTTAACACTAGGTGGGTGGCATATTGTGTCTTTTTGTCTATTTGAGCACACATTACTTGTACTGTTTTTTTACTTACCCTGAATCTTTGATGTGCAAGCTGATCTGTGTAACCACTGCCACCCTGGTATCTGAATACATTTATGTTTTGTTGATTTGTCAAGTGCCTTTGACCTGGTCAATCACAGAATTAAGTGGCAGATCATGTCTTCCATGAGTGCACCTTCTGATACTGTGTCTTATCCCAGCTTTACAGGAATTTATCAGCGAGGGTGTGCTATGGGTCTAACGGCGAATGTTCCCCACAGCTGCATATTCAGAGAGGTGTTAAGCAGGGGTGCATGTTGACATCCTTCCTGTTCTCTCTGTATGTAAACGGAGTGGACAGATTGCTGCAGGGTGTGGCCACTGACCCTCCACCCATTACGGTAGGGCAGTCCAAGTCCCCCTGTATGCAGATGAGGCCATCCTATTGACTAGGCCAGCTAATGGCCTCATTACGTTGCAGTAACATCACCCAACACCTCCGCGATCTCCACTGGCTTCCAGTCAAAAGAAGAATAACCTTCAAACTCCTCACCCACACATACAAGGCCCTTCACAACAATGGACCCGCATACCTGAACAGCCACATCTCCTTCAATGCACCCAAAGGACACCTCCGATCAGCCCAGCTCTCTCTGGCCACCGGCCCACGTATCAACAGGACCAGAACGGGAGGAAAGTCCTTCTCCTACCTCGCAGTTAAAGCCTGGAACACCCTCCCCTTCCACGTCAGGCAATCTCCCACATTGCTCCAGTTCAGGAAGGACCTCAAGACCTGGCTCTTCGGATGACCCCAGCACTCAACGGAGCCACCCCCCTATCCCCCAGTGCCTTGAGACCCTCACAGATGAGTAGTTGCGCTTTACCAACCCTGATTGATTGAATGATGTCCTGCAATGCTTAATGGGCAGTTTCTCTGAATTTATGGGGGTGAGAGAACTGAAAATACATTTCAAGAACACTTTTGCTTCTTGACAAAAAAATCTGCTGTCAGATGTGCTAATGTCCTTCTAAGGCCCTCTGTGGTCACACATCTTTCTGTAATACCTTATGAGAGGCTAAAGCAGTATTTGCCATCTATAACTAGTATCCAACACCGGTTTGCTTTGATGTGAATATCCTTGGGCATAGCCGAGGTCTCAGTGCCTTTCCCCAAAATTAACCAATAGCCGGGGGTGCTGGTAAAATGCCTGTGTGATAGTAGATAATTTCAGTCCACTTTTCATTTTATTTTGTAGTTTTTATACTGACATTAGGATTTTGTTTAAAGCCTCTAATAATAGCACATATTGTCAGGAGGTATCAGGATGCTTTCTTGTTTTTATGCTCTTTAGGGGAGCCAAATGTGTCTTTATGAGTTGCCTCTTTTATCTGGAGGGAAATTCACATTAGGAAACTCATTATACCTACTTGGAGAAATGTTTAGTTGTGGGCCATCTATGGACTTTCACAGCGTTCCTTTTCACTTTTGTCTACTGTAATCGCAGGTTAATCCCCATGTTTCATATCAACTTCGTGGACCCTAGCTAGAGGTTTTTGTTGGAGGAATTTTTTGGTTTTTCCTGTCGCTATTTAGGAAAGCTATTTAGGATATTATTTGCCTCACCGGTTCTTAAGTACTTTATACCTATTAGCGACCCCTCCTGACACGGCCAGAACACAATCAGGCTTGTTGTGCACCTGCGAGCTGACCCGTTGCACATTACATCCTGCACTTTCGTCACTTTATGTACTGTTTTTAAGTATTGGGCATATTATTTTATGATCACTCTTAAAGCAGGCAAGTAACTTCATGTCGACCTAGCTAGCTGTGCTACCCGTATTATAGTTGTTAGTTATTGTACGCCTAGGAAGGGCTACCATTGCAGATAATGATACATTGGCTTGTATGGTTTTTTACAGAAATTTCTTGGTTTGATTGTATGATTTACAAATTATTATTGTTGTACTTTTTATGGTGTTTTAATCTGTTTTATAATTATTTTTCAAATCTTTTGCATTTTGGTTATTTTGTCATATGCATTCAAATAGTACTTTGTCATGTGCACATGTTTTATGACCTTTTGGCAGAATAAAGTGATTCTGAATTGAATTGACACATTCGTTCATTCACTCTCTGACACAACCGCAATAAAACACACAGACTCAACAAAATATGCAAGGTATAATTAAAAGAATACAAGTGCAAAAAAGAAAACATGCTGCTGTCTAAACATGGGAAGCACATGCTTACATTAACACAACGAAACATAGCAGTGGGTGTCCATCTTGGAATGGTAAAACAATGATACACTATGGAAAACAGCATCCCAAATTTGACTCCTTGTTTAGAGGAAGTGGCCATATAGGATGTTTTGAACCGAAGATGAAATGAGCTCAAGCAAACGACTTGTTAGCGCTGCCTAGAGAGCTGTAGAATTCTCCTAAGAAACATTAAACAGCAAAGAAATGAAAGGGGACTATAAATGGAGAAACATCAGCAGTAAAGAAATGGCCAACCAGCCCTGACACTGAAGAACTCTCATTTTCAGGTTGGTGTGTGTACACATGTGATCAAAAAATGCAATCACTCACAGGGCAAGACACATGCAGTTCACTGACATGGAGGGACCTAGAGTGTAGATGACACTTACACAGACCAATGGAAGAAAATAACTGACCAAAAGTCCATCTATGTATTTATATGCAAATATATCTATATATGGATGTATGTATTATTTAACAATTTTATATTTTGGAAACATGGCAGACAGCTAAGAAGAGAGTCTAGCAAGAATTATAACAGTGCAAGTTTTCTTTCCCTTGGGTTTGTCAGAGGCGTTATCCAACATCATAATCATTCCCTACAAAGGTAATCTGAGAACGTTCATTGAACAAAATAGCTATCTGTAGTCTTTAATACAGAGCAATAACAATCTATCCATAACTATTGATTTAACATATGTTTTTCACAATCAATAGGTCAGGCTACTGTCTTTATCTTAACTTTTAATTAAAAACAATCAGGATTATAATGTTTATCATCGGCTTGCATCCTAACCAACATCTACTGTGTTGGTTCATAGGCCTTCCCCAAGGTAACCATCAGATATACCATAATAAAATGACAAATATGTGGAAATACAGTTGTCAAAACAATATAAAATCCCTTCAAATAGAGCCTATTAAGGATTACCCCAGGGCAAATCGTCTATCATCATGGTTTGTTCAGTAGAGTCACAAACGCAAAACTCCTTGCCTATTACAGTAATCTGTGGAATTCCATGTAACATACATTTATGAAATTACAAATATGTACAACACTTTAGCTGGCAAAGCAATATACAACTCCTCTCCAAAGTGCCTAACAAGAATCATCATAGTGAAATTCCATGTCCAGGGTTTGTCAAAGAGGGTGACCAACACCAAAACCCTTGCATATTGTGGTAATCTATGAGATTACATGTAACCAAATACCTTTCCATTGCCAGTAACACAGTGTGATAACAGTCCACTGTTAGAGGCCTATTGGCTTCATCATATGCTTTTCACAGTAAATAAGCCAGGCCTACTGCTTATTCTATGGCATACGGCACAATATTTGCCTGCCTATCAATCAAACCAAAGACTCCATGTAACAATGTACCTATATGTAGGCTTTGATATCAAGTAAGATCAATCCACACTTAAATGTCTATAGACTTTAGCTTGTTTTTCACAATAAATATGTCAGACCTAGGGCAGTTATTATAACATTAATAATAAACATATAAGGGCTTTAGCCTTGCTCATTCACTTCCCGCATTACCAACTTAGTCCTGCTGTATTGAGTATAAACTTTGCCACAAGCCATAAAGAGCAATACAAGCAGGCTTTTTAGTGAAAGCACACAGATTCTGCCCGATCAAATCTTGTACTCAGGAGAACCAACATGTGGGTGGAGCCAAAGCCCCTCTATTAGTAGGACTTTTAAAGCTCTTTTTGTTGACCACAGCCAGACCTAAAAATCCATGTAGATCAGGGTAGCCTGGGCTCTCAAACACAATATGGCACTCTGAAGTCTAAACCTAATGGTTACCTTCCTCCCATCTATGTGCCAGAGAAAAATATACACTGTAAATTAGTTAGTTAACTAAGACACTTTAATAGCTTACAGTGCCATGAGTGTGCCCCAAGAAGTGCAAACTCGGACAAATTTACTCCTGCTGGTCGAGGCATCTGGAAAAATAAACAAAATGATCACAGCTGAGTGGAGGACAAGCATTTTTTTTGAGGAAGCACGTAACCTCTGCCCAATCAAAACACGTACCAGTGGCTGCCAACATCTGGGTGGAGACAAAACTCCTCTCCTGGTAGGACTCCTTAAAAACTTTTTTTGATGTTATAATATCTGGTGGAAGCTATGCTGTCAAGCCTGATGTAAAAACTAAACTTTGGCCAAAAATAAATCACCTGTTTTACTACTGTTGCTAATTGAACTTCAGAGAGTGGCATGTCTCACCTGCTGCTTTGAATGTTTTCATTTGTTCGCATTTTTAAAGTGTTACACCATGTTTCGTTCAAAGAAGACGTTCTCTATTAATGGATACACA
The DNA here is from genome assembly GCA_963921515.1 of Calotriton arnoldi. Lineage (NCBI taxonomy): Eukaryota > Metazoa > Chordata > Amphibia > Caudata > Salamandridae > Calotriton > Calotriton arnoldi. The sequence goes on along the minus strand of CAWUFW010006694.1, from coordinate 707,182 downwards.
CCCATGAAATAATTTTAGGTTTCCATTTGTTGCAAAACCTGATTACTCAGACTCTGTCACTTTTGCTAGCTATTATATAATATGATGTATCAGTTTAAGACCAGACAGGAAAAAGCATCAGATATGACATCCTCTTCCATTGTCTTCGGCACAGTCTTAACATGTCTTTGCCTCGACACTCAGACACAGATTACTCTCTTTGAAAAGAATAAAATGTATCCACGCTCATTTAGAAAATTCTACTTAAAGGCGTTATAACCAAAATGTCACTTTCTGAACTTTCCAAGCTTTTCTATATATCACTAAATGCATTTCCTATTATTTCCACATATAGTCGTATGTCCACTCAGACTTCAGCGGGAGGGAGGAGCATGGTTTTCGCGAACAACATTATGAATCGGAGTAATGAAGATTACCGGTGAGTACTCAGAGCATTCATTACCGCCTCCTCCATCTTCTTTGTCACTGACAATTTACCCAGGCTCCTATGAGCAATACATGCGACTACAGGAGTAATGTCAAGATAACAATAACTTTCAGTTCTGTTAAAGGATGCAATCCATGTGATTTATTAAACAGAACACAGATTTTCAATGATCAAACCATAAAACATATTCACTTTATGGTTGTACTGCAGACAACAACACCTGCTCCAAAGGAAAATGAAACTGTACCTTCCACCACCCGTCTATAATGGGGTACAACATTATTGGGAGTGTCCACGTTGCAGCATTACAAATGTCCTTAAGGAAAACAGCTTTGTTTACTGCTCAGGATTTTACTATTCCTCTTGTTGATCACTCCTGTATTACACTAGGCCACAAACGCTTTGATATTTCGATGTGTCACTGCAAACCCTAATGTGTCAGGAGTGTGACGAAAAAGACTAGGGGCCTGATTCACAAACTGCACTTTGTAGTACATTTTGTAGTATTACAAAACATACTATAAAATGTACTACAAAGTGTACGTTTTGACTATACTTATATTTGTGGCGTTCTATACCCGATTGTGGAGTCTCTGCACTTGTAAGCATAGATTTTAGTGGTAAATATGGGAGAAATCATGCACACACAAAAAGGGAAAAGGAGGGAATGTGAATATTCTGTGATAGTCTCGTTTCCGCACAATATTCACATTCCCTCTGTTGCAAAGTCATCCTGTGCCCTGGGCACCCCCCAACTTTTTGCTGACTGGTACTGGTGGTAACTGACTCTGACTGACCCTGGGCTGTGCCTAACCAGGCCCAGGGCCAGTGCTATGCTCAAAACACTTAGAATACAGTGAAAACACCTACATACACTAGGGTACACTATGGGTTGGGGTACCCCTGTGATTGGCATGACCTACCCTATAAGCCCCGAGTACATAATAGGGCAAAGGGATTGAAACTACCTATCAGTCCCTAGTACATAGTAGGGCATGGCAGTTTAGAGGCCAGCAGCCTTTTCTGCACTTGCATGTGTGCACTGCTGAAGCCTGAGGTCAGTTTAAAAGCAGACTTGGGTTCCATGACCGCTTTTAAAAAGTAAATTGTGCCCAAACTCGACTTTTGTGTTTGGGGCACTTAAAAATGGATAACCTACAATGTTTTGGCATATTAGGAACCCCCAGGGTCTCCCCTAGGTGTCCCAGGGGTGGGGTCGGGTATTTATAAGGTGGACCCTTATAAAATGAGTTTTATATGCCCTGGGTTAAGTGAAATTTCACATTTCACTCCCCACATTGTCATAAAGTGCTGCCTAAATTCAACTTTGATGCTAGGAGCACTGTGGAGGGAGGATCTGCAATATATGTACAGATTCAGGGCCCTAAATTTTCCCCTAGTAGTCCCATGGGGTGGGGGTCCTGTAGATATAAGCAAAGTACTTATAAAATATGTTTTTGTAAGTCCTGGTGCTGGAAAAATGGCCCAAGTCATTTTTCCCTTTGCAAATCCCATGCCACATAGGTTAACATGGCAATAGGTTATTAACTAATAACTCCTGATAGGAGAATGATCGAACTTCCATTCAAAGACTTCCCAGAATGGTAGTGATAAATTCAACAATATGATATTGTTGAATTTCTCCCAAAATGTACAGACAAGAAGTTATAAGACTTTCTTGTTTGTAAGTCCAGATTCAGCCTTCCAGTGGTCTGTCCTGATTGGTCAGAGTTAAGTGGATTAGCCAGGCTGCTTTGAAGAGGTGATAAAGAGCCCCTGGGGTTAACCAGCTCTTCTGGGAGGGCAGTGTGCTGTTCCACAGGAATGCCAGGGCAGGGGGAGGAGTCGTAAACCATGGTCTTCAAAGAGGAGGGAAGAAACCAGTGTCATTTACAACTCTAAACTTTTCACCTCAGCCAGAGCTAGGCTTATGGAAGGAATGCACAGATGCAAGGGGTAGAGTGTATGGAAAATAGCCATCCTAGGGGTGGGTTTAGCTAGCTCTTACCTCCCTGCTGGAAAATCAGCCATTATGAATTTGGAGGCTTTGGTGCACTCTGGGACAGAATAATGCCACACTCTACAGGATGTGGTCATAACCTTGGGGAGTTGCCCTGCTCCCATTGGTCAGGAGTGACCTCCTGCTTGACCCAGAGAACTTGGAATAAGTATCTGAGAGGGGCAGAGTCTCTCAGATCTGCTGCTTGAAACTTAAGAAAGCAAGACATTGCCATGCTGAGAAGTTGGGGGTGCAAATTCTAAGGCCTGCCCTCTGAAGACTGCACCAGCTGAAACTACAGCCCTGTGGATTACCTTGCTGTAAAAGAAGTAAAGAGTGGACTCCCTGCAAGCTACAGGTTAACAGAGCTCACCTGGAACATCACCACCAAGGATCCTCAACCTGGAGAATTACCAGTGGATTTGTAAGGCGTTTGTCCAAGTGGATTGTGGAACTGAAGTCCTCAACTTTCAAGGACCATCTTGGAGCTTCCAGACCCTTGGAGTGAGTTTGAGACACTTTGGGACCCCTTGGTGAACTTCAGGAAGAAGTTCCAGGAGTTTGGAGAACTTTGGAGCAACTTTGGAAAAAAGCTCCATAGGGGGACCGATCAACCTGGCCAGCCAAGCCGCCTGCCTTCAACCGCGAGCCGGCCAAGCCTCCCAGGTTCGTCCCGCTAAAAGCTCTGTAGGTCTGACTTCCAGAGTTTGACCGGGAGTAGAAGAAATCCGAGGCCGGCGAACCCTCACCGAATCCGGCCTGGTGAGGAGCATCGAGGGACCCCGCGAGAAAAAGCTCCAGAAAAGTTTCTCATTCCGAAGGTAAAAACTGTGACCGGGACCTACCACGAGGGGTAGCTGCTCAGGACTCCATCATGGTCGGCCTGAAATTTGACTTTGAGCCGGTCTATCGCGACCAGATATCCCAACATGGTGCTATATATTTCTAAGTGCTATAAAGTGATACATCTTTAAAAATTCATATCTCCGGTTCCCTATATTGGATTTTTGTGGTTTTGGTGTCATTTTAAAGATAAAAATATTTCCTATTTGTATAAATCGGTGTTGGATTTTTAATATGTGTTGTGTCTTAATTATTTACTGAATTGGTGTTTTTAAATGCTTTACATCCCTGTCTTTGAAGTTAAGCCTGCCTGCTCGCAGCCAAGCTACCAAGGGTTGAGCATAGGAATAATTTTCTAAGACCTATGCTGAGTCCTATCGTGTTAGTGGCCTTACTGCCAGTGGCAGACCTACATTTGCCCCTACCAATAATCCACTTTCCAACACCCTCCCTTTCCCTTTTTGTGTGTGCATGATTTCTAACAAAGGGAGGATGGAAAAGGAGATTTAGCTCTCTCCCCTTTCTTGTGTGTTGAAATATGGGAGAGAGACAAGGGAGTGGGTGGGAAAAGGGGCAGAATTTTTACTAAATGGGATGGGATTATGAAAGAGTAAGTGGGGTTTAGGGAGGGTCAGGAAGGGTCAGGAAAAGGTTTAAAGATGGATGCCACCCACCCACACAAGAGTACGCCAATTGCACTACTCTGCGGGTTGAGTGAAGAAACTTACACATTTGTAATATCAAAAGCTGTAAGTCACTTTGACTAAAGGAGCTACCTGACAATGCCAATGCTGCCTTTGAATAAGACTGTTCTGGAAAAAAATTAAAAGCCATGAAGACAGTAACACAGTCTCTCTGATCCCCTCAGCTGTTCTGTATCCTGGAGTACCGGGCAACTGCAGGTCATGACTGCCATCTGAATGATGGATCATCCTTTTTTCTTGTGCTGATGTTACAGAAGTGAGGGGGGGTTGTGTCTTGTGAAGCCTGCATAATCTGACAAGAGTTGACTCTTCATCCCCCCTTCCAGTGCTGCACTGCTGTGGCCGGCAACTTCAGAAAGTTTAAAAAAAAGTGTCCCTCTGCCACTAGATTCAGGGTAGGGTAATATTTCATGGAGCACCAACATAAGCTCGGCAGATTTATCCCACAGGCATTAGAAATTTCCCTCAGCCAATACATCCAGAGATGGACACATTATGTAAACTAGGACACTCCTATCAACTCTACCATATTTGGTGGGTGTCACCTTCTCTTTACTTCCATTTACCCACATTACAAACAAAATGCCTCCATTGATTTTAAGGGGGTCACCTGCTTTTCAAACCTATATCACCTTTCAAAAAAAGTTCATCCTTCATTCACCTTAAAAGCAATGCTTCCTAGCCTATTTAGAACCACAACCCACTTTTTAGAATGACAAACGTTCGCGAACCAGCTAGCTTTATTGGGCATCAAACAAGGCAATTTTTAACACCATTTTTTAGAAAGTATGTTTTTAACACTTATTTTTTTTTCCATAAAGTTTTATTGACATTTATGGGTAACCGGATTACAATTGCATACAAGAGCATCATTTGTTTCATTTACCATTTACATACCACGTCGTTCCCCACGTATTCTTTTGCCAGTTTAACTTGTAGAACATATTCCAACAGTTAACGTCCCTACCTCCCCACCCTCCCCCTCCCTTGTCAGTCCTAATCTGATCTCATCATCACCTGCGCATTTCTCCTCATATCTATTATTGGAATTCGGAACCTTTTCTAGGAGCTGTCTCATTTTGTCTTCTTCTCTAGAGAGTTCCCTTTCTGTGAGCTCCTGGACTACCGATTCCTGACCCCCTAAAGGTCCGTCAACATGGAGGCCCATACCAGCAGGTCTTTCTCGACCTTATCATCTCTCCTCACAGATCTCATTCACACCGACTCTGCAATTGCCAACTCGCTTACATCTCTAACCCAGTCCGCGTATTTCGGGGACTGAGGTTGCAAATATACTGTCACCACCTGCTTCTTGGCCAAAACCAGTCCCAGGTTGACAAAACGCCTGCTTAGCTTTTGTTTTTTTGCGCAGGCAGTACTCCCAGTAGTATCTGTTTCATCTCTCTGTGTATATTCCAACCAGTGGCCTTCCCCAGACATGTCAGGACCCTTTCCCAGAAGGGGTGTAACAGCGAACACTTCCATATCATGTGGAGGAAGTCTGCCCCCTGATTTCTGCATCTGGGACATTCATCCTTGCGGGTTGGATATAATATATGTAAGGTGTGTGGGGTAAGGTATACTTGATGCACTATATGATATTGAAGAAGTTTGAATCATGCATTTGCACTGACCTTTTGCACCCCCTCATGTACCCTTCTCCAGTCACCCTCAGTCAGAGGTTCATTCATCAGTGTATGCCATTTTTGGATTCCGAGAGGTTCCTCCAGTAAGTCCTCCTGCAGTGCTCTGAAGAGGTGTGAAATAAGTTGACTGCCTTGTGCCATGTATAGTATGACCCTTAATATATTAGTGGTGGGGGGCTCCTCTGGAAACCCAGCCAAAATTCCTGTGCAACACTGGAAATTTTCCCATATTGTAGGAATTGGCCTGGTCCGAGCTCAAAAGTATCCTGTGCCTCCTCCTGGGTCATGAACTTTCCGTCCATGTAAAGGTCCCTGAGCATCTGGCAACCGCCTTCCTTCCACCGACGGACTGACATGGAATCTGCGATACTGGCGAATGGGCGTACTGCCCATAGGGGCATATCGGGTGCATATGGAGCGTGCTGTACCACTCTCCTCACCACGTTTTCCCACACTTTTGCTACGTGGCGTACTATGTACGGACGTTCTCCGGGAACGCCACCTCCTAACATCAACAGTTCGGTCAACAAACGGTCATCGTATGTTCCGACTAGTAGGCTCTTTTCCTAGTTGTTCTCATTATCCAGCCAAAGGACCGCATGTTGCAGCTGAGAAGCCTTGTAACAGAACTCCAGCCGGGGTACCTGTAGGAGAGTAGGATCTGCTTCTTATAGTTACCCCCACTTTTTGCTGATGTTTCACTGTTTTCGACTTAGTCTGACTAGGATCCTGCTATTCAGGACCCCAGTCTAGCTGCTTTCTCCTCTAAATTGATTGCATGTACTTTAGGTACACTCCAGATTGGATTCTGGGGTACCCTTATAAGTCCCTAGTATATGGTATACTATGTACCCAGGGCATAGGTACCCCAGAGGCCTCCCAGGGGCTGCAGCATGTATTATGCCACCCCTGAGAGACCATTTAAAATGACACCATAGGTCTGCTACAGCAGCCTGTGTAAGGTGGTGCATGTACCCCTTACTTAGATATAGGTTCACTATATCTGTCCTAATCACTGCACATATAAACCTATCAGTCACCCCTATGGCAGGCCTTATCAATCCTGAAGGCAGGGTGCTGGGTTTTATGTGAGAGGGTGCCCATGCATGAGCAGAGCCCCTCTGCAGCCTTCGGAACCTATTCTCTGGGGTTGTTTGTGATGCAGCCAACCATATATACTTAAGTGCATTATAACCTCGCGGTAAATGCTAACTTTAAAACGGCTGCATGGAAACATGTCGTGTTTGGTGTCAAACACCTTGGAATCATACCTCCACACCAGTAACTGGTGTGGGAGGTATGATTCCACCCTCTTAGAGGGAGAAATATGACAACACCATTACACCCGGTACCAGCTTCACAGAACCCTGGCATCACAAAATGGATGCTGCCAGCCACAGACACGAGTCTGTCCACCTGCTGCTGGACGAAACTCCGGCAGGGGAAGGCTTGACAATAGGTTTCCTGTCACAGGGAGGTGTGACCACCTCCCAGACAGGCTTTAGTGTATTGGGGCGGGGTGGGTGCGCTCTCAGAGTGCGTTGATGTCTGCACTGGGGGCACATTTGGTGTCCCTGTGCATAGTCCAGCTCAAACCGGTTGCAGGAGCCATTTGCTCCTGCTCTGGCGCGAAACTGGACAAAGGACATGGGTGTAGCCACCCCTCTGTCCTGACCCTCCCATAGGTGTCCCACCCCTTCCTTGGGTATAAAGTAGGAACCCCTGACTACAGGACTTTAGATATTACATGGACTAAACTCTGCTACAGAAACCAAGTAACCTTTGACGATCTACGCTTTGCTGGATGACTGAATCTCCCTTGGAGTAAAGGAGTTACTCCCCTGCTGAGCAGGCACCTAAACGCATTTGACCGGTTTGCATCTACGAAGCTCCTGAAGGACTCCGAAGAATTCTGCAATACAGGAGGTGTTTCCTGAGGTCACCGAGGTCGATCTGCGCTCTCAGCAATTCTGAGGCCCATATCCATCGTGGGGATCGTGAAACCCGTACCCCTGGGCACCGTGTACATTTGCAGCAGCATATGCTTTTTGGCAATCCCTGAAGCTGTGCTTTGGGCTACTTGTAGTCCTGACCCCGAGCAGCAATTCCACCAAAGATTTCCGGCCTACACTCCACGAGTGTTCTGTGGGCTGGTATTTAGTGATTCAGCTTGAGGTTCCTTCGCGATCCCTGGTCCGTTGGCCTGTGGGTCCCTGAGAAGGCAACTTTAACTTTCAGTGGGCTTCCCTGGTTGCTCCAGAAGTGCCCTGACTCTCCATTGCTTGGGGAGTCCCCAGGACCTTGCTGGTCCTCACAGAAGCATCTTGTCTCTGACCGCGTGGGTTGCAGTAGCCAAGGCTTGTTGGTGTTCAATCCGGACACTGACCCCCCAGCACCCGACATCTTTTGTGGGACAGCTCGAATCCGGACTGTGGTTGTCGCAGACGTCTCCTGGTCCCCGTAGCTGCAGAGTCAAGCTTCACCTCTACGCACCTGAAGCACCAGACATCAGTGGTCATTCGATTGCTCTGCTCCTGGTCACGTGAAGTGACCCAGACTCTGTCCCCTCTGCTTTCAGGTTCTTCACATCTCCGATCCAGGCTTAGATCACACCGGACACTTTTCTTCTCCACGGCAGCAGTACTTTTTCGCATCACGCCATTGAAAACGACGAGGGTTTCCGACACCACTTAACCCCTATGCACCTGGCTCCTCTGGGATAGGTAACACGGGTACCTCGGTACTCTCAAGGGTGCTGGCCTTAGAACCTTCTATGTTTAGCTGGGTTTGCTTAAAGTCCTCTCCTAAGTGTCCTTAATCTTTAAATTTCTAACCACGACTTTCCAATAGAGTTGTACGGAGCTCGCGTCTGTGTTCCCACACTGCACCCGTCCTCCGTGGGTCCCCTGTGTCGCTACCTTGTGTGGTTCCTTGGGGTCCCAGCGATTCTACGTGCTCTAGGCACTGTGTCTAGTCAAGTCGTGGTTCTTATACTACTTTCTTAGTATATGGTTCGGTCTCCCCCTGGAGCCCGCTGTGTATTGTGCTATTTACTGTCGTTCTAGTGATTTAATATTGTGTGTCTTATTCTCTAATCTCATAAAGAGGTTAGTAGAGAGTGTTTAGTAATAAATACATATATTTTATATACACCTGGTGTGGTTCTCCTTTCATTTGGTCAGTCAGGAGGTTATATACTGGTAAAACAAGCTGCTTTACATTCCTTCGAGACTCAGCCTGAAGGCTGCTCTCCATAGCTACCACTAGGATAGCTTTCAATAAAGTTTGTCTTTAACCTAATCATCAATAAGGGTCGTTTGGACTGGTGCAAGGTGCCCACTTTAATTAGTGGACAGCATATACCAGGCCAACTTCTCACAATGGTGTGCAGCGGTTGGGATTCAAGCTTGCTATTGTTTTACCAGATAACCTCATTGAGTGACTAACTGAAAACCACTAAAGGTACTTAGGTACATATAAATCAAGACTAGAATAAAGTAAGTTCTACTGAACTTAGAGTTGGGTAAGTCAAGGGCCTAGCACACCCTTTCTCCAACTCAAGAGAGTTCAGGTCCCACTTGAGTAGGTAGGTGCATACACCACACCACACTAGCATGTCTTCTAGGCCTAAAGCCAGTGGCTCCTTGCCAACTAAGTATGACCATCTCTCATTCCAAGAATTGAGAGCCATGTGTACATCTAGGAAACTGAAGACAGGTAAAAACCCTAACACTCAACGTCTCATAGAGACTTTGCTTTTAGATGACCTCAGAAAGACCCCAGGGCCTGATGAGGCAGGCAAAGGGGGTGGGGCAGCAGAAGAGGAAAGGCCAGGAAGTGAAAACTTCAATGACATGGACTCTGATGCTGGCCAGGAGGATCAAAATGATTCTACCCTGCACAATACAATTCTTCCTGAAGGTGAGGAAGGAGGCCTCAATGGGCCTCTCTTTATCCCACCTGGAAGGGTTAACAGTTTACCAAGAAGATCAAGATCTCCTTCTCAGGAATCTAATCATTCTGGTACATCTGTAGGGAGCTCTGTTTCTCATAGGACCTCTGCTTCTCATAAAGGGAGTCCTCTAATGAGAAGAAGTGCCAACTGCTTGAGTTTGAGAGAGCTAAGCTCAGAATCAAGAGAGAGCAATTGGCCTTAGATAGGGATTCCCTGGAGCTTCAGAGAACTTCTCAGAAGTTGGGGCTATAGCCCCATGGTGGCAGTCACAGTGGCCCTAGAGGTAGAGACCATACTCATGACCATAGGAACCTGAACAAGATTGTCCCTCCCTACCAGAGTGGGGATGACATCCACAAATGGATAACTGCACTGGAGAGTGCCTGTAAGGTACAGAGAGTCCCTCAGGAGCAGTGGGCAGCAATCTTGTGGCTCTCCTTTGCAGACAAAGGAAGAGACAAGCTCCTCACTGTAAGAGAAGAGGATGCTGATAATTACAAAGTCCTGAAGAGTGCTCTGATTGATGGGTTTGGCCTAACCACTGAACAATACAGGATAAAGTTCAGAGACACCCAAAAGGCACAGGCTCAGGACTGGGTTGACTTTGTAGATTGTGCTACTAAGGCTCTGGAAGGCTGGTTACTTGGCAGTAAAGTGAGCGACTTTAAAGGATTGTATAATTTAATTATGAGAGAGCAGATCCTTAATAATAATCAAAATCAGCTGTTGCATCAGTACCTGGTGGACTCTGATCTGACCTCTCCCCAAGAATTGGGCCAGAAGGCAGACAAATGGGTCAGAACCAGGGTGAGGCAGAAGGTTCGGAACCAAGGTGGTGACTCCAAGAAGCAAGATTCTAAAAACTCTGGTAAGGGTGGGGAGAAGGGTAAAGACCAAAAGTCTTCTCAAGGGCCCCAAAAATCTGCATCTGGTGGGGAGTCACAATCAAACAAGGGTAAAGGCAAGAAGAAGCCATGGTGTCAAATCTGTAAACAGAAGACCCATTGGACAAGTGATTGTACCAAGTCCAAGGACTCAACTCCAACCACCACTGCCCCTAAGGCAACTGTTCCCCCTAGTTCAGCTCCAAGTGGTGGTGCTCCAAATAAGGGTGTAGTAGGGTTAACCCTGGGATCTGAGATGGACTCTGGCCTAGTCAGAGTTCCAACTCAGGCTATGTTGATCTGTGATAGAGGCATGGATAGGGCCTCCTTATTTGTAAGCCCCAGAAATCTGGACAAATACAGACAACAGCCTATAATCAAAGGAAAGGAGGCCTTGGCATTCAGGGACACAGGAGCAAGTGTCACCATGGTGACAAAAGATCTTGTGGCTCCTGAGCAAATCATACTTGGTGAGATGCACCAAGTGACCAATGCTAGCAATGTGAGGACAGACCATTCCTTGGCAGTTGTTAATTTCACCTGGGGAGGGGTAACTGGCCCTAAGAAGGTTGTGGTAAGTGCAGACCTCCCTGTTGAATGCTTGTTGGGCAATGATTTAGAAACTTCAGCTTGGGCTGAAGTGGAACTCAGGACTCATGCAGAAATGTTGGGTTTCCCTGCAGATGTGTTTGCTATGACCAGGTCACAGGCAAAGATTTCTAACACTGAACAGGCCCTGGATCCTGGAAAAATGGACCAGGCGCCTTCCAAGAGAAGGAGCAGTAGGGTTAAGGCAGTGTCTTCCCCCCTGCCTCAGAATCCAGACCAGTCTCTTGAGGGAGCTGATCTTAGTCCTGAAGAAGGAACTGTCCCATATGAACCTGATCAGGTTGAGTTCTTGGGGACAGGGGGCCCTTCCAGGGCAGATCTGAGCCAGGAGCAGCTGAGCTGCCCCTCTCTTGAACCCCTCAGACAGCAAGCTGCTGCTGAGGCTGCTGGGAGAGCTAGTGGGTCCCATAGGATCTACTGGGATGATGGACTCCTTTACTCAGAGAGTAGAGACCCCAAGCCTGGTGCTACCAGGAGGTTGGTTATACCTCTGAAGTTTAGGGGCTTCCTATTGGCACTAGCACATGATATCCCATTAGCAGGTCACCTAGGCCAAAACAAGACTTGGGACAGAATTGTCCCTCACTTTCATTGACCTCATATGTCTGAAGACACCAAGGAGTTTTGTCGCTCCTGTGTCACCTGTCAAGCCAGTGGTAAGGCAGGTGGTACTACAAAGGCCCCCCTGATACCACTACCTGTGGTGGGGGTTCCCTTTGAGAGGGTTGGGATTGACATTGTTGGTCCCATGGATCCTCAAACTGCATCTGGGCACAGATTTATATTGGTGGTGGTGGACCATGCCACTAGGTATCCAGAGGCAATTCCCTTAGAACTACCACAGCTCCTGTGGTGGCAAGGGCCCTCCTGGGAATCTTTTCCAGGGTGGGTTTTCCTAAGGAGGTAGTATCAGACAGAGATGCAAACTTCATGTCTAGTTACTTGACTGCTATGTGGAAGGAGTGTGGAGTAAATTACAAATTTACCACCCCTATCACCCACAATGCAATGGGTTAGTTGAAAGGTTCAACAAAACCCTAAAGGGCATGATTAAAGGTCTCCCAGAAAAGCTTAGGCGCAGATGGGACATACTTTTGCCCTGCCTTCTCTTTGCCTACAGAGAGGTTCCTCAGAAGGGGGTTGGTTACAGCCCATGTGAGCTTCTGTTTGGACATCCAGTTAGGGGTCCATTGTGTCTAGTGAAGGAGGGATGGGAGTTACCTCTCAAACCCCCTAAACAGGATATTGTGGACTATGTACTTGGTCTCCGCTCCAGGATGGTTGAGTACATGAAGAAGGCAACTAAAAACCTTGAGGCTAGCCAGGAATTGCAAAAGGCCTGGCATGACCAAAAGGCTGTGTTGACTGTTTATCAGCCAGGACAGAAAGTATGGGTGTTGGAGCCAGTGGCCCCAGCAGCCCTCCAAGACAAGTGGAGTGGCCCCCACACCATAATTGAGAAAAAGGGAGAGGTTACCTACCTGGTGGACCTTGGAACTCCCAGGAGCCCCCATAGGGTGCTCCATGTCAACAGGCTCAAACCATATGTTGATAGGGCAGACATGGGCTTGCTCATGGCTACTGATGAGGGACAGGAGGAAGAGAGTGATCCACTCCCTGACCTGCTCTCACAGAACCCTGATGATGGTTCAGTAGATGGTGTCGCCTTGGCAGGCAGCCTCACTGACCAGCAGCAAACTGATTGCAGAAAAGTTCTCAACCAGTTTAGACATATGTTCTCACTGACTCCAAGTCAGACTACCTGGTGCACTCATGAAGTGGACACTGGGGACCGTCTGCCTGTTAAAAATAAGATTTACAGGCAACCTGACCATGTCAGGGACTGCATCAGGACTGAAGTCCAGAAGATGTTGGATTTGGGAGTGATTGAACCCTCAGATAGCCCTTGGGCTAGTCCAGTAGTCTTGATACCTAAACCTCACACCCAGGGTGGTAAGAGAGAGATGAGGTTTTGTGTTGACTACAGAGGTCTCAATGCAGTCACTAGGGCTGATGCCCATCCAATTCCTAGGGCAGATGAGCTTATAGATACTTTGGCCTCAGCCAAGTTTTTGAGCACATTTGACCTGACAGCTGGCTTCTGGCAGATCAGACTAGCTGAGGATGCAAAAGCCAAAACAGCATTCTTAACCCCTAGTGGGCACTACCAATTTGTGGTGATGCCCTTTGGTTTGAAGAATGCACCTGCCACTTTTCAAAGGTTGGTGAATAAAGTCCTTACAGGCCTGGAAGCCTATAGTGCAGCTTATCTAGATGATATTGCTGTCTTTAGCTCCACCTGGGAGGATCACCTGGTCCACCTGAGAAATGTTTTGGAGGCCCTGCAAAAGCAGGCCTCACTATCAAGGCCACCAAGTGCCAGATAGGGCAGAGGCAAGTTGTATACCTGGGCCACCTTGTGGGTGGAGGCCAGGTTCAACCATTGCAGAGCAAAATCCAGACCATCATGGACTGGGTTGCTCCAACCACCCAGACTCAGGTCAGAGCTTTCTTGGGCCTGACTGGGTACTATAGGAGGTTTGTCAAAGGTTATGGATCCATAGTGACCCCTTTGAATGACTTAACTTCCAAGAGAATGCCAAAGAAAGTTCAGTGGACAGTTAGCTGTCAAAAGGCGTTTGATGACCTGAAGCAGGCCATGTGCACTGCTCCCATTCTGCAAAGTCCTGACTACTCCAAACAATTCATTGTCCAAACAGCTGTGTTATCACAATTGAATGATGAAGGTCAGGATCAGCCAGTAGCTTTTATTAGCAGAAGGCTGACCCCCAGAGAGAAACGTTGGTCAGCCATTGAGAGGGAAGCCTTTGCTGTGGTTTGGGCTCTGAAGAAGCTGAGGCCATACTTGATTGGCACTCACTTCATTGTTCAGACAGACCATAAGCCCCTCTTATGGCTAAAACAGATGAAGGGTGAAAACCCCAAACTTTTGAGGTGGTCCATTTCCCTACAGGGGATGGACTATACAGTGGAACATAGACCTGGGAGTAACCATGCCAATGCAGATGGACTCTCCAGATATTTCCACTTAGAACATGAAGACTCAACTGGTCAAGGTTAGTTTAATGTCCTGACGTTTGGGGGGTGGGGGGTGGGTTTGTGTAGGAGAGTAGGATCTGCTTCTTATAGTTACCCCCACTTTTTGCTGATGTTTAACTGTTTTCGACTTAGTCTGACTGGGATCCTGCTATTCAGGACCCCAGTCTAGCTGCTTTCTCCTCTAAATTGATTGCATGTACTTTAGGTACACTCCAGATTGGATTCTGGGGTACCCTTATAAGTCCCTAGTATATGGTATACTATGTACCCAGGGCATAGGTACCCCAGAGGCCTCCCAGGGGCTGCAGCATGTATTATGCCACCCTGAGAGACCATTTAAAATGACACCACCGGTCTGCTACAGCAGCCTGTGTAAGGTGGTGCATGCACCCCTTACTTAGATATAGGTTCACTATATCTATCCTAAAGCTGTGCTTTGGGCTACTTGTAGTCCTGACCCCGAACAGCAATTCCACTGAAGATTTCCGGCCTACACTCCACGAGTGTTCCGTGGGCTGGTATTTGGTGATTCAGCTTGAGGTCCCTTCGCGACCCCTGGTCCTTTGGCCTGTGGGTCCCTGAGAAGGCAACTTTAACTTTCAGTGGGCTTCCCTGATTGCTCCAGACGTGCCCTGACTCTCCATCGCTTGGGGAGTCCCCAGGACCTTGCTGGTCCTCACAGAAGCATCTTTTCTCTAACCGCGTGGGTTGCAGTAGCCAAGGCTTGTTGGTGTTCAATCCAGACACTTACCCCCCCAGCACTCGACATACTTTGTGAGACAGCTCGAATCTGGACTGTGGTTGTCGCAGACAACTCCTGGTCTCTGTGGCTGCAGAGTCAAGCTTCACCTCTACGCACCTGAAGCACCCGACATCGGTGGGCATTCGATTGCTTCGCTCCAGGTCACTTGAAGTGACCCAGACTCTGTCCCCTTTGCTTTCAGGTTCTTCACATCTCCAATCCAGGCTTGGATCACACCGGACACTTTTCTTCTCCACAGCAGCAGTACTTTTTCGCATCACGCCATTGAAAACGACGAGGGTTTCCGACACCACTTGACCCCTATGCACCCGGCTCCTCTGGGATAGGTAACACGGGTACCTCGGCACTCTCAAGGGTGCTGGCCTTAGAACCTTCTATGTTTAGCTGGGTTTGCTTAAAGTCCTCTTCTAAGTATCCTTAATCTTTAAATTTCCAAAAGCGACTTTCCCATAGAGTTGTACGGAGCTCGCGTCTGTGTTCCCACACTGCACCCGTCCTCCGTGGGTCCCCTGTGTCACTACCTTGGGTGGTTCCTTGGGGTCCCAGCGATTCTACGTGCTCTAGGCACTGTGTCTAGTCAAGTCGTGGTTCTTATACCACTTTCTTAGT
The DNA here is from genome assembly GCA_963921515.1 of Calotriton arnoldi. Lineage (NCBI taxonomy): Eukaryota > Metazoa > Chordata > Amphibia > Caudata > Salamandridae > Calotriton > Calotriton arnoldi. The sequence goes on along the minus strand of CAWUFW010006694.1, from coordinate 691,683 downwards.
ATATGTTTCGGTCTCCCCCTGAAGCCCGCTGTGTATTGTGCTATTTACTGTCGTTCTAGTGATTTAATATTGTGTATCTTGTTCTCTAATCTCATAAAGAGGTTAGTAGAGAGTGTTTAGTAATAAATACATATATTTTATAAACACCTGGTGTGGTTCTCCTTTCATTTGGTCATCCAGGAGGTTATATATTGGTAAAACAAGCTGCTTTACATTCCTTCGAGACTTAGCCTGAAGGCTGCTCTCCATAGCTACCACTAGGATAGCTTTCAATAAAGGTTGTCTTTAACCTAATCATCAATAAGGGTCGTTTGGACTGGTGCAAGGTGCCCACTTTAATTAGTGGACAGCATATACCAGGCCAACTTCTCACAGTACCTCCAAGCCACCCTGTTCCCACGTTCTCTGCGGCTTTGTCAGACGCAGCCTTCTACGTTTTTTCCCCCACACGAGGTCCCCAATGAGACTCTCTATTGTATTAAAATACTTATATAAACGGAGTGCTGTAGTCTATATAGGCACCGGGGTAGTACGATAATTTTAATAACCGCGATACGCCCCATAGTGATAGCGGCTGATCAGCCCAGACGCGTATCGATCCTCTCAACCCTTCCACCACGTGACCGACGTTGAGGTCAAAGTAGGCAGCGCCCGTGTTTGCCAGGCGTATGTCCAGATACTGCGTCCCCTCTTCCTCCCACGGCAAGTCAATGTGCGGCCTATCCTCTGGCGGGATCACGGCCAATATACCCATTGGGACCACCCTGGACTTCTCAAGTTTAATATAAAGTCCTGAGAACTCACCGAAATCTCGCATTTCCGCCAGAAGTATTGGGACTGAGCATTCCGGGTGCGTCAAGTAGACTAGCGTATCGTCTGCATATAAAGAGACTATATGATTAGTCTTCCCCAGCCTGACTCCCCAACGATCCATCACAGTTCTCAGACGAGCGGCCAGTGGCTCCATATCAATTGCAAAAAGCAGGGGAGAAAGCGGGCATCCCTGACGGGTGCCCCTTCCAAGAATTAGTCACCCCCATACTGCCCTGCCTACCCGCACTCTGGCCGTGGGAGCTGCATAAAGTAGCTGTACCCATTGAAGATATTGCTCCCCCAGCCCTATTCTCCGAAGGACCTGCCACATATACGGCCACTCTACTGAGTCGAATGCTTGTTCGATATCTAACAGTGCTATGGCAGTATCAATTTCCAGCAGGCTAGGGGCATGCCACACATGCGCCAATCGTCTCAGGTTATACGTCGTATTTCTCCTGGGGATGAACCCCGCTTGGTCGGAATTAATAAGTTGTGTCATCTTCGGGAGGAGCCGTTCTGCCATTATCCCACTTAGTATTTTTACATCAATATTTAACAGCTATATTGGTCTGTAGGAGCTGGGCAGGTTGGGGTCCTTATCCTTTTTTAATATCATTGCGACGAGTGCTTCCCTCATAGTGGATGGAAGAGCACCTTTACCCAGTGCCTCGTTATAGACCTCTAGGAGTCTATCTACCAGGAGTGGGGCGAATTGTCTGTAAAACTCTGCTGGGAGCCCATCAAATCCCAGACTTTTAGCCAATTTGAGACAACCTATAACTCTGTTTAATTCATCTTTGGTAATCGGGGAGCTCAAAGTCTCCTGTTCCTCCGGCATCAAGCGGGGAGATCCATCGCATCTAGATAGGTTAGCATCGCCTCGAGGTCTGGCCCACAGCGTCTTGTGTACACCGCTTGTAGATGACTCGCCAGGGCCTCGGCTATCGCCAGTTGTGTGTATACTAATGTCCCGTTGTCGGCTCGTATCTGCATTATCTGTGCCACAGGTGTTTCTTACCTCACCAGTCGTGCCAATAATGTCCCCGTTTTATCCCCTTCCTTATCCTCTTCGGTGCTCAGGACGGCCCCCGGCCAGCCAACGTCACGGTGGGCATGTGCGGAGGACAGCCGGGGGCCGTCCGAAACACGCCCACTCATTTATTCTCCCGCACAGCGGGAGAATTCGCACAGCGTCGAAGGGGTTATACAGTCTCTGGCGATAGGTCGTATTAACATGTTTTTCTAACCTGCGGAGATCAGTCAGGAGGGCTTCCTTGGCCGCAGTCCACTCCTTCAGTTTTTGGGGGGCCGGGGCAATCTCACCCTCTAGTTTTCCCAAGTTAGCCTCGTGTGCTGCCACATCCTGCTCTAAATGACACCGTAGCACAATAATCCAGCCTACTGGAGGGTCTTGTTGTGGGTGTGTAGCATGAAAGCTGCTTTGAAGTGGGATCGTGCTCACGCCATAGATCTCGTAAGTGCATGCCCTGTAGCATACCTTGCAGTGCGTTAGTCATTTTCGGCTTAGTGTGGAATTGCGGTGGTTCCCGATCGAGTGAACCATCAATGACACAATTAATGTCCCCTGCCAGCATTATTGGTGCTCCCAGGTATGGTGATGCTGCCTCCAAAAGGTCAGTAAAAAGGAGGCATTATCATCATTCGGTGCATATACATTGATAATACACATTTCTGTTCCATCCAACCTCCCATTTAAAATGACGTACCTCGCTTCTGTATCAACTACGTGGTGTAGATGTTGGAACGGAATCCCCAGTGCCACCCATATGAGCGCCCCCCCTTGCAAACCCAGAATATGAAGTGGTATACAGTTGCGACCTCCATCGTTTCTGTAGGCACGCTATAGAATCTCCCCAGATATGAGTCTCCTGAAGACAGGCCACTGCTACCTTATATCTTTTCAAGTATGCGAATATACGCCTACACTTTTTAAAGGCAGCTATGCCTCAGACATTCAATGTGATCAACTTACTCGCGGTGGTCGCCATAGATTGCACACTTCATCTTCTCGGCCAACATGCTTCCATTCTATTCTAGCAAACGCGATCATTCTTATCCATGCATTCAGCATTGCAAATCATGTCCACTGACTCCTATGAAGGAAGGACCCCTTGAACCGTATCAAAACATTCCCAACATCCCCCTACCCCTTGGGCAATATCACATTTGCCTCCCCTTCTGAACATAACCCGGTGAAGGCATGTAGATGTCGCCCCATTTCCCTTTAAGGTATCCCAATCTTAGAACCTTATGAGAGGCAAAAAACTCACACTATTATCCAGAACCCTTCCCTTCCACCCTTCTCGAAGGTAGTGGCTGGTCAGCCGGTGAGGTGAGAGGACTAGCCTCCAGCTCCTCAAACAGGTACCCGCCTCTAGGGGGCATGCACCCACCATCTATTACAGTTTGTGTTGAAAACTCCATGTAGAATTGTCCTCCTTCCCCCCAACGCCATCTCTCCATTTGGTCTTACCAACTGTCTCAGTTCAGAGGGTACCTCTGGGTTGACCACTACATTTCTTGTACCTCCACCCCTTACCACCGTTAGTTTTCCGTATCCTCACTCTGGTTACTGTTCATGAGTCGGCCAGGGTAATGAGGCTCTTGATTCCGGTACAATATCCGAGGCCTGTAGAGTGCCATCTGGACAGACCCTGATTCGGCTGGGACTTCGGCTCTTGGTCCTGTCCTGTGACTGAGTCTGCTGGTGTCTGATCCTGGGTTGCCTTTGTGATCCGGATTTCCATGGTGTCACCGTGGAGGGTACCAAACAGGCACCGGGGGAGCCTCTTGAGTCCAGCCAGTCACTTGCTTCCCCCACTGAAAAGAAAAATAGCGCTTTACCGCCACTCTCGACCCTCAGCTTTGCCGGGAATAGGAGACTGTATTTAAGGTTCAAGTTTCTCATGCGTCGTTTTACCACCAGAAAGGATCATCGTTGTTCTTGTACTCGCTGCGTGTAATCTGGGTAAATGGAGATCTGGTGGCCCTCGTATGTCAGCGGGCCCCGGCTACGAGTGAGTTGCAGGATAGAGTCCAGGTTGCGGAAGTTAAGAAATCGAGCAATAAGAGCCCTGAGAGGCTCCCCCGGCTTCGGGGGGAGGGGGACTAATGTCTGTGTGCCATTTCCACTGTGAAGAACTTTGAGAGTTTCTTTGAGGCCATTGCAGCAACCAACCAGTCCTCCAAAAAGAGTTCTGCAGACGGTCCTTCTGCCTTCTCATGAAATCCAACAAAGCGACGATTGTTCCTCCGCGATCTTCCTTCCCCGTCTTCCGCATGATCGTCTAGGGGCACCACACTATTCTGGAGGTTGATTACCGTTTCCCTAAGAGTGTGTAGCTCCATTTGTAATGTGCCTACCGTCTGCTCAGTGGTGGTAACCCTGTCTGAGACTTTTCTTGGATGATATCGGAGCAAATTTCCGTCTATGGCGACAGAGTCAATTTTATGTATCATCTCGTCTCTCGTGGCATGAATAGCCATGAGCACCTTCGTTATGTAGGGGGGGCCGATCAGTACTTTGTGCCATCTCGTCTATACTTGTGGCCAGGGTCGCCGTCTGTGCCCCTTGGTCCAGCGGTTGCGCATAGTTGGAGATCTTATTTGCCTGAGCTGCCTTGCCACCTTTCTCTTTTACCATGGTTGCGTTTTGGGCTCCTTGCTTTTCTGGGGAATTGTTATCATGTTTGTTATATAGGGGTCTGGGCCAGGTTTCTCTTGTTGGGAGCCCTTGTCTACCTTTCACCTGGTCTTGCCTAGGCTTCCTCCACCATCCCCAAGTCTTAGGGCAGTCGATGTTTCCTCGTTTTCACATATTACTGCTAGCTCTCTTCCTCCAGGTCAGGAGGGCGAGGTGGTCTCACCCCCTGCCCAGCACTGGGTAGAGATGCCTCTTTATGAGTATAAGTATTGCTGCACAGATCTGTCCCGGGGTGTCTCACCTCCTCCTGCGGTGTACTGCTCCTTGAGTCTTGTGTCTATGCGACCAGGCCTCTACAGGATATACCAGTTATTTGTTGGGCTTCCCCCATGATTCCCATTTACGGTTCGTCTTCGGCTGTCGCAACTATCTGGTTGCGGTATGCTCCGAGTTTGGCATGAGCCTCTGGTGCTTTTTATGGCTCTTGTCTATGGCCCTAGAATTCAGACTTTGGTGGTCCTGATTGTCTTCAAGAGGTCCGCTATTCTGGCCGGCCGCGAGACCCCCTCCTCCACCTGCAGCCTCTTCTTCTGCTTAATCTAGGTGTTGGCCGCTTCTGCTCCCCCTCCAGCACGCCGCACACCATCCTCCAATTATGCGCTAACATTCTTTGTGTTTTGAGGTCTTATGTCTGTCCTGTTAGGGCCTCTCGTGGTTCCTTGCACCCCTCGGTTTGACTGCCTGCTATGGAGTGAAAGTGGGTCCGCGTCGGTCCCTACCGCCCAGTTGCGTTACTTTCTTCTCAGGCCTCACCTCTTCAACACGGTCTGCAGCTGGCCGCCCCTCTCAGCAATTGCACCTGCTGTAAGGTATACGCTGTCTTCTCTCACCCTCTCAGGCTCCGCTCGTTACTGGCGGGGTGGTCTTCCTTCACTTGCAGCCGCCGCTCATACCTTCTCGCCGCACCGCCACGAAAGGCCACAATCGATCAATGCAGGTGACGGGCAGGACTCCGGCACATCTCCGCTAGTCCCATTTGCCGATCTCATCATTGTTTCCTCCACGTACGGGCCTCTTACAATCGCAGCAAGATGGCCTCCGCTCTCTGCATCTTGAGTCCCCTTCCAGGCAGCGATTTTGATCCTCGGTGTCTGGTTACTGGATGGCGCCTGGGTAGGCGAGGAGTGTCCGCTGTCCGCGATCACCGTAGGTTACTGTTTTCCACAGCCAGGATGTTTCCGGATAGTGAGATGGCGGGAGCTCCTGGGAAGCAGGTCTACTCTGCTATCTTGCTTGGCCACACCTTTAACACCTTTTTTTGTCATAGGAAATTTAGTTTAATTACTTGCTGTAAAATTCAAGTTAAAATGATGAAGAAAGCTCTCCAAGTAGTTGAAATGTAGATTAAGTTTAATGTAGTAAAAGGATCCCATCCATCCAGCAGCCAGCGTCAGATGCAACTGACAGTATTCAACAGCATCACCACATCCCCAGGTTCTATCACCATGGTGCAGCTTCAAGCATACACAGGATGAAAACAGAACTGTGCTGATGTAAAAAACAGGTAATTACACAATACTACACACCTTCCCCCTTTACACTAAACTAAAGGAAGGTCGAGCCAAACACAAAACAGATATACATTATAACAAGAAGTATTCAAAAATTTGAAATGTAAAACATAACTATTAATAAAACATACATACTACATCTGATAGTCATCAAATTTCACCGGTAGTCTGGCCATTCTTTTGTCTTTTGGATTATTACTATTTTTACTTTCCTCTGCAATGTTTGTAGGAGAAACATGCGAAGCAGAATCACCCACATCAACCTTTAACTTACTATTCTTAATGATGACAACCCTGTTTAAGTTCCAAATGCGTGAGTCTTCAGTTTTGATTGCATTAGTTAACGCCTTAATTACTCTTTGAGGTTTTTGAAACACGTTCGAAGTCTTCCTGCCAAGTGGAGCTCTTATCATAACCGAATCACCTACCCTGAAGGGAGTGACTTTCACAGCTTTTCTTAGATCATAGCGAACCTTGCGTGCTTTGATTTTTTGACTCTCCTTTAATCTCCAATCATCACCAGAGACTTGCTCACCTCTTTTGGATTCAGCATCATTGATCCAGAACGGTACAACCAATGTGCTGGCACACCTACCTTTAAGTAACTCAAAAGGGTGCGACCTGTAATGGCATGAGGGGATATTCTGTATATTTCAACCTTTCTGACAATTTCTTCCTTCCAATCTAGGCAATTCTGTTTGGCCAAGTTAATTGTTTCCTTCAAAACACGGTTGAAGCGTTCCACCATACCATTACTTTCTGGGTGATATAGTGCGCACCTCTTATGTTTGATTGAACACCTCAATAAAAATTCCTCCATTTCATTAGAAACTAATTGTGTTCCATTATCAGTTAATATGGCTCCTGGTAAGCCTTCTCTGCCAAAGATTTCCCTGAGAAACCCTATGACTTGTTTTGTATCAATGCCTCTTGTGATTTTAATTTCTGGCCATCTGGAATATAAATCGACCAACACAAAGACATAATTTTCACAACCATTCCCACGAATAGGCCCCAGTATGTCAAAAGCAAACTCTTCCCATGGCTTTTTTGGACGTTCTCTAATGACCATGGGCTGAACTCTGGGCTTCTGACATCTCTCACTCATGCAACATGGTATGCAATCTCTTACAAGACGTTCCACTTGCAAGTCCATGCCCGGCCACCAGTAAGAAAGTCTGAGCCTCTCTTTAGTTTTAGACATCCCTTGATGTCCTTCATGGGCTATCTCAAGAAGTTCTTGACGAAGGGCACTTGGGGGAACTAACCTGGTGCCTCTAAAGATAAGACCATCACTCTCAGATAATTCATCCTTAACCAACCAAAACTTTTCACACACACCTTTCACTTTATTGTTCCATCCTTTCTTGAGCAATGCGGTTAACTCAAGAAATTCTTTATCAACAGCACTCTCTTCACGCCATCTGCTTTCTTTCATCCCACTACTCTCAACGGCACAAACCCATTCTTTCAAATCATGCTCTTCTGAATAAGTGGTATCATCATTTTGGACCACCAGCCTAGAAAGCGTATCAGCAACATTGTTCTTAGCACCAGGTAAATATTCGACCTTAAAATTGTATCCCTGAAGAGCTACTACCCACTTGGAAATTCTTCCAGAAATGGCATCAATTATTTTCTTGTTGAAAATTTGACATAGTGGCTTGTGATCAGTGCGAACCTCAAATTTCAATCCCCACAGAAGATTCTTAAGTTTCTTCACAGCCCAGTGAACAGCTAAGGCCTCTCTTTCGATAACAGAGTAACGCAGTTCTGCACCTCTTAAGCTACGTGACAAGAACAAAATAACATTCTCAGTGTCCCCATCTCTCTGTTGTAAAACCGCTCCTAGGCCCTTCATACTGGCATCAGTAAAAAGAACTGCCCTTTTAGTGGGATCGAAACTTTTTAGCTTTGGAGTTTCCTTAAGCATTGCCTTGATCGTGTTGAAGTCCTTTTCACAATCCTCCGACCAAATGAACTCCACACCTTTACATAACAACTTACGCATATTCAAGCACATTCCAGCAAAATTTTTCATAAATTTACTGTAATATTCTGACATTCCAAGAAATTTCAGTAGCTCCTCTTTGTTGGTGGGAGACGCAAGATTTTGAATAGTACAAACCAGTTCAGCCTTGGGTTGAACACCTTGACCCGAGATGGTGTGTCCTAGATAATCTATGGATGACTTTTTGAACTTGCATTTGTCAATTCTTACTGTCAAATTGAAATCTTGAAATCTCTTAAAAACCTCTCTGAGTATGGCATCATGTTCAACTTCATTCTTTCCAAAGACAAGAACATCATCCTGGTAAATTTTCACCCCCACTACACCTTCCAAGACTTTTTCTAGAGCTCTCTGAAACACAGATGCCGCTGACACCAGTCCAAACGGCAATCTGACAAATCTGTAAGTCCCATAGGGCGTAATGAATGCAGTTAAGTCTTTAGACATATAATCCAGTTTTATCTGATGATAAGCAGACTTTAAGTCTACAGTTGAGAAAACATTGGCCCCTTGTAAGAGCATCAACATATCTGAAATTTTTGGAAGCGGATATTTGTCTACTATGACCTGCTTGTTTAGTTCTCTCAAGTCGATGCATAAACGAAGGCTACCATTCGATTTACGAGCGGCTACTACTGGGGCCAACCACCTAGTCCCTTCTACCTCTTCAATTATGCTATCACTTTTAAGTTTCTCCAGGTCCCTTTTCATATCATCCCTCACCGCTAAGGGTACACTACGAACTTTACCAGCTTTGGGTATAGCTCCAGGAATAAGCCTTATTTTATGAGCATAACCACGTAAACATCCTAACTCATCTTTAAAGACATTTGGAAACTCACTCTTAAGAAGAGTGGTGAAAACACAATCAACATTCTGAGCCAATACAACATTAGGTTGGAAACCCTCTTTTAGAATTATGGGTGGATCTGAGTTCGGGTCTAACATAACACCAAGATCTCTCTGGTGAAACCAGCTCAGAATGCTGTCACCTTTATGTGAGACATAGATTTTCCCTGAAACATATCTGCCTTTATATTCTATCAATCCTGAGAAGTAACCTAGTCATTTTATGGGTTCGCCCCCATAGGCGCTGGGTTTAATGTCTGCTTTTAACAATTTTACAGACTTGACAAGTTTACTCATAAAAAATTGTTTTGAAACTATGGTTATTTTAGCTCCCGAATCGAACAACACTTTGGTAGTCTCACCTTCCACACTTATATCATCCAGAGGCCCCCTTTTTTGATTATCAAAAACTTGTGATACAATTTGACCACAATAAAAATCAGCCTCATCATCACTTTCACTGCTGCTGTTCGCAATAGCAAGAACTTTCTCCTTGTTTTTCTTGACATTGCAAGCTGAGGTATAGTGACCTGTCTTTTTACAATTCGAACAAGTTGATTTTAGCCCTGGGCATTTCTTATCATTCGCCAAATGATTCTCACTCCCACATCTATAACACCTAAGTTTTACATCCCTCACAGTTTTCTTCTGAGCCTTCACAAAAGTATTTCTTTTAAAATCTTTACCTTTTGTACTCACTTTTACAGAATGAACACTGTTATCTTTGTTTTCACGCTTAGAGATTATATCAACACATTTCGAAGAGTGTTCAATTTGCTTAGCAATAGATATAACTTCCTCAAGCGGAGGTTCATCCTTTTGCCACAATTCATTCCTAACCTTCTCAACATTGCACCCCAACATAAATTGATCCCTAATTCTTTCATCAAGAAGAGCCCCAAATTTACATGAGGATGCTAATTTCCTAAGGCGGTGACATAATTCTCAACAGATTCTCCATCATTTTGTATCCTCCTACCAAGGTGATATCGTTTTAGAATAGTGCTGACCTTAGGTAAATAGTGCTTATCAAGTTTTAAAATACAAATTTCATATTCATTTAAAGTTCCATCATCAACATCAGGTAGATGATCAAACACTTCTTGTCCCTCAGAGCCGAGACAATGAAGAAGAAGCGCAGATCTTCTTTCAGCACTAAGATTAGTGCCACACACCCTGGCGTATCTCTCGAACACTTTCTTCCACTTTTGCCATTTAATTGCTGGATCACCAGGTGAGGAAAGAAAGAATGGGGGAGTTGCTACATTTTGCATGGTGGAGCACAGCACCCCAAATCACAAAAGAATAAAATGATGACCAGGAATAAAGTGAAGGTTAGCCCGTGCTGAACACAATTCCAAAAAACATAAAGTTAAGAACACAGCAAGTATATCTCTGTCTTATCACAGTAAAATTATCAAAATCATTGAACTAAACATAAATGAATAATATAAAATCAGCAAAAATTATAAGTTATTATAGTTGTTTAAAATCATCCTTGAAAAATTAACCAGAAAATGAAAATGAGGAGTAAGAATTGATGAAAGCGAACATAAAAGGTTGTTGATGTATCAATGATGAAAGACCACAAGATGGTGCTGATGCATTGAAACAAGTCTTCGTATTGAATCCACACGTAGAAGTAGATGAAGTTGAAAGTCGTGTAAGTTAATTGAAACCAGCAGTCAAGTTTATGAAAACAAATGAGCACCTACTTGAATGTCTCAAAGTTCCAATTATTCGCCTCGAAGAAGAAAACACCAAAAATTATTCCACAGCGTGAATATCGGCACCGATGGATTGTTGAATATTTTGAGAAAATCAAAATGTCCGTCACGTTACGTGCGCAACGTAAAAAAACGTAACGTGGCGTGATGATGTATTGACACAAAAGAGTTTCCTGACGAGGAATGTTGCTAGGAGAGTCCGAGCGTTCGTGTGTCCAGGATACAAGGTGATGAACACACGAGACGAATGTAAGTCGTTTGGTAGTTTGAAATTTTAATAAATGCAAATGCTCCAAATGTAACTCCACACGCTCGCTGACCCAAAAAAACGTGTTCTGGTAAGCCAAATTAACCTTAAGGATGTGAGAAATCAGGGACTCTCCAGCAGAGAAATCAGAGACAACCACGCAAATGATGAAGTACTAGCAAAAAAAAAATGACATAAGCTCAATATAACATCAATTTGCCCTGCGCAGTCTCAACTGATATGTCCCTGCGTTGTGCAGTCCCAGTTGATAAGTAGCAAATAGATTAGCGCCTCGCAGAGATCACGAAGGTGATGAAGCACTAAATTTTCCTTTTCAAAGAAAGAAAAATTGTCCATGAATCATCTCCAAAATTGTAGTCTTGCTCAGTGGTAATTTCCTCACAAATAACATTTATGAAATAAAAGAGCCCGCACCGGAGTCTCCCAACCACAAAAAAATAAAGAGGGTGAGACGTGCGGCGGTTGCTCTAAAATATGAGCTCACACAGGGACCTTCAAATCATGAAATTAGTATAAGGTGTGTGTGGACTAAGCTCAATTTAATGTCAATTGTCTTAACAATAAAGAAAATGTACTCTCATCCAATGAGTTGACATGAAGAGTTTCTTCTTTTTCTTTTTTTTTATCGAATCCAAATTTATGAAGAAAGATGAAGATATTGTTGTTGGATGTTGAGATCCAGTTCCTTTTGCATGGGTTTTAACCGCAGCTCGTCGCCAGTGTAAAATTCAAGTTAAAATGATGAAGAAAGCTCTCCAAGTAGTTGAAATGTAGATTAAGTTTAATGTAGTAAAGGATCCCATCCATCCAGCAGCCAGCGTCAGATGCAACTGACAGTATTCAACAGCATCACCACATCCCCAGGTTCTATCACCATGGTGCAGCTTCAAGCATACACAGGATGAATAGAGAACTGTGCTGATGTGAAACATAGGTAATTACACAATACTACACTTGCAAGCAAGTCCTGCTGGACGGCCAGTAGGGTTGAGTCAGAGTAAGTCAAATTTAAAGCATTGTGTGAATGTTTGAAGATGGGAAGATGTAAAGATGGTGAAATATGTCAGTGGGGAATCTGCAGTAACATGATTTTAATAGGACAATGCCCAGAGCACACACATCACTAGGAACACAAGTGTGCCTATCTGCAGGTGTCATTTTGTATTTACTTTGTATTTCAAAGAAGGAAGAGGGGACGAGGAGCTGATAAGACTAAGACACTGTAGGCTGCAGAAAAGCAGGTGCTGCAAAATTGTCAAGATCAGGAATATCGGTGTATTATCTCTCGAAAGGGTTCAATGTCAGCTTCTCCGCAAACAGTCTCCCGAATCTGGGTTCTAACGAAAGTTAAGAAACACAAAAATGTCCCACATTATACAGTTATGACTTTGATGCTGTGATGAATAGTAGATATGTCACACATCTTCTTGTATTACGTTTCATACTTTGTAAGATAATGTTGCTAGCTAGGTGTTGTTTCTAAAGTTTCAGAGCCCAGCTATTAACTCATCTGTATGTCGAGGTCCAGGCCATTTCTCTAAAGCATAGTACCCCAATTTCAACTTGATAGATAGCAGACTTTAGCAGTCTCTACATGGCCAGACAGTCGACCAAACAGGGCATCCACAGATGCAACAACATATAGCACTTGCACAGAAGTGGCAACCTTCAAAACTTCTTTCTACAGTTCCCTATCCTCAGGTTGCAGGCATGCTCTCCTTATACTATATGTACCCTGCATGAAACCTTGTATTTCATCAATTGGTTTTTCTCTCTCCTTCCTTTCTATCACATGGCCCTCTCCTACCCACATCCTCCGCATGCATTATTATTTCTGAGTGGAACTTACTCTGTTTACCTAACCCTCTACTACATATCTTACAAATGACTATGCTCCCTCCTGAATCACACGTTCTCCATCTGTGTAACCATTCCTTACAATCTAACTATAGCTGACCTCTACTCATCGCACCTGCATTTACATGAATTTGCACTATTGACCACCCCTAACTCCTAATACTGTTAATCTGCCATGAAGATAGTGGAGAAAATGCATGGAACAGATTTCCTGAGAGGACACTCCTAATCCCAATAACCAACAATAGCTAATGACCCCTGGACTAACCCCTCATAATGGGGTCTGGAGTTGGTATTCTGCCCACTATAAAGTGCTTCTGTGCCTCGTCGGGGGTATTAGGCCCTATATAGATACAATTACAATACAGAACAAAGACACTCATTGGACAGATACTATAGTATAGTAAAGATACTAGAGAACCCATTGTGAAAACTGCTGCATGCGTTTTTGATATGAGCATGCCACCGGGCCACGGAAGCCCAGTTATAGGCACTTTAATGCCACTCATGACCTAAGGACTCCACATGTATATTGGGTATTGGAATCTCTGATTTGGAATTTTAGGCATTGTGGTTGCTTAGATCACAGGAAAGAAATGGAGCTCTGATACTCCATCATCCGTGTCGCATTTTCGCGTTTTACCAACATATGCATCCACACCTATTCGTTTACTGGTCCACCCACACACATGTGAGCTTGTGTGTTTAGTTGGGTGTATTGACCTGGCCTTAGGTAATAATCCCAACCAGTGCTACTCTTTTCTGAACCAGGGTTGAATGCAAATCCACATTCCCATGCTCCTTTGATGTTTCTGACAAGGTAACTTTGAAAGTTGTTACAACTCTCTGTCACTTATTATGTGGAAAACCACACAGTATAAATGTATCCAGGAAGCAGTGGAAAAACACACACAATACAATAACACATGTCATATAAACACTTGGCATGACATCACTAATTTGCATTATGCAGAATACGTTTATGCACTGACTGTACTACACTCCCCAGCATGCACAGACGATGAAATGGCTGAGCAGTGACCAATGCAGAGAGATAGTTCACTTGCTTTACACCTTGCATCAGTAATGGAAAAATAATGAAGAACCTGGACCGTGATCTGGGAAACGGTTAAATCATTTGTGCTTTCCCTTAACATTTGTATTCCCTTTTGTTTGCTCGGATGAGATCAGTTCTTCATAATCATCAGTACTGGGAGTTCAATGTACTGCAGGTTGGCTATCCATAGTCATAGTTCACAAAAAAGCATGTTTACTTGGCAGCTGCCAAATCACATGGAATGTATAGCATGTGGCAGGACAGGCGGGAGTGACCCCCACATCTCCCCCCATCCCAAAGGCAAACAAGGAACAATGTTCAAACAGGATCTCAGTCCTAAAGTCCGCTGTTAAAGCTCAGATAACATGGACTCGTCAGTTAGCATGTGCTACAGGGAGGGGCACAGATGTGTTTGCAGGCTTCTATCTGACTTTAACCCTTAATTGAAGGTGCCCCCCTCAGGCTTGTGTCTCTGTCTGTTGGCTTGTGCCTTTGCCCAGTTTATCAAAACACTAAGAAGAGCGGGGGAGTCAGGAAGAGACAAGGAAGGGAGCAAGAGAAACAGCAAGCGAAGAAAGAGGACAAAGATAAGGAGAGGCAGACACAGTCAGAGAAAGGCAGAGGAAAAGGGGAGAGGAATAGAGGGGCAGAGAATGTGGCAGGTGACAGACAGAAAGAGATGGGAAGAGAACGATATTAAAAGAGAGAAAGAAAGAGAGGCTCAAATATACAAAGGCAGAAAACTAAACCAATTCGCTTCAGGAGCCAGGAGCAGTGAAGTCTGACAGTCAGTTTATATATTTTCTGGCTAAAAATGGTGCCCCAAAAGAAATTCAAAAAAACAAACAGTGTGATAGTAGTTACATTCTGTATTGCTTAATTGGTCACAAGCAGGCTGCATTTTAAAATATATTACAGTTTAAAGTATCTATTGTAGAGAACTGTGTGTGCCCAGTATGTTCTACTCGGTGATAGCAGTGGCACACTTGTGCTCATTAATATATGTTAACACATACAAATAGTGACAGGTGATTTTGCCCATCATTCATTTAGCAACACTGAAACTAGTAAAGCTCTTCAGAGGAATCCTGTGTCATGTAAGTGACGTCAATTGTGTAGTATTAACTTGACTTTAAAGCAGCATTTCTTTGTCTGATTGCTATCAATAAGCTGAAGTTAAGGGCTGTGTACACGATATACAATGTGGGTGGGTTCATAACACTCCTAATGTGAGACATGGAGCCATGTGATGAATAGCTGAAATCGGCCACATTGTGCAAAGGGATATTGTTGGAGATGTGTTACTAACACACATGAGATACGCGTTTCTATGGAAACTTGAGTTTGTACCAAACGTACACTCCCTAATCCTGTTTTTTGTAGCTATTTTGACAGCGTGCAGCTGTGGGAGTAATCCAGTAATCCTGGTCCCTGGGATCTTACGGCCAGTGTACCGTGTGTATCCCTTTCTTTCCATTTTTCATTTTTTCTTGTAGGGACACTTCCCTTTCATACATACACATATACCTTTTCAAGAGACACACCCTTCTAGACACTCACAACATGGCTGAAACAGCAGGCCTCACTTTTGATGAGGAAGAAATCGACAGGATCTTGGCGGCCCTTAATCCCTTTGAGGGACTCAGCAGCACTGATCCAGGTCCGAGCAATGCGGATTGGGATGAGTTGGCAAACCTAAGGAGAACCCAGATAAAGACTGCTTTGCATGGTCTACTAATGACAGAATACCTGAGGGCCAATGCGGCACCTCAAGGCCTAATAGTTCGTAATGAACCGTTTATATTTCAGCAAGATAAATCCTTCAAAAGGATTGGTCACTAATATCGTGGCACTGCACAAGGGATTGGCTGGTGCTTATCATAAAGACAGCCACCCGTCTGGCTCAAGAACTCAAGATTGACATACAAAAACTCGAGGTCCAACTGAAGAGTTATCAATCAACCACTGTTTTGAAGAAAGGTTGGACGAACTCAATCAACAGATGAGTGAGTACGAAATTTCATTAAAACAGAACAAGTATAAGAAACTGAAAAAGGACACTGCAGCCTTCAATCACGAGCGCGTCTATCCCTACACACGGGATGATTATGTGATAAGAAAAACCAACAGCGACCAAGGGTCAGACAGTGACTTATCTGATGCAGGCTCAAGTGATTCGTATTCAAGCCGAGGCAGTAACCCGAGGAACCAGAGAGGAGGAGTACAACATCAGAGACCCTACAGACCAAGAGGAAGAGTTTGGGACCATTACCAAGGACCACCAGGCTACACGTACTACCCTTATGGCCCGCCAC
The DNA here is from genome assembly GCA_963921515.1 of Calotriton arnoldi. Taxonomy (NCBI): domain Eukaryota; kingdom Metazoa; phylum Chordata; class Amphibia; order Caudata; family Salamandridae; genus Calotriton; species Calotriton arnoldi. The sequence goes on along the minus strand of CAWUFW010006694.1, from coordinate 675,548 downwards.
CAATGGGGGGACCTTTCCAACACTGGAACCCACCACATCAAGATTTCAACTATTATGGACCACCTTCTTTTTTAGGAGCACGCCCTGGACCACCGAGAGGAAGGAACCGGAGAGGCAACCAGGTCCACTGGAGCAACGATCCAGGGGACGTAGCGAAGTATCAACGAGGAGCATGACAGCGACAGCGAACCAACCATCAACCAGCAGGAGGGACAACTAGTGGTCAATTTGACCGAATATATACTCACTGAAACACAAAAAAATGTTCTGGAAAAAGGCCTTGGCTTTGTCCCCACCAACAAGTTGGACAAATTTAAACTCTGCCTGGAAATGAAGGAGTTTATACGAAAGCTTAAACTACGGGCTTTTTTGCTAATCAAGAAACAAGTGAGACAACAGAGGAACAGACCCCGGACACTGGGTTACGACTCAAGTCCACATTCACCCCTATGGATGTTGCATTACCGGTTGAGTTACTTGCTTTCGAAAAAGCTGTAATGGAGGAACTGATGAACATACCGAATGAGGGTACGAAAACATTCCAGAATATCACACGATTAGAAAAAGAGGCATTACAACAACTAGCTGACAACACCGACTTGGTTATAAAACCCGCTGATAAAGGGGGTGCCATTGTCATTCAAACTAAACATAACTATGACACCGAATGTAGGAAACTACTGGATGACCGACGGAACTACGAGATCCTCCATGTTGACCCAACGGAGGAGATCCGGGTACGGATTATGGGGATGGTTGAAGAAGCCATGGCACATGACTGGGTGTCAAGAAAGGAGGCGGACTTCCTTACTCAGAAGTCACCAAGGACACCGTATTTTTATACTATTCCCAAAATCCACAAGGAGTTAGAATACCCCCCGGCCGCCCGATTGTGTCCGGGATCGGTTCCGTACTAGAACCCCTTTCTAAGTTTGCTGACGCATTCCTGCGGCCTCTAGTCCAGACAACAGACACCTATCTTAAAGACACCAAGGCCGTGTTACAACTTATTAAAGATCTCCCTTTTGACCCAGAGCAACACCTCCTGCTGGGTCTTGATGTTGAAAGTTTGTATACTAGCTTGCCTCACGATGAAACCCTGGACATTATAGAGGAAGTACTATTCTCCACTACGTGGGATTACCATACACCCCGCAATATGGTGATGGAATGCATCTCTTTGGCCCTGAAAAAGAATTTTTTCTTGTATGAGGGGTACATTACCTGCAAAAGCATGGGACCAGCATGGGGAGCACCTTCGCTCCCAGTTTAGCTGGTCTCTATGTACACCACTTAGAAACCAACAAGATACTCCATCAATACAATCCGTTCCATGACAATATTGTCATTTGGAAACGCTACATCGATGATGTACTGGTGATATGGAAAGGTGACCCTGAATCCATTGGATTATTCATGATGTGGCTTAACCAGCAAAACCCTTTTTTAAAATTCACGCATACTTTTTCCAAGGCGAATCTGGTGTTCCTTGATCTGAATATCTATTCAGACGATGGGAAGCTCAAAACTATTACACATTTTAAACCAACGGCTAAAAATTGCCTATTACAATATAATAGTTTCCATCCCAGACACCTTAGGGATAATCTTCCCTACGGTCAGTTCCTCCGTCTTCGAAGAAACTGTTCTGAGCTTACAGATTTCAAGAGACAAGCCTCAGATTTGGAGAACAAATTGCTGACACGTAATTATCCAGAACGGATTGTGAAGAGAGGGTTGAAACGGGCAAGAAATAATAACAGAGACGCGCTTTTGGAAAATCGCGTTCCTAAAGAACAGGAAACAAGACCCATTTGCGTAACCACCTTTAACACCCACTCCCACCTAGTATCCAAAATAGTAAATAGACACTGGAGATTTTTGAATTGCGGAAGTCTCACTTTTCCAAAACCCATGTTCTCCCACAAGAGAGGCAGAAATCTGAAGGACATCTTGGTCCATACAAGACCGCGCGTGAAACCAATAAAGAATTTGACCACCACCATCCTTCCACCTGTACAGGGTCACTACCCGTGTGGTAACTGTAGTACATGCAATCTTACGAAAAAAGTAAGAACATCCAGTTCACCAATGGTACAGTTTGGGAACAAAGAGGATTCACAAACTGCAACAGCAGGAATGTGATATATATGATTACTTGTCCATGTAGACAAGAATACATCGGGATGACATCTAGACCAATAAAGATCCGTATTGGCGAGCACAAGAGTAATGTTCGCTGTAAAAAGAGCACTACAAAGATGGCAAGCCACTACCTAACCATGTCACACAGCGTGGATGACTTAAAATGGACTGTGATCGAACAACTCCACAACGAAAATGGCCTGCTGGAAAAGGAACAACGTTGGGTGTTCCGTTTGGGCACCTACCTAACTGGTCTGAGCGACGATATTCCTTGGGCTCAACTGTCCTAAACCCACATCTAAGAGAACCCTAATGAAGAGATGACCATATCATCGATGCACCCCTATACTAGTTCATGCCGTTTTGGGAACCTCCGTGGTAGATGGCCTACCCTTCCTTTCTCTTTTCCCTCATTTTTCTCTTCCCTCTTTTTCTTTATTTTATATAAGCTTATTTATCTCAAAGGTAGTTAAGAAAAGCAAGAAGTAGTGTCTGTATTCCTGGAGCCATATGTACTCCTGATTCATCCTTCACATTCTGTGGACATTAATACGAATCTGGGCTAACCATCATGGAATTTTAATGTGAATATGTGTCTTTTGCCTCTTTCTAAAAAAACATGGTTAGACCTTGGTACCATCAATATACTTATTAATTTTTTTCCCACTAATATGCTAGTGGTAACAGCACTCTTTACACCTGTTATGCGTACCCCTTTGGGGTTTTAGCGTCCAACTACACTCGTAACTTATCCCTAATTGATTTAGAATTCTGAATTACTATTCAGTTTTACGATGCTCCCTTTTTTTACAATATTTGTATTATCTTTATTTAGGAGAGATCTTGAACGTCGTCGCGGCCAATATATCGATATTCTTATTAAATCACTCCCAACTCCACCCCAAATTGTCTACGACCTCAGTGGGTGTGTGTCTTGTTTATCTACATGCTTTCCTGACTCCTCCGCTCTATTTTTATTGTTTAGCGGTCACAGGAAGTGAATGGTTATCCATATCCGGATACCTACGAACTCCAGGGCAGGTACATGCATTACCGCTCTAGTCTTTTTGACTTATCAGTCACAGGAAATGAACGGTCATCCACATCCGGTTCCTTCCGGTGGTCTGATGCAGGTGCATCCATTTGTGTATAATAAAATACCAATTAACGTCCGCATAAATAGGGCGCCTCTCGCGGTTCTCCTTACACAACGGAGCCGCGGGTTGGCGATTGAGTGAGGTGTTGCTGACTTCTATGTAAGTACGGCATAGCCGCGAAGGGCATCAATGACACTAGGTGTCTCGAGAATTTTCCCTCGCATCACTGGCTCTGAATTCCAAATTTTCCCCCTTTTTTTCCCTCTTTCTCTTTTCCTTTTTACCAAACAGAATACAGTGGCAACAACCTTCCCACCCGTTCAGAAGGCTCATGGAGCATTATCTCCTATATATTCCAGTATGTACCAGCCTATGGATATTCTTTCTAGTTACTCCTATCTCTGATATAGAGAGTGTGTTTTCTGTTTTGTGTGTGTATGTTTTGTTTTTCCCGTTTTTCCTAAACAGGTCACAGCACTTGTTTTTCGAGTTACAACTAAAGCTAATGATACCATGATCACTTTTGTATTTACAGGCGTTAATGTGTTTGCGCTTTTGGGAGGCGCAATTGTGTAACTAACCATGCTCTCTCTTTTACAGATTTACATTTTGAGATACTGATTGGGTAATATAAAGTGCATGATTGTTGCATTTTTATCGTTTTGTATATAGCACACTTTTTCTATTACGCATTGATAGCAACATAGTGAGCACTGAAGGGATCATTCCTAGTCCTGATGAAGAAGCCTTGATGCTTGAAACATGTTGACTTGATCAGGAGTATCCGCACATTACACGCAGGACATCTCCGAACCACTTTTTAATAGCACCAGCCTCCACGACGTATTAAAATTTCTAAGTCTACGAGGCCAGGTCCTTTTTAATTCACTACTTTGCATTCACTTCTGACCCTTCCTCTCACTACCCCTACACCACACATAATTTTGTAATAACAGTGCTCCCGCGTAGTCGCTGGTCGTAGCACGCCCCGTCCACAGCGGGGCGGGAAGACCCCTATGATGAAGCATGACACCAAGGGCCCTTTTGGTGTGTGAGGGGTATTTAAACAAACACTGCGTGCGTCCTGTCATAACAGGAAACACACCCTTATGAACCTTTCTCGGGGTGGATCCCTATGTTTTGCATTAATATATGTTAACACATACAAATAGTGACAGGTGATTTTGCCCATCATTCATTTAGCAACACTGAAACTAGTAAAGCTCTTCAGAGGAATCCTGTGTCATGTAAGTGACGTCAATTGTGTAGTATTAACTTGACTTTAAAGCAGCATTTCTTTGTCTGATTGCTATCAATAAGCTGAAGTTAAGGGCTGTGTACACGATATACAATGTGGGTGGGTTCATAACACTCCTAATGTGAGACATGGAGCCATGTGATGAATAGCTGAAATCGGCCACATTGTGCAAAGGGATATTGTTGGAGATGTGTTACTAACACACATGAGATACGCGTTTCTATGGAAACTTGAGTTTGTACCAAACGTACACATTAAATTATTGGTAAAATACCATGTATAGCATAGAGCAGCTGCTTGCAAAGAAATTCCTGGGACTGACTCATAAAAATAAGCTAAATGTAAAATGTTTAGTACTTGATCAGCTGGACCAAAACATAGCAAGTCGGGGAATGATGTACAAACGCAAATTCTCAAACTCCTGGCACACAAAAGTAGATTGACTTAGATGTAATACTTAACATAACACATAACGAGGCATATTCTCAAGGAGCTATCGCCGAGTTATCGGCACTTTATCGCAGCCAAAGTCATGATAAATTTATCGCCCCATTCACAAGCTGGTGCTAACAGCCGATACCACCAGTTTTCGTGCGAAAGCATCCGCAAAAAACATCGCCACAGATGACCCCGGCAACTATCGCTAATGAGATGCAGAGTAGGCGTTCCCGAGCAAAATGCCGCGACAACACCACACCTCAACATTCTCAACGACCAGCCACATCGGCGATAAGACCACAAAACAGGCGATAAGGCGCGTTAGCAGCAGGAAATTAACACCTGCTCTGACCTGGTGTAAAGTCGGACGACAACCTGCACCATCAAAGGGAGCCCAGCGCAGAGCCACACATGCAGAACAACAGATGCCATGGAGCCACTCACCATGCATCCCAGAGCCCCGAGAGGGCAACAACACCCACCGCCACCACCTCCAGGACCGCCATCCCCCCCGGATCCCTCCCCCCCGGACCACCACAGAGGCAGCGCAGACAAAGACAACGGACCTTCAGGAAATGCACCAGCCTCACAGACCCAACACCAGACAATGTCAATGCCCACTACAGGCTCAAAAGGACAACCATCCTCCGCATCCTGAACATCATTGCCCACAGGCTGACGGTACCAACACAGCGGACAACCAACATCCCTCCGCAGACCAAGCTGCTGGCTGTGCTGCACCTGTTGGCCTCTGGTACCAACAACCGCCAGAGTCGGAGGAGTCTCACAGCCAGCCCCATCCAAGTTCCTCACACCTGTCCTGGATGCCATCATCAGCTTGGTACCCCAGTACCTATACGTCCCCCACAATGCGCAGGAACAGCTGGAGACCAAGCAAGGACTATACGCCATAGCTGGATTCCCGCACGTGTTGGGGGCAATCGACTGCACACATGTCCTGCTTGTGCCCCCTGCCGACACTGCACACAATTACTGCAACAGAAAGCACACGCATTCCATCAATGTGCAGGCAATAGTGGACCACCGGGGACTCTTCACCAATGTCGTAGCCAACTACCCAGGCAGTGTGCATGATTCCTTCATCTTCCGACAGTCCAACATCAACCAGCGCTTCCAGGATGGCACCTTTGGGAATGCACTGCTCGTTGGCAAGTACCAAATGAACACACCACACACCTCAACTCCACAATCATGCAACTCAGAAACCTGGCAAGGCACACGTTACAAAATCACATACAACATGCGAAACAACATGCCCACCCACCAGACACGACAGCACAACTTACTGTGGCAACCTTGGTGAGCCATGTACATGAGCCATCAATGGCATGGCACCTCAGCCACACAATAGCGGAATGTGGGGAGAGGTGGGAACCAGGCATGTGCGAAGGAGGCAAGTGACCCATGAATGAGAATGTACACAATGCCAAGTGTGGCGGAGATGTGCTGGACAGACTGCAGTATGCAGACCACAGACATATCCATGTCTACATGCACTGCTGGTGTTTGGAGTGTAGTGGACAGTGGACGCAACCATGTCACCCCAGCCAGTGGGGAAGATCGCGGAAATGGAGCTTGTGACGTCCCCCCCTGTAAGCGTGTGCGGAGTGGGCTGGCCCGGCGTACGCCAGGCCAGCGTAGGGGTGTGAACAAAAAGCACGTAGCTCTGGGCGTGGTTCTCTTCCGGAATGCCCAACGTGTCTGCCAGGGCAGCGCCTCCCACCCCGCCACGAGGCCAACGCCATCAGCGGTGTTGCCTGCGATCCTGTGCGCCTGCTGCACCCCGGGCCGCTGGTCCCCGAACCCGTCATGCCCGCCCCAGCGCAGCCAGACCTCACTGCTCACCTGCCGACACCGGCGTGTGTCAAAGAGGGCCCACCACATGCCGGCGCAAGCTCCAAGCCCGAGACCCGCGACCTTGGCAGCCTCCTCAGACCATCACGGCCTCCGCGACACAGGCCCGCTTTACTCCTTTCTCGTTGACGTACTCTACCGCTGCCCCCGGCGTACACTACGGTCAAGTAGGTCACACATTTGGAACTGAGTCTTGATTATGCAATGGCAGAGTACACACTTTATGGCTGAATTTATATCACTGTACTCCCTTCGATGTGGTGCCACCAACTCTGTGCATAGCTTACGAACTACACCTGTCTGTGGTCCCTTGCTGACTACTGCCTTCGGCCTAAACTGAGTCCGAGTAGGTCACACACTTGGAACTGAGTCTTGATTTCTGTATGCCAGAGTTCATATCATTGTACGCAAGGAGACAAGTAAGAGGAAGACGCGGTTCAGTCCGGAGGAGAAAAGGATCATCGTTACGGAGGTGATCGAACACTGCAGACAACTGCTTTGGTGTCACTAACTCTGTGCATCGCGGGCCAACGACACGTGGCTGTGGGCCCCTGCTGATTGCTGCTTCGGGCCTACACTGCGGTCGAGTAGGTCACACATATGGAACTGAGTCTTGATTTCATGATGTCCGAGGCCATATAATTATGGCAGCCTGTATTTCACTGTACTCCCTTCGATCAGGTGCCAGCAACTCTGTGCATAGCATCCCAACGGCACATGGCTGTGGGCCCAGGCGGACCGCTGCTTCCGGCCTACACTGCGGTCGAGTAGGTCACACATTGGGAACTCAGTCTTGATTTATTCATGGTAGATTGTATATCATTGTACTGGCCTCATCGCAGACTGCATCCCCTTTCAGCTCCGGTTCCACTAAGTCTGTTCCCCGACATCCATGGACACTTTCTGGTTGAACTTTGGTGGCGACTGTGTCTATGGACTGGGGGTTGTCTTCATCATCATGTCGGTGATACTGACTTTGTGGCAAAAACGAGGCTGTAGCATTCCACTCCTCTATTTGCTGCTTCCGGCCGGCTTCTGCCCTCTGCATCATGCCCTGGAGGACACTTTCCACTGTCCCCCGCAACCCTCTGCTACATTCACCTTCGACATCGACGAGGACCCGCTCAGCTCGCGTGTCCCTATCTCACTGCACCGCAAGTTACCGTCCCGTGGCGGTGTGCCTGTGCCGGCCGCAGTTCATCCGGGGCCACTAACTCTGTGCAGCTCAAGTCATGGGCCCTGTCTGATAGCATATTGGATGGCCTCTGGGTCGATGGACTGGGGGTCATCAAGGCCATGTGTCTGTGGCTCTGCGCTGTCCGCTGCCTCCGGCCTCAACTGCGGTCCACCTGGGCTCACACATCAAATCGAGTCCTGACCTGCCCGGACGTCGCATCACCGCAGGATGCACACGCCACCACCGCCAGGACCAACTCCATACAACAGGTGCCAGAGTCGGAAGTGTCTTACTGCCAGACTATCAGAGTTGCTCACACCTGTCGTGGGTGCCATCATCAGCTTGATACCCTGCACAGCTCTTCAGGTGCCACTAACTCAGTGCACCACAAATCATGGACCATTCTGCTTGCATGTAGGGTGAACACTGTACTTTCTCCAGCTACCACCATGATGCCTCACAGTTGTTTCTGTTATGCTGGTGTTTTCTGTTTCCGCTTTAATTGTGATCACTGTTCAAGTTGTTGTCAGCACCAACGACTCCATGAGGGCTGGCTTACACTCACCCCACACACATCCATCACATGCGTCACTGTACATGTGACCATGGCAATAAAGGTGTCGAGCGCACGTGCCCATAGCCAGTTCAACGAACTATCTGAGTGTGTCCGTGTGCTCATGATGTATGCATTAGGGCCCCAGGCCCTACAACATTACATTGTGCCGTGTACAGCGGACGCAGCCATGTCACCGCAGGCTGCGGGTGAGACCTTGCACATGTAGCTTTGTCATCCCCCACTCAATATGTAAGAGGAGTGGACTGGGCCGGCGTGCGCCAGTCCAGCGTGGGGGTGTGGATGATTATCCCGTGGCTCTGGGTGTGGTTCAGTCCTGGAAATGTGCGAATGTAGGTGTCTCTGTCGCAGTGTGGGTCTCTTTTGGGGAGTGTAGGTGGTCCCTGATGGGACTTAGACACCCACGTATGTGATCTAGTTTGGCTTCCATGAGGTAGGACCCCACCCGCACCTGTTCGGCCACCCCCTTCTGGCAGTCTGACACCTGGCCTTGGAATGCGATGTGTGCTTCGGTGGGCTGCTGGGAGCCAGCCGTGGTGGTGGGTGCGTCCAGCTGTGTTGTCTGTGCAAGGGGTGGGGTATCCTCGATGCAGCTGGGCTGCCCTGCTCCTGGAGGTCGATTGCCTAAGATGTCAATGAACTGTTGTAGGGCGTCGGTGTCGGAAGTGTGGAGGTCCTCTTCAGCATCACTGTATAGTTGTCTGGTCTGCTCTGCTGGAGATGTTGTTTGTCCCTCTGCAATGTGAAGGGGAGATGCTTGTTTTTTTTTTTTTTAAACAGATTTTTATTGGTTTTCTGAAAAGCCATACAGACAGCTTCATGGGCATCATAGAGGAGTAGTTGGGAAGGCAATATGCATTACAATTATAACCATTAGCATTCCTGCGGCCCTCCCAGATAGCTACAAGCAAAGAGTCTCGCCAGGGGCCCCCAGGATCACACTACTGGATCCCCGCCATCCCCCCATAGTGAGCCTAACATACAGCTTTGTTCACCTCCATGTATGTTACAGTCCAAAATGCAGATTCAAATAGAAAACTCCCAATACCCAACCCACCCCCTGGTCCTTAATCACCCCAACAAGGCCCCCCACCCCACCCATCCCCCAAGCATGCCGCTACCCACTAAAATACTCAGGGAGTCTCCCAGATCCCCTGCACCACCCACCAGAATCCTTGCCTCGCAGATCCTCATCTAGGGCAGACCAGGAACACTGGGGGAGAGTCCTTGCCAGGCCCTCATCTGCCTCATCATGCCTCTCCTTCATCAAGTGTCAGCCGCTTCAGTTGGCCTGTGCACCCTCCATCTCATCAAGTACACCCTCTTCGTCGTCAGGCGGGTGCTTGGCCAGTTCCACAAGCGCCACCCATGCCCGAGCCATTTCCATTGATTTCTCGCTCCCATTACGCCTAGCCATGCATAGCCTGTAGTTCCCTTCACTCTCTGCCCACTTCACAAGCTCCCTTTGCCAGCGCACAAGAGTAGGTCCCTGTCTTGCCTTCCAATGGGTAGTAAGCTCTCTTTTTGCCAGGACTAACCCCAGATCAATGAACTTGCTGGTGATTTTGGTCTTAGCAGTGTGCGGAAACCCGTGCAACAAGCAAACCCTTGGTGTCATGGCTATCTCCTTCTCCATCACAGTCGCCAAGGTAGTCGTCACCCCTCGCCAGTAGTCCCCCAATTGCGGGCAGTCCCTTGACATGTGTAGAAACCTCGCCCCCTCCAGAGTACAACGGGGACAAGCGGACGATGCCCCAAAATAGTCTTTGATTTTGCCGGGTGTTAAGTATGCCCTATGTAAAACATAGAATTGGATTAGCTGAAAGCGCGCGTTCCAAGAGCTCTTCCATGCCCTCTCGACAACTTGCCCCCAAGGTTTTTCCTCAATGGGTTCCCCAAAGTCCGCCTCCCATTTGAGTCGCTGTCAGGGGTTGGCGCAAGTCCTGGGTAATCCGCCGATAGAGATAAGTCATCGCTTTAAAAGTTCCCGCTACCAGCACTACATACTGACAGGCGAGGAACGTGTCCGGTTCCACCAGTCCTTTCCGCCAGTGCTCTCTGACAGCCACTGTCAGGGCTGCATGAAATAGGAAGTCCCTTCGCAAAAGATCATGGCGCTCCATGAGATTATTGAAAGGGAGGAGGTTGCCATCCTCATAGAGGTCACCTAATGTGAGGACTCCTGCCTCTTCCCAGGACTGCAGCTTGCTCCAGTCACCCCCATGGGGCAGCACCTCGCACATCTTCAGCGGGATCTCGGGCGCGTACGGGGTCCTGATGCGCGCCCTCCTGGTGATGTGCGCCCAGCACCGCTGTACCACGCGCAAATCTGGTGGCACAGACCCACCTCTCAGTGGTACCCGCAGTAGAACACAGGACAAAAGACACCAACTCGGATCCGACCCCCCCAGGTCTTCCGGATGCCCGATGTGACCCGCTATACATTTCGTAAACTATTGGAGTTGCGCGGCATGGTAATAGGCCTCAAGCCAGAGCAAACAGTAGAGGGGACAACGGGCACCCCTGTCTCGTCCCCCGAGCAATCTCACAGGCAGCAGAGATTAAGCCCCCTGTCCTAACTCTGGCAGTGGAAGCACTGTACAGCAGTGCTGTCCACCGTATGAAATGCTCTCCCAGGCCAAATTCCCGCAACACATTAAAAAGGTAGGGCCACTCCAGGCTCTCAAAGGCCTTTTCAATATCGACCGCAAAAATGCAGGCCTCCTCTTTATCATATGTGTCGGACCCCAAGATGCGCATGAGTCTGCGAACATTCATTGCGGTATTCCGGGATGGTATAAATCCGGCCTGATCCCTGTGAACCAGCGTCGTCATATGGGGCATCAAACGACCAGCCAGTACCCGACTTAAGATCTTATAATCCAGGTTAAGCATCGCGAGGGGTCTGTACGAGGAGCGGTCCCAAGCGGGTTTGCCCGGCTTTAGAAGGGGGACTATGATGGCCTCGCGTGTAGAGGCAGGGAGGATGCCCTCATGACGTGCTCTATTATACAGTGCCACTAGACAGGGAACCAGAACATCGGCATAGGCCGCGTAAAATTCCACTGGCAGTCCATCCGTACCCGGCGTTTTGTTCCTGGCCATGTGTTTTATAGCGCTATGCACTTCACCCACCTCAATGTCCCTACCAAGGGCTTCAGCTTCCTCGGGTTCAATTTTAGGGAGGTCAGCTCCCGGCAGAAACCCCTCGTCACCAGGGAGTCCAGGGCCCAGCCTGCTCCGATACAGCTTGGTATAATACTGCAAGAATTGGTCATTGATACCCCGTTGGGTGTAGAACACCTCATCTCCCTGGCCTCTCAGTTCTAAGATCACCGTCCCTCTACGCGCTGGATTGGCCAGCCATGCTAGCAATGCACCAGACTTGTCGCGCTCCGCGTGCGCCCTATCCGTATAGGCCTTATAATCGAAACAGCGCAATCTCTCGAATTGAACCTCTAGCTCCTCTCGGGCCGCAAGCAGCTCATCATGCTTGTCCGGACGCTCCGGGCGCTCCTGCTCCGACACGCGTAGCTTCTGTTCCGCCTTTAGCACATCCTGCAGCAGCACTCTGCGCACTCCCACCACTTCCCCTATAGAGCGCCCCCTAACCACCGACTTAAAAGCATCCCATTCAACCAGCAGAGAAGATGCTGTGTTGGCATTAACCCTGAAAAATTCTTCAATGGCCGAGCCTATAGCATCCCGGAACACTGGATCTTCCAATGTATCTGGTCTGAGTCGCCATGTGGGAATGGCAGGTCGATCTCGTAACCAATGTAATATCACCAGCAGTGGGTTATGATCAGATGACGTTCTAGCTAAGTATTCACTATGCACCATCCCCCCATGTACGTCTGGAGAGCAAAGGACCGAGTCCAACCGAACATGCAGGTCATGTAGTGATGAGAAGTAAGAGTAATCCCTGTCAGTCGGGTGATGAGCCCTCCATGTATCAGTCAGTCCCCATTGTTGTTGCCAAGCCCGTCTCACCGCAGCCAGTCTGTGAAACGGGGCATCTACGAGGGGAGGATGGGAGCGGTCCAAAGAGACGTCAGTGATGCAGTTGAAGTCGCCCCCCAGGAGCACAGACCCTACAAACAGAGGTGCTAGCCTCGCTGAGAGATGTGCAAAAAATGAGGCTGGGTCAGTGTTAGGGGCATATATACTCCCTAGGACAATGTCTCTGCCATCTAAGCGCCCCGTCACTACAACATATCTACCCTCAGGGTCAATCAGCTGCCCAGTGCTCTGGAACGGGACTCCAGCTCTGATCCAAATCAGTGCGCCCCGCTCAAAAGCCGAGTATGTTGTGCAGAACACCTGCCCTCGCCAACTGCGCTGCAAGGCTAATCCCTCTTGTTTAGTTAAATGCGTCTCCTGCAGTAGCGCAATCTGCACACCTCTCCTTCTAAGATAGGCATGGATCTTGTGGCGACGTGTCATATTATGCATCCCCCTAATGTTCCAGGACAAGCACTTAATACCTACGGCGGTTCCCATGGTGCGGTTGTATGTATTCTGTCCTCCATATCTCCCCCAGCGGCATGCTTGGCCCCAAGAGCTCCCTCCCCCCCTACATCCCATAACCTCCAACTCCCATTCCCCAGGACAGGTTCCCTTAAACTAGTTCCCATCCAAACTGGTGCAACCATCAACTGTGCACAAAGAGGTAGTGAGACGTGCGCTGACCCTTTGGGACCCAAAGTCCCTCCCGGCTCCCCCCCGTTCTGCACCGGTATGGGGGTCCCCATCAGTACTGAGCAATTGGTGCCACCCCTCCCTCTCCGCAGATCATAGACCCTGCAGCGAGCAAGCCTGGATAAAGTTGCAAGTCTGTCTCACCTAGCCGTCGACTGTCAGTTCAGCCAAGTAGGTCCGCCGTTCGCGGAGTGATCACTGGCAGCTCAGAATCAGAGTCCCCATTTGTGCTTCCAGGTAGAGAGGTCTCAGATCCACCCAGCACTCGGCTAGTGGAAGCAGAATTCGGGGTGACCTCACCCTGACTGATCTCTGCAACCGCCTGCACAGCTCTATCCCGCTCAAGGCGGTGATCCGGCAACGAGAGTGCCCTCGGCGGGCTCGTGTGTTCAGGGGATCTCCTCTCCACGTTGCTCGCTGCAGAACTCCGCCTGGACCTCGTCTGGCGCATCTCCAGCCATTGCCACGCATCCTGCAGGGTGGTGAAAAAGAGCGAGCCGGTGCTGTCCACCACTCATAGGCGTGCCGGGAAGAGCATGGCGTATGGTATGTGAAGTTGGCGCAATTTCCGTTTAAGAGCAATGAAGGAGGCACGCTGCCTCTGAACCTCCCTAGTATAGTCCGGAAATATCATCACTTTGGAGTTCTCGATTTGTAGCTGTTGCTTCCCCCGGGCCTGCTGCAAGAGGTGGTCCCTGTCACGGTTGTGCAATAGTATCGCCACCATCGGCCGCGGGGGTGCGCCCGGCTTGGGAGGTCTAGCCGGGACCCTATGGGCTCTCTCAAGGGCAAAGAACGGAGACAGTCCGTCCGGGGCAACCTCTGTCCTGAGCCACCCTTCCAAATATCGAACAGCGTCGTCCCCTTCTGCCCGTTCCGGAACCCCCACTATGCGGAGGTTATTCCTGCGGGAACGCCCTTCACTGTCCTCTGCTCTCATCTCCAAGACCCGAACTTTGTCCTCCACCTGTTTCAAAGAGCGCTGCAAGGTGGCCATTACGTCCGGGACCCCCTCCAGTGTTTTCTCGGTCGCTTTCACTCGCTCCTTTAGTTTCCTGTGGTCATCCTTGAGCAGAGTGAGGTCCACTCTAATGGCATCAATTTTCGTCTCAAGGACCTCTCTGGACGAGGTGATGGCCTGCATTATGTCGGCCAACCTAGGGCCTCCCGGGACATCTGTACTTGAGCGTTCCGTCACGACGTCCTCGTCATCAGTCTGTTGTCCTGCTCCTTCCACCTGGAGGGCCGCAAAACCCTTTTTTCTGGATACTTGCCCCATCTCAGTGGGCCACGAAAGGCTGCATAGTACCCCACCAGAAGCGGGATCTCACGAGCACCAGTACCGTCTACTCGCCGGGGCGGCCTCGCCCAGCGAGCGGGTCACCGTAGTAGGGGAGGGCCCCAGACAAGGGTGTGTGCCCAGTGCAGTGGCGCCCAGTCGTGAGGGCAGTTAGTCCTGAGAGCGTCAGCACCCTGTCCGGGCCCCGCAACCACTCCAACAGCCAGGGAAAGTCAGAGAATGCACTCCCGCACAGTATTTCGTTCTTCTTGGGCGGCACAGCAGGGAGAAAGTGCCCCAGGGAGCTCAGCGCGCACTCACCGATGTCCTCCAGTCCACCGAGGCTCCCGCACCACACCCCCAGTGCAGCGATGAATCTTATAGGTCTGGCCTCTCACAGTCAGCACCTGTCTCCGCTGTCTGTATCTCCCAAACAGCCCGTGATAGCAATCAGATCAAAGAGGAGGGTGTCAGGGCTCTCGACAGTCCACCAGACGCCCAGGGAGATTTCAGGTGCTGCCTTCCTCTCAAGCATCGTCCCGCATGAGCTCCACGTCCTCATGTTCAAGGCCGCTCATGGGCCTCCGGGCACCCAGCAGGGTCCGATCTCAGCGCACCTCCGCTGGCGTCTAACCTGTCTCGCCGTCTGCGAACTCACATCAGTTCCAGAGAGCACCATGTAATCGCCAGCTTGCCGCTCCAGGGATAGTGATCACCAGCACAGCGCCGCGGTCGCTCACCGCCCGCTCGCTCATCGGGTCTCTCCGCCAGCTCTCGGAGCCGCCATCTTGGGACCATTACTCGGTGTCAGGTCTTGGCACTTTGCCTCATCTGTGCGCTGCCCCCACGCCTGAGCTTCCGTAGACCTCCGTCCCGGGGACAGATTCAGAGCCCCTCGCCGTCACGCAGCTGCAGTCTGCAGGACTCGGGTCGCTGTAACCCACAAAGACCTCTCCATCAGGTCGCGGCCGCCATCTTGGATCGCCACGGCCGAAGTCCGAGCAGAGCAAGAAATTGCTTTTTGCTCCGTGTTACAGCCTCCTGGGCCGTCGACGGATCTCCCACAGGGGCAGCAGGTGTTCCGACATGAAATGGGTGACCAGGGGCCCCCTCAGTGTATCAGGATTAGTTGCAACAGAGGGAGGCCACGGAGGAGCTCCGAGGTCCGCTGCTCCCTACATCGGCGTCAAGCCACGCCCCCCCAGGGGGAGATGCTTGTTGACATTGTGTTGGCATGTATGTTGACGAATTGTTCAAGTTTACATACAGACTGCATGACAATGTACATTGTGACTGTTTGGGAGGAGCGGACTATTTGATGCGGGACAGTGGACATTTGGACTACATGACGTAGGTGAGGTTGTACACGTACATTTTCATCTCACAGTTTCCCGCTATGTCAGATGTGATTGGCCATTTTCTACGCACATGCGGACCCAGTTGTGTCCTCTGTTCTGCAGTGTAAGTGTTGCACTGTGTACCACATTGTCGTCCATGTGGATGTGCTGTAATTGCTATGTGTGTGTGTGCTGCATTGTGGGAGAGTCGCACCTGCAGCTGTGATTTTGCTGCCCCTTATCCCTTGGAGGCGGTGTGCCTTTGACTTTTGTGCTTTTAAGGTGCTGTGATGTTGGCGACTTGGGTCATTTGTGCTCTTGGACGGTTTTTGTACTCTTGTGCATTGTTTGTCTGTAGATGTATTGTTGACGTCAGTGATTGTTTGTGCACGTGGATGTGTCAGAGTGTGACCTGCTCCTTCCCGGATGTTGTCCACACTCAGCCACCTCAGTGTCGTGGCGTGCACAATGTCATGGTGATTGTACTCCAGCCATGCTGCTCGTCATGTGGTGTCACTTGCATTGTCAGTGTGGCTCTCACATACACATTTTTGCTGTGTTTCGCACGGGTGCATGTGCGTGTCATGGAATTGGTGATGTGTGGGGTGGGACCCCTTTGGGCACATGGTGGACAGGGGCCTACGTGATGTTTGTATGTGTGCTACAGTGTGCCACGGGGATCAGGGACATGACCCAGGGTCATTGTGGGTGTGCGGTGTGCTACACGTCGTTGTGCATGTGTGCCATTGTGCCCGTCCACCCCGTCCCCCCAGTCCCTATTCGTTACTCACCCTGTTGATGTTGTGTCAGGTCATGTTGAGCAGTGTCCGGACTCCCGACTCCTTGCACCGTCTCCACACTGATGACTGTGGCCACCATTTGCTCCAACTCCTCCTGTGGCGCAGGATTCCCATCTCCATTCGCCGTTGCTGCCTTCCTGTTGGCAGCGGGTTTCTGCTTGGTTTGGCTTTTCACATCGTGCCAGCGCATCTTGGCCTCCTCGACACTCCGACTGCATTCACGATGGAATGCCATTTTTCCGTCTGTGTTGCCAATGACACGGTGGAGGTGACGGACAGTTGTTGTTAGTGTTCTGTCACCTCCGTGACGACGATCCGGTTGTCATGCAGACTATACCCCGTCTTCCTCTTCCTCTTCTCCTTGGCCTTCCCCGACCCCGAGGTTCCTTGCTGGTGGTCTGTGGGGCTTGTGGGGTTTGCGTTGACCTGGGCACTCGTTCCGGGTGCATCCATGTTGCTACGCAGTTTATTTTGTTTTTGGTGTGTTTTTCTAGTTCTGCTTTTATAGTGCATTTTCCCGCATGACGCGTGGGAATTGCAGGCCTGTCGCTGGTTATCGCTGATTTTTGTATCGCGGTTGGCCTCACCGCAATTTTATTTGCTTTTGTGTTTTGCATTTTTGCGGCGTCGCGTTGATTTTAATGCGGACATTTGACGCGTTATCGTGGGACTATCGCATGGTGCCGCCAGGTTGAGAATACTACGTTAACACGGCGTTGTTTTCCCGCAATAGACTGCGATATGCATAGTTGCGTTAAACAAAATTTGCGGTGGTTATCACACGTTCTTGAGAATATCCCCCATCGTGTATTTGTAAAGCGCACGTTCACCCATGGGCATCTTGGCACTGAAAAACAGATGTTTATTGTTACCCAACTCAATGGTACTCATTTTATCGACCTCAGAAGGATGAAAGTCTGAGTGGACCTACCGGGATTTCAACCTGTGACCATGAGATCAAACACAGGTTCCTACAATGAACACATTAGTCCACTGAGGCACCAGACCCAGCTTACCTTCCACAAATTCTCTGTTCTGCTACAGTTTTTTGCTATTCAGTGTTGATATTCCCTGGACACCAACAGGAGCAACAGAACTGAAGCATTTTGTTGAAAAGATACCTTGAACTCTTCAATGATGTACGCAGGTCATGAAGTTTCATAAAAATAATTTATTAGATATAAATCAGTAAGAACAGCTCAGCCACCCAACAGGCTCTGCCTCAGAAACCGTTTTAAATACAAACATTCTATTGCAGGCACAGGCTGGCAAGTATTCTGGAATCTCTACATGTGATATCATGAAGAGGCAAGGTAGAGGCACATTACCACACATCTCCCTTAATAATGCAAAAACAAACAGTACATCAGTTCAGAGGAAAAGAAGATAACAAACATAAAAATTAATTCCAAGTTATGCAACAATAAAATATAATGAAAGAGCAGGTAAGAGTTTACACCACATAGCCGTCCAAATATAGAGGAGCGCGGGTTGTTCTTTCTGATCTTCTCCTCGAGACCACATCACGCTTAATTCATCACCATCCTCATCAGCATTCAGGTCACAACCCAACTTCCTTCCCCTGCACACAACAACTCTGCCAAGATTCCACACCCTATGATCTGAAGTTTGGACAGCATTGTTAAACAACTTAATAACCTTCAAGGGTTTGGTAAACTTGGAACCAGCGACACACCATCCACGTTTTTTAATTACCACGAAGTCTCCCACAGCATCCTTTGTGTTTTTGACAGCATGCCTTAAATCATACTGCATTTTGCTACTCAAACACCTTTTATCTTCCCTTAGTTTCCAATTTTCCATGTCTAAGTCAACACGTTTGCCAGAGAGAAATTTATTTACCCATGGAGGTTCCAAGAAAGCATCAGGTTGTCTTCCACGAAACAGAAAAAATGGAGATTTACCCATAGTCGTGTGAGCAGAAAACCTGTATACTCCGACCCTTTTTGAAACCTCCTCTTTCCAGTTAAGACAATTGCTCTTAGCCAACGAGACAGTCTCCTTCAGGACACAATTAAACCTTTCTACAGTCCCATTGGACTCTGGATGATAGAGAGCACATTTCTTATGTATAACTCCACACCCCAGAAGAAACTCTTCCATTTCTTTAGAGACAAGCTGTACCCCATTGTCGGTCAACAGTGTCTCCGGCAACCCTTCTCTGCTAAACAATACTTTAAGAAAATTGATTACAATCTTAGGGGGAGATTTACTAAAAAGTCCCGCAGCGCAGCCCCCTGCGAGGCTGCGCTGCGTTGCGTGACAGGGAAGGAGCAGGAGAGCGCCATATCATCAAAGATATGACTTTCTCCTCCCCTTTCCCTTGCGCTGATTACAGCTGCTGTGCGCAATGCACACACTGTAGCGCCGCAGCGCTAAGGTGTGTGCATGAGTCTAGCATAGGTTTTGTACAGGAAGGGGGTACTTCCTGTACAAAATACTATGCTAGACACAAGGGAAAGCTTTTCCCACTTTGTATGTTTGCGGCACAGTGCAGCACGCATGCCTAGTTGAAAAGGGCGCAGTTTTCTCACGCTAAACCCAATCTACTGTTTTTAGTAAATTGGGTTTAGCATGAGAAACCTTGGGTGGTTGCATGGGAACGCCCATGCACCACCCTTGGTACGCCCCCATGGCGCAAAGTAACGCGAAGCAGCGCAATGCGCTGCTTCGCATTACTTTTACGTTATTTCCAGCGCCAACCAAGTTTAGCATTGGAAAGTAAATTACAAAAAAAAGATTTGGTGTCATTTTGCGTCACTTTTCGGACGCAAACACGGCGCAAAAGCTTAGTAAATCTCCCCCTTAGTCTCTACAATCCTTGAGAAACTGATCTCTGGCCACCTGGAGTAAAGATCCATCACCACAATGACATAGGTGTCTAGGGCATCACCCGGTACAGGACTCAAAATGTCCAAGGCAATGTCTTTCCATGGACCACTTGGAGGTGTGCGACTTACCATGGGCTGTGTCCTAGTTTTTATACTTTTTTCACTCAGCGAACATTGCACACAATCTCTCACCAAACGTTCGACCTGTAGATCCACACCAGGCCACCAATAGGTGGACCATAATCTCTCTTTGGTTTTTGGAAATGCCTAAATGAGATATATGAGCCAGTTCCATTAATTCCTTGCATACAGTAACCATAGGGACAAGCCTATGGCCTCTCAACAACAAGTCCTCACTAGAGGATAATTGATCCCTCACACACCAAAACTCTTTACAACATGCACCTCCTTGTTCCTTATTACGTCAACCAGAGCAAATGAGTTCCATAATGTTTTGAAGAACTTCATCCTCTCGACAAGCTTCTTGCCATTGTTCCAGTGAAATAGTCTCATACTCAATCTCACAAACAAAATCAGCAGATCTGTTGAATAATAGGTCACTCTGTTCACTATCTAACTGTGAATCTACATCTGTTACAGGAACTAATCTGGAAAGTGTATCAGCCACAATATTCTCAGAACCAGGAATGTATTTCACACAAAAGTCATATGCCAGCAGACTTACAACCCACTTAGAAATCCTAGGTGAAATAAAGTCAATACCCTTACTGGTAAAAACTTCGCACAATGGTTTGTGATCAGTTTTGAACAAGAAAGTAGTGCCCCACAAAAACGTCTTCAATTTATTGATGGCCCAATGAACTGCAAGGGCTTATCTCGATGATAACAGAGTACCTACTATCAGACCCCCTGAGACTCCTGGAAATGAACATAATGGTGTTCTCTGGACTAGAACCACCTTGATATAAGACTGCACCCAATCCTTTGAGACTTGCATCATGGCGATGATAGAGGGTTTGATAGAGGGATCATAGTGGCGATGATAGAGGGTTTGCTTGGATCAAAGTTGCGAAGTTTGGGTGCCTGAGAGAGTTTTATCTTGACTTCACAGAATTCACGTTCACACTCTTCATTCCACTCAAACTTAACTCCCTTCTTTGATAAATTTCTCATGTTAAAGGTGACCTCGGCAAAATCTTTTAAAAACGTATTGTAGTACTCTGCCATCCCTAGGAAACGCAAGAGATCATCTTTAGATGATGGTGAAGCTAAATTCCTAATGGTATCAACCAGTTCTGTCTTAGGTACGATACCATCAGCAGTTATAGAATGCCCTAAGTAGTCTATTTTATTTAGACCAAACTTACATTTCTCCAACTTGCTGGTGAGATTGTGAGAATTCAACCTGTCCAGGACTTGCCTGACTCTACTATCATGTTCAAACCCATCACACCCATAGACCAATATATCATCTTGATATACACAGACCCCAGGAAGACTGTGCAGAACCTCCTCCATAGCTCGCTGAAAAACTGAGGCTGCAGACACCAGACCAAAGGCATTCTTACAAATCTATAGGTACCAAAAGGCATGACAAAGGCCGTGAGATCTTTAGACGACTCATCCAACAAAATTTGATGATAGGCTGAAGTCAAATCTATGGTGCTGAAAATTTTAGCACCGCCCACCATTGTCAAAAGCTCCGAAATATTAGGCAGAGGATATTTATTCACTAATACACACTTGTTAAGCTGCCTGAGATCCACACACAAGCTCAGTGAGCCACCAGCCTTCCTTACAGCTACAACTGGAGCTAACCAGGAAGTCCCCTCAACTTCTTCTATAATCCCTTGAGATTTAAGCTTCTCCAATTCATTACGCATCTCTTCTCTTACTGTAAAAGTAACATTGCAGACTTTACAGGAAACAGGGACAGAACCTGGTGCTAGCTTGGTTTTGTGACAGTAACCCTTTAAACAACATAGTTTTTCACCAAACACTTGAGGAAATTCTTCTTTCAATTTTTCTTGCACGGCTATATCATGCCCTATAAGTTTAACAGGTTGTACATTCTTAAGAATAATGGGAGGATCACTGTTGGGATCCAACATGACACCTAGGTCTTTTTGATGCCACCAACTCAAAATACTGTCGTCTTTCTTTGGAACATAGATCTTACCAGAGGTATACCAACCCTCATATTCCACCAACTCTATAAAGTACCAGCGCAATTCGATAGGATCACCTCCATAAGCATAGGGTTTGATGTCCGGTTAGATATAAATCAGGAAGAACAGCTCAGCCACCCAACAGGCTCTGCCTCAGAAACCGTTTTAAATACAAACATTCTGTTGCCAGCACAGGCTGGCCAGTATTCTGAAATCTCTACATGTGATATCATGAAGAGGCAAGGTAGAGGCACATTATCACACATTTGTCGAAAAAAATAAACAAGCATGCTGGGAAACACACCTATTGAAGCCTATATAAGTGACACCTACTGAAAATCAATAAAGAAGCCCAATGAAGCAGTCAATCGAAATAGGCACATTTTGTCAGAAATAACTGATTGCGTTCATTTAAGTAATGCCATTGAACAGGGATTACAGAGGCATGATGATTGGAAATATTACTTCTTCTGTTAATGCCTGAGTCTCTCGTGGATCTAGGGCATGTAAGCAAGACAAGTCGGGTCGCTTTGACCAAGCCTGTCCTAGTGCATCAAAAAAGTTATGCCTCGCGCTCAATGCATCTCCCTGAGATTGTCCTTTGAAAGTGGTCTATAGGAAAAAGTATAAGAGGGTACTGTTATCTGGGGAAAAGGAGCTACAGGAGTAGGCTTGGTCTAAGCTGGAGGAAGCTGCTGCCACCAATAACTGCATTTTGTCTTGGAATAAACGCTCCATTATTAAGAAACAACACAGCCCCTGATCTTGATTCACATGTACTAATGCAGGCATAGGTCGGTCAATTTTCTAGTATCTTTAGTTTTTCATCTATATTAGATACAGTGGTTAAGGATCTACCCCATCTTGCTCAATCTAACTCCGATTGTAAGCCTTTATTGTTCACATTAGACAAAGTTACATGGGTTATTGCGAAGAGCAACAGCGGGAAACTAGCAGGACCGGATGGTGCCCCGGTCGATTTGTACAAATATTTATCTGATTTATAGGCACTGATTCAGACTCCAATATTGAACGGGACAGCCAATGGCCATATTCCTATATCCTAGGCAGAAACACAGGTATTCATGATTTTTAAAAATGCTACTGCCCCATTTCCATCCAAGACTGCTCTGGCAAGATTTATGGAAGAGTAATCCTGGAAAGGTTAGAAGACTGGGCTGAGGTCAACCGAGTGCTGGCAGGGACTCAATTTCGGTTTAGGAGGGGATTGGGGATGGTTGAACAATGTGTCTGCTCTCTGAATTTTGGGGTGGTTATACTTACTTTCAGGTATGTTAGTGTTTGGTTGTGTGTACGTATTTATAATTCATACTTTTATAACAAAGCATTAATCGGGTCATACCTTCATTGACACACAGACTTTGCCCGTAATTTTGCTAAGTCTTGCCTTGGAAAGAATTTGACTTTGTCAATAACTTCTTATTTGATGTCTTATTTTTTGTCTCTTCTCCTTTTAGTGTGTTTGACGTGCCTTACCGCGAGCATGTATGGACCAAGTTGCTTGGTTTTTGTGACTTGTGAGTTGACTGAATATCCCTCCTTTCACCCTCTGGGCTCCAAGGACTTCTCAACTTTCTATAGCGGACGTTGCTGGAGCTGATTTGCTCCTTGTCTATTGAGATCCTCAAGGTATTTTTAGTGTACTGGCGCTCCCAGGATTTGGTCACTATTTCTGGGGGGGGGGGGGAGTCTTGATAAGGACTGTTTCAACACTCTTTATTGGGTAATTGTTCTTTTAGGGGTCCCGCCGATGACCTGATTGGTTTATTCAGTCATCCTTTTCAAACTGTAGCCTTGGTTTCTCGCACATGTTTTTTTGTCCTTTTCCTTTCTTTTTTTGTTTACTTTCTACTCTTTTTGCTTTCTCTTTGACTAACTAAATGATAAAAAAAGAAATATAGAGCTAATTGTCACTATTTTCAGTAACTTATATGCAATAATGTACAAATTATGTGTATTTTTCAAATTACTGTTAGCTGTTTCATCTTTGGATATCAACTTGTTTGTTACTGAATCTTTGATGTCTTGAAAATAAAGCTTTTGGACCTGCAACATTGGCTGGCCAAGATACTCTAATTGTGTAGGTGCTCTGGATACATCATAGTATTATAAATATTTGAAGCATTCTTTCATATAGTTGTTAACACTAGGTGGATGGCATAGTGTGTCTTTTTGTCTATTTGAGCACACATTACTTGTACTGTTTTTTAACTTACCCTGAATCTTTGATGTGCAAGCTGATCTGTTTAACCACTGCCACCATGGTATCTGAATACATTTATGTTTTGTTGATTTGTCAAGTGCCTTTGACCTGGTCAATCACAGAATTAAGTGGCAGATCATGTCTTCCATGAGTGCACCTTCTGATACTGTGTCTTATCCCAGCTTTACAGGAATTTATCAGCGAGGGTGTGCTATGGGTCTAACGGCAAATGTTCCCCACAGCTGTATATTCAGAGAGGTGTTAAGCAGGGGTGCGTGTTGACATCCTTCCTGTTCTCTCTGTATATAAAAAGAGTGGACAGATTGCTGCAGGGTGTGGCCACTGACCCTCCACCCATTACGGTAGGGCAGTCCCAGTCCTCCTTAATGCAGATGATGCCATCCTATTGACTAGGCCAGCTAATGGCCTCATTACGTTGCAGTAACATCACCCAACACCTCCACGATCTCCACTGGCTTCCAGTCAAAAGAAGAATAACCTTCAAACTCCTCACCCACACATACAAGGCCCTTCACAACAATGGACCTGCATACCTGAACAGCCACATCTCCTTCAATGCACCCAAAAGACACCTCCGATCAGCCCAGCTCTCTCTGGCCACCGGCCCACGTATCAACAGGACCAGAACGGGAGGAAAGTACTTCTCCAACCTCGCAGTTAAAGCCTGTAACACCCGCCCCTTCCACGTCAGGCAATCTCCCACATTGCTCCAGTTCAGGAAGGACCTCAAGACCTGGCTCTTCGGATGACCCCAGCACTCAACGGAGCCATCCCCCTATCCCCAGTGCCTTGAGACCCTCACGGATAAGTAGTTGCGCTTTACCAACCCTGATTGATTGATTGATGGCCTGCAATGCTTAATGGACAGTTTCTCTGAATTTATGGGGGTGAGAACTGAAAATACATTTCAAGAACACTTTTGCTTCTTGACAAACAAAATCTGCTGTCAGATGTGCTAATGTCCTTCTAAGGCCCTCTGTGGTCACACATCGTTCTGTAATACCTTATGAGAGGCTAAAGCAGTATTTGCCATCTATAACTAATATCTAACACCGGTTTTCTTTGATGTGAAAACCCTTGGGCATAGCCGAGGTCTTAGTGGCTTTCCCCAAAATGAACCAATAGCCGGGGGTGCTGGTAAAATGCCTGTGTGATAGTAGATCATTTCAGTCCACTTTGCATTTTATTTTGTAGTTTTTATACTGACATTAGGATTTTGTTTAAAGCCTCTAATAATAGCACATATTGTCAGGAGGTATCAGGATGCTTTCTTGTTTTTATGCTCTTTAGGGGACCCAAATGTGTCTTTATGAGTTGCCTCTTTTATCTGGAGGGAAATCCACATTAGGAAACTCATTATACCTACTTGGAGAAATTTTTAGTTGTGGGCCATCTATGGACTTTCACAGCGTTACTTTTCACTTTTGTCTACTGTAATCGCAGGTTAATCCCTATGTTTCATATCAACTTCGTGGACCCCAGCTAGAGGTTTTTGTTGGAGGAATTTTTTGGTTTTTCCTGTCGCTATTTAGGAAAGCTATTTAGGATATTATTTGCCTCACCGGTTCTTAAGTACTTTATACCTATTAGCGACCCCTCCTGCCACAGCCAGAACACAATCAGGCTTGTTGTGCACCTGTGAGCTGACCCGTTGCACATTAAATCCTGCACTTTCATCACTTTATATACTATTTTTAAGTATTGGGCACATTATTTTATGATCACTCTTAAGGCAGGCAAGTAACTTCATGTCGACCTAGCTAGCTGTGCTACCCGTATTATAGTTGTTAGTTATTGTACGCCTAGGAAGGGCTACCATTGCAGATAATGATACATTGGCTTGTATGGTTTTTACAGAAATTTCTTGGTTTTATTGTATGATTTACCAATTATTATTGTTGTACTTTTTATGGTGTTTTAATCCTTTTTATAACTATTTTTCAAATCTTTTGCATTTTGGTTATTTTGTCATATGCAATCAAATAGTACTTTGTCATGTGCACATGTTTTATGACCTCTTGGCAGAAAAAAGTTATTCTGAATTGAATTGACACATTCATTCATTCACTCTCTGACACAACCGCAATAAAACACACAGGCTCAACAAAATATCCAAGGTATAATTAAAAGAATACAAGTGCAAAAAAGAAAACATGCAGCTGTCTAAACATGGGAAGCACATGCTTACATTAACACAACAAATCATAGCAGTGGGTGTCCATCTTGGAATGGTAAAACAATGATAAACTATGGAAAACAGCATCCCAAATTTGACTCCTCGTTTAGAGGAAGTGGCCACATAGGATGTTTTGAACCGAAGATGAAATGAGCTCAAGCAAACGACTTGTTAGCGCTGCCTAGAGAGCTGTAGTATTCTCCTAAGAAACATTAAACAGCAAAGAAATGAAAGGGGACTATAAATGGAGAAACATCAGCAGTAAAGAAATGGCCAACCAGCCCTGACACTGAAGCACTCTCATTTTCAGGTTGGTGTGTGTACACATGTGATCAAAAAATGCAATCACTCACAGGGCAAGACACATGCAGTTCGCTGACATGGAGGGACCTAGAGTGTAGATGACACTTACACAGACCAATGAAAGAAAATAACTGACCAAAAGTCCATCTATGTATTTATATGCAAATAGATCTATATATGGATGTATGTATTATTTAACAATTTTATATTTTGGAAACCTGGCAGACAGCTAAGAAGAGAGACTAGCAAGAATTATAACAGTGCAAGTTTTCTTCCCCTCGGGTTTGTCAGAGGCGTTATCCAACATCATAATCATTCCCTACAAAGGTAATCTGAGAACGTTCATTGAACAAAATAGCTATCTGTAGTCTTTAATACAGAGCAATAACAATCTATCCATAACTATTGATTTTAACATATGTTTTTCACAATCAATAGGTCAGGCTACTGTCTTTATCTTAACTTTTAATTAAAAACAATTAGGATTATGATTTTTATCATCGGCTTGCCATCCTAACCAACATCTACTGTTGTGGTGCATAGGCCTTCCCCAAGGTAACCATCAGATATACCATAATAAAATTACAAATATGTGGAAATACAGCTGTCAAAACAATATAAAATCCCTTCAAATAGAGCCTATTAAGGATTACCCCAGGGCAAATCGTCTATCATCATGGTTTGTTCAGTAGAGTCACAAACGCAAAACTCCTTGCCTATTACAGTAATCTGTGGAATTCCATGTAACATACATTTATGAAATTACAAATATGTACAACACTTTAGCTGGCAAAGCAATATACAACTCCTCTCAAAAGGGCCTAACAAGAATCATCATAGTGAAATTCCATGTCCAGGTTTGTCAAAGAGGGTGACCAACACCAAAACCCTTGCATATTGTGGTAATCTATGAGATTACATGTAACCAAATACCTTTCTATTGCCAGTAACACAGTGTGATAGCAGTCCACTGTTAGAGGCCTATTGGCTTCATCATATGCTTTTCACAGTAAATAAGCCAGGCCTACTGCTTATTCTATGGCATACGGCACAATATTTTCCTGCCTACCAATCAAACCAAAGACTCCATGTAACAATGTACCTATATGTAGGCTTTGATATCAAGTAAGATCAATCCACACTTGTCTATAGACTTTATCTTGTTTTTCACAATAAATATGTCAGACCTAGGGCAGTTAATATAACATTTATAATAAACATATAAGGGCTTTAGCCTTGCTCATTCGCTTGCCGCCATTACCAACTTAGTCCTGCTGTATTGAGTATAAACTTTGCCACAAGCCATAAAGAGCAATACAAGCAGGCTTTTTAGTGAAAGCACGCAGATTCTGCCCAATCAATTCTTGTACTCAGGAGAACCAACATGTGGGTGGAGCCAAAGCCCCTCTATTAGTAGGACTTTTAAAGCTCTTTTTGTTGACCACAGCCAGACCTAAAAATCCATGTAGATCAGGGTAGCCCTGGGCTCTCAAACACAATACGGCACTCTGAAGTCTAAACTTAATGGTTACCTTCCTCCCATCTATGTGCCAGAGAAAAATATACACTGTAAATTAGTTAGTTAACTAAGACACTTTAATAGCTTACAGTGCCATGTGTGTGTCCCAAGAAGTGCAAACTCAGACAAATTTACTCCTGCTGGTCGAGGCATCTGGAAAAATAAACAAAATGATCACAGCTGAGTGGAGGACAAGCATTTTTTTTGAGGAAGCACGTAACCTCTGCCCAATCAAAACACGTACTAGTGGCTGCCAACATATGGGTGGAGACAAAACTCCTCTCCTGGTAGGACTCCTTAAAAACTTTTTTTGATGTTATAATATCTGGTGGAAGCTATGCTGTCAAGCCTGATGTAAAAACTAAACTTTGGCCAAAAATAAATCACCTGTTTTACTACTGTTGCTAATTGAACTTCAGAGAGTGGCATGTCTCACCTGCTGCTTTGAATGTTTTCATTTATTCGCATTTTTAAAGTGTTACACCATGTTTTGTTCAAAGAAGACTTTCTCTATTAATGGATACACACCCATGAAATAATTTTAGGTTTCCATTTGTTGCAAAACCTGATTACTCAGACTCTGTCACTTTCGCTATCTATTATATAATATTATGTAGCAGTTTAAGACTAGACAGGAAAAAGGATCAGGTATGACATCCTCTTCCATTGTCTTCGGCACAGTCTTAACATGAGTCTTTGCCTCGACACTCAGACACAGATTACTCTCTTTGAAAAGAATAAAATGTATCCACGCTCATTTAGAAGAATTCCACTTAAAGGCGTTATAACCAAAATGTCACTTTCTGAACTTTCCAAGCTTTTCTATATATCACTAAATGTATTTCCTATTATTTCCACATATAGTCGTATGTCCACTCAGTCTTCAGCGGGAGGGAGGAGCATGGTTTTCGCGAACAACATTATGAATCGGAGTAATGAAGATTACCGGTGAGTACTCAGAGCATTCATTACCGCCTCCTCCATCTTCTTTGTCACTGACAATTTACCCAGGCTCCTATGAGCAATACATGCGACTACAGGAGTAATGTCAAGATAACAATGACATTCAGTTCTGTTAAAGGATGCAATCCATGTGATTTATTAAACAGAACACAGATTTTCAATGATCAAACCATAAAACATATTCATTTTATGGTTGTACTGCAGACAACAACTCCTGCTCCAAAGGATGATGAAACCGTACCTTCCTCCACCCGTCTATAATGAGGTACAAAATTATTGGGAGTGGTCCACGTTGCAGCATTACAAATGTCCTTAAGGGATAAAGCTTTGTTTACTGCTCAGGATATTACTGTCCATCTTGTTGATCTCTCTTGAATCGCACTTGGCAATAAACGCTTTGATATTTCGATGTGTCAATGCAAACCCTAATGTGTTAGGAGTGTGACGAAGAAGACTAGGGGCCTGATTCACAAACTGCACGTTATAGTACATTTTGTAGTATTACAAAACATACTATAAAATGTACTACAAAGTGTACGTTTTGACTATACTTAATCCCAATTCAGTATGTACCTACAATTTCACCTCTCAATTTGCAAGTCACTACTCACATCTCAATTTTGGAAATTACTATTAGGGATTTTCAAAAATTGCGACTGAGGTTGGAAATTTAGAGGAAAAACACTTCCTGGTAATGGGTAATCATATCAGGAAGTGCTCCACACTAAATGCCTGGAGAACAGTCTGAATGGATGTGGAGTGGAGGTGGAGAGCAGCTGCCATTTCTAACTTAAATGTTTGAACATCTAAAGAAGCCTTCTCAACAGCAATGGTCAGCCAAACTGCAGAAAAAGGATGTAGGAGGCAGAAAAAGAAAATTAAAGTTTTCAGAGAAGGATTTAGAGATCCTGACCGAATAGTGCTGTGAAAGCTATGACGTGCTGTTTGTAAGGACCGCCATGTAACTCCAAGACTAACCCCCCCAAAAAATCTGCCAGGATAGGCCACAAAAAATGAATGCCATAGGAGTCACCTACCGCTCCATTGATGAGATGAGGAAGAGGTGGTATGAACTCAGGTCGCAAAGAAAAGTTAAGATGGCAACATAACTATCTGAATCCCAGGCAACCCGAGATGGCCCCCCAACTGTACCCCCACCCACTGCACTATAGACCATGGCTGAGATGTTGTGGGAATGGGAACACCAACATCTCAGCACCTGGAACCTCACATAGTAAGTGTGAATTATTTACTATTGTCGCATTTCAGAACTTAAACCTATGTCCATCTTCCACATAAAACTAAAGCATACATCTCAAGGTTGTTTCTTAAGTTATTTAAAAATATGCCTCCATTGTGCATCATGGGACATGTAGTCAAAAAGTCAGCACTGTAGTCACTGTTACATTTATTAGGCTTATGCTATTAAAATTGAAACATTGATATGTTATCATATCAGTGATTAAACACAATTTCATTATTTCTCATAGATCTCCCTGAGGAAGATAGTGATGACACGAATGTGAAGGGAGTGGAGGACTCCAACGTGGCAGCTGAAGATCCCATACCTATTGCCAGTCACCTCAGCACACTTCCAGCTCAATGTAACACTGCCTCATTGTCACCACAGGCGCCATTAACAATGGATGATGATGTCACTCTGTCTAACAGTCCCATTCAGCACCCAGGTGTGAGGCAACAACATCAGCGTGTTCCATGGTGTGTGCACAGTCGGCACCGTGAGGCATATCATTCCGTTGATCCTAAAGCCAATGTACAGCTGTTTGAAGGCCTTGAGGTGTCCATGATTCAAATTCAGCATCTGCAACATAAACAGATGAAACTAATGAACAAAAAGATGCAGAATCTGCAGCAATGCATGTCATGTGGATTTTACAACATTGGCACTCAATGGACAACCATGAACACAAAAATGGACAGCCTCACCACCATTGTAGAATCATTATGCCAGCACATGGCGGATGATCATGCCTATCAAATCCCATGCAGTTGGAATGGATGGGTTAACCCATTCCATTGGTCATTTGACCAATGTCACTTACACCCTATCCAGGAGAACAGTAACCCTGCAGGTGGAAATGGGACACTTTAGTGGGGACATTCCAAGGAGCTTAGGGTAGATCATCTACAAAACTCATGAATAACAGGTGGTGTTGCAGATGCCCCACAAGGTAGTGAGGACATCCCAAGAGTTAGCAGCATCTCTGCAAGTGATGCATGTGTCCTGTGATCCAGCAGCAGCCATACTCCTGCTGGAGAACAAGTAGGGGCAAGCCATGTGGGATGTAGGCGCAAAAGGCCTTGAATGACACAGAATATTGTGTAGAGTTTTTTGCATTGTAATTGCCATTTTCGTGATGTAACCAACATGTTCTTGCACATTACTAACCATTTGGTGGTCCTACAATTTTAAAATATAAACAATTGATATAGTAGCCAGGCATTAAAGGTTGCATCAGTTTGCTGCATCAAAACTATTTTCATCATTTCAGTGAGTCTACTGTCACATAGAACATACCTTGAAAAGTAATTTGTTGCAATGTGGTCCCGTCAGCATCTCCCCGCCACTGCTTTACTCTGGTCTTGAGGCTGCTGAAGAGGTGGTTCAGGATCCTCATCTTCGGAATCTCTGTCACCCTAGGTGATGGGTAGTCCTCTCCTGGTAGCTGTGTTGTGCAATATGACACGTTTACTACAATTTAGAAGGCTGTCTCAGACGCATACTGTTGTGCACCTCCTCTCTTGTGAAGGCACCAAAATATTGATATCAGCATGCCGACGTTAATTCTATCAACACCCTGCTGCGTTGATGAGCAATACTGTAACATCTTTCATTTTGGTTTGCTGGGGCTTAGGTTGGTGTCAGTATCCAGCACCTTAATGCATACTGTCACCTGGAACAAAAAACATTAGTGTGAGCATGCTTAATCTTTGGATTTGATGAACACATTCATATGTGTCATTCTGCACCATCACATTACCCAATAAATAGCCATCATCAAACACCCCTCGTTTCAGGCATTGGTGTATTCCACTGTGCCTGAACAAGTAGGAGTCATGGGTGCTCTCTGGATATTTTTCAACTATATCTGTAATTAAATTATGACAACTTGTATGTTGAGGGAATGTGTATTTTCCTGTCCAAAACAGGTATTCTAGATGGGCTGGAGGGCAAATATAAACATGTGTTCCATATACACACCGTATGACATGGGGGAATTTGGCCGCCCAGTAAAAGTTTAATTTCATGCTTTGGATTTCCTCACCATTCCTGGGTAGATATATGTACCTGTTGATCTTCAGAAGCATGGCATCTAGGAACTTCCAAAACAAATGCAAAAGTGCACTTTGAGACACTTCACCAGCAACAGCAATAACACCCTGGTAACCTTCAGAGGTCAAAAGGTGTAATGAGCGTGGTACCTGCATGTAAGTGGGGATGGAACTGCTGGGCATTTCAATTACATCTAATATAACTGCACTACTTACCCTGTATTTCTCAAATGTTTCCTTCTCTGTCTGTTGAAAAATTGTATGCCTGGTTCTAGATATCCTCTCCAGTCTCCTCCAGCACCTCTGGTGAACAGCCAGTAGTCACATCTTCCTTGCAATCACATAGAGAGCAGCCATTGTGGAAACCCCTGATACATTCTGAGCCAGCTTTTATAGTTTTCATACAGTTACCACCTGAAACAAATTTCTGCTAAATAGCATGTGCAAACAGGCGTTTTTGCGACTAGTAGCTAATTGCAAAAGCCTCAAACATAAGGTTTGCGACTCGCAAAGATCAGTCGCAAAAATCCCAATTTGCAAATAAGTTGCATCGCTAATTTTAATTAGTGAATGGGGTTCGTGCATAACAAAATGCAGTTGCTTCTGTTACTAACCCATTTGTGACCAATTTGTGAGTCGCAAAACGTTCATTAATCTAGCCCCACATGCTTTAGCAATGCTGTTTAACATACACGTAATAGAGACGTTTACAGCTATTTCATGAACAAGAAATGAACAACAATATGTGTGAATCCAAAGAATATGAAAATGCTGGTGGTTCATGACCTGCTGAGTTGTGTCTCATTCCTTGTGTTAAGTCAGTAAAAAGGCTGGTGTATCCCAGAATTTAATCTTTCTGGTTTTTACCACATGCATGTCTCAAATTCAATTCTGAGAAATTAAGACTGCAGAGTTTTTCATTTTTTTTTTTAGCGACACCTACCTTTTTAAGGGGCTGATTTAGAGTTTGGCGGAGCGAGTACTCCATCACAATAGCAAAGGAGTACCCTCTCCGCCAAACAGAAGGTCCGCCCATCTGATTACAGATGGGTAGAACTTTAGTATGTCAGCGATGGAGACTACTCTGTCTTCGCTGCTGACATACTCCTCCGATGGAGTAAATGCCGTCAGAGGTTTGGCCATTTGACCGCACGCCTAATTTCAAATGGACGGTTTTTACTCTCCCTGAAAAACGTGGTGGTAAGAGAGAGTAAAAATGTTTAAATGACTCACACTATATCAGACAATCAACAAGAGAGAGTCTGCTACCTTTGTCCTGAAAAGTCCCTTGATCAGTTGAACGGGAACTCCTACTTAGTTTTTAGAAGAACCCTCACCCACTAACGTCCATTAGTGGCATGCTTCTTCATAATGTTCCCACCCGAGATGCCTGGTGCTTCAAAGCCTGATTTACAGGGGAGCTGGTTGATCTTTAACAGAGGTCAGGATTGTTAAAATCACCTCAAGGTGTCCCTACCAAGAGGGGCGATATTTAATACTGGGAACCTTAGGTAAGGTTGAACGACAAAGTTAGATGTGAAGCGAGACTCTTATGATCTCTCACATCTTGGTCTACATGTTTCATACATGTTATTAGATGCCGCTCAGGGTCAAATGGCTTTCTTCAGGACCAATAGAAACCATTTTTCATGTGTTTATTATACATTAGTGTACACATGTGCACTACTACTTGTGAATCCGTGAAATTGTGTCATAACTTATGATCTCTGTTACGCTCAACACAGGATCATGTCCTGTGGCGTCATCTGTAATGATCAAGGCAAGAGGACATTGTTAAACAAGTAACATGAAGAGTATTCATTGGTAGCCATATTCATGAAGTGTATAAATCCATATGTAACAACTGCACTCAATTCATGCCGGATATCTCAAAGTGCTTTTAAGAGGGAAAATGTTTCAAGGTCCCTCATGATCTTGATACTAATCATTGATAGTGTAATACAGGCATTACATGCAGCAAAATTCAAAAATATAAGCTATTAGACCTACATTAAATGGTGTTGTCCATAGCATCATAACGGCTTAGAGATGGACAGACCTTGTAGTCACACACTGGGGAATGAGGTATGATCATTAAAATCTTATAAACATGGTGCGTCTCCCTCATGGAGGCATCAGTCATTGTTACAAGAGCCCCCATCTCCCACAGACTTACTTCATCAAGGTGTTGTGCCTGCTACAGACCTTTTTTGGTATTCTCTAAGCTCTGCATGTTTGTTTCCTAAATAAGCATCTTCTGGGTTATACGATTTACACCGGTATGTGCATCATGATGCGTAACCACGTCACGGCGCTGTGGGCATGGCGGCCAATTGCCGAAACTGGAAAGGGGACGATTGAGTTTCTCTTTATTTAAAATGACACTATTGGAAAAGTGTCTTTTTTTGTAACAAACAAAGGATTGAGAACACAATTTATTCCGAAACCTAAAGTAAGAATAAACAAACAAGTAATCCTGCAACAGGGTCAGTTTTGTGGTTTTGTGTCAATACCAGGAGAGTAATGATTTTACTCCCTCTTATCATATGTTCAGAATGTGCTCTCAAAGGGGTCCACAGGGGATTGTTAGAAATACCCCTCATTGGGGCACCTATCTCAAACTGTGTATGCTATTTATATTAGGACTGTGTTCCAAGGAATATTGGGCCATATGTATGAAGCTGTTTTGCGATCGCAAACACTGCGAATCGCAAAAAAACGGTGTTTGCGATCGCAAAACAAAGCCCCGCTATGTATGAGCCACACACCCATCGCAAAATTGCGAATCGCTAAATTAGCGAGTAGCAAATTAGCGAATATCCCCAAATAGCGAATCATTAGCGAATTCGCAATTAGAGACAGAAATTCAGCGACAATCGCAATTGGCGTACTTGCATTTTGTGAATTCGCTAAACGGGATGCATGAAAAATTCGCTAATTGCGAATACACGAAATTCGCAATTTAGAGAATCGCAATTAGCACCAAGTCTGAGCAGGTGGTAACCAGGTGCAACCTATTTAAAGAGACCCACAATGCAACTGACGTGTGCCACAATGTCTGGGCTGTACGTGATAGCCAGGAGGCTGCGACTCAGAGCTGCTGCACAGAGGAGGAGACGCCAGGAAAGAATCTTCAGAGCGCGCATAACCCTGTTCCAGCGGACTGAGGAGGAGATCCATACCAACTACAGGCTGGATGAAGAGAGCATCCTGGAATTAATAGCAGAGCTCCAACCCATACTTGAACACCCCACACGCAGGACACACACAATCCCCACCCACATACAGGTCCTGTGCTCACTTCACCTCTTGGCGTCAGGGAGCTTTCAGGGGTGATAGCCACAGCAGGAGGGGTCTCACAGAGTGCATTGTCGTGCTTCTTCCACGCGTTCCTTGATGCCGTGGTACAGAGGCTGCATAACCACATATACTTCCCCAGCACACCACAGGCACTAGCCCAGACCAAGCAGGAGTTCTACCAAATTGCACAATTCCCCCACGTCATTGGATGCATAGATGGGACCCATGTCGCCATATCCCCCCCTTCCCAGAACGAGTATGTGTACAGGAATCGCAAGTCCTACCATTCCCTGACATACAGGTGGTGTGTGATGCCAGGCACATCATCACCGACATCGTCGCCAAATACCCAGGCAGCACCCACGACTCATTCATCTTCCGCCACAGTGGGATACACCGCCGACTCACAAGTGGGGAGTTTGGTGAGGGATACCTACTAGGTAATTGCATGTGAAAGAAGGACACACTAGTAATGCACAGCAGTTGCAGGACAGTGTTCAACCATATTTTTCTCGCACCACAGGTGACAGTGCGTATGCGGTCCGGGACTACCTACTCACTCCTCACCTTAATCCTGCCAATGCTGGAGAGCGGAGGTACAACAGTGCCCACATAGCGACCAGGTGTACCATCGAGAGGACCTTCGGGATACTCAAGAGCCGGTTCCGATGCTTACACAAGAGTGGAGGGGCACTTCAATACAGCCCCCAGACCTGTTGCAAGATAGTGGTAGTGTGTGCCATGCTGCACAACATCGCCACCAGGAAGGGCACACCAGTGGAGCTCACCGAATCGGAATCATCGGATGAGGAGGGGCCAGCTCCTGGACGCATGCCAGCCGGTGTAATTGGTGCAGCTGCTGGCCGCCAGAGGCGAGATGAGATCACACGCAACTATTTCTAGGTAAGAAAAGATGACACAATGCCAAAGATCTAATACGAGACTGTGTTTAATTTCCTTTAGTACAGGATATATATTGGCACACAGCCTGTATGGCACACAATGTATTGTCAATAGTCCCGCACATGTGTGATTCACAGTGCAAATTGACTATCCTGAGCAAGTGTCCGTGTGCACTGGGTTGGTGCACCCACATCCATGTCTATGTCTGGGTGCCTCAACTGCGGCGCTGTCGGCCTGTAGCCCCTTGCTGTGGCTGCACAGTGCCCTCTTCACCTGTCTCAGCAGGCCTGCCGTGACGCACACTACGGCGCCTGTCCGGTGGGGGCGGTGGGGTAATGCTGCTCCTGCTGGATTGGGCATCCTCATCTGTTGGAGTGAGGACTCCTGGGCCAGCAGTGGCAGCTGCACGCAGCTGATCCACAGCACATGTCACCTGTACCAGACCCCTGGCCACGTCCTGGCTGCAGTGTGCCACCTCGTGCTGCATACTGATGCTGCGCCTTGACAGCACAGAGGTTGCTGAGGAAAGGCGGTTGACCGCCCTGGTGTAGAGGTCTAGGCGGGTGTGCAGGCGCTGCCTCTCCCTGCGCCTAGCAGCACGGTCCGCCCTTAGTTCAGAACAGAGTGCCTCCAGGGCACCACTCAGGCCCATGAAGCCAACCCTGATTTGCCTGTGTATTGACCGTATGTTTTTCGCATGCAGGCGCTGGACCTCTAACATGTGGCCCTCCAGCCCTTGGAAGACTGTGTCATCTCCTGTGACTGCTGCACTGGTGGATGACCGTGGTGCCCTGCGCCTGGATGGGATTGGTGGTATTGGTGCTGCACGTGCTCGGGCACGGGGTTGTGGCTCTGGCTGTCCCTGGACTGTTTGGACATTGGAATCGGTGTCCTGGGATTCCTCCTCCAGTGGGGGCAATGGTGGCACTGCAATCCGCCTGCGGCGTGTTGGCGGGATAACTGGGCTGCCCTCGTCTTCCTCTTCCTCCTCCTCCTCCTCTTGCCCTGTTGCCGCTGGGCTGGGGGATTCATCCTCCCCTCCACTGATTGTTCCCTGTGTTTCTGTTGGTGCTGTGGACATAAATGCACACATTAATTGACTGTCTTGCCTTGCATTTGTCATGCATTAAATTTCACTGTTTGGAGTTACATGGGCCCTATCTGTCTGTATTTTGACTTTCATGATGCACACATACTGTCTGAGCCTGGCTGGGTGTCATTGCTCCACTGTTAGGTGCATGTGACTACATCTCCCATAATGCATTGCTGTGTGTGCTTGTGCACCTGCACTGGAATTATACTTTGGTTGTGTCCCTGGGTCTCTCCTGGGTGTGTGGGGGATGTAGGGAGGTATCAGGGGTGTGATGGCTTGCTTCTTACCTTGTCCTTGTTGTGGGTGGTCGGAGCTGTCCAGGTCTGACACGCCCATTACACTCTCCGGAAGCAGGGTCCCCTCAACCATTTCCTCGAGTGGTGTTGAAGCGGTGGCATTGGAGGTCCCACCACCGGTCTTGTTGGCCTCCTCCAACCTGGCAGCGACCTTCTCCTTTGAGCGCGCGCGCATGTCATACCAGCGCTTCTGTAGGTCTTTGACGCTACGATGTGTGACGCCAATTGCATTGACTTTGCGCTGGATGTCTGCCCATATCCTTCTCTTTGCGTGTCTCTGGCACACGCAGGGACTTCTTGCCAAACAGGAGCTCATGGCTCACAACCATCTCCTGTATCAGGGCCTCCTGCTCACTTTCTGTGAACTTCTGTTTCCTCATTCTGGGGGTCTCCCCTGCTGCTTGTCCTTGCTGGCCATGTCTCCACTCTCTCCAATGTGTGTAGCACTGCAGTGATGCCTCAGCCTCAACTCCTACTCTCTCACTCTGCTCCTGGGACTCAGGTGCAGCATGGGTAGTCACACTTCCTGGTTGTGATGTCATCCACCTGCACCTGATTCCGCGATTCGCACTTAGCGATTCGCTATTTTGCGAGTTCGCTATTTTGCGAATTCGCAAAATATAGCTTTCGCTAATAAGGAATCGCTATTTAGCTACTCGCTAATCATTTTGCGATTATTAACGATTCGCTATGTTTTTGCGAATTTTTGTTTACATACCGTTTTGCGATTCTCTAATAGCGATTCGCTAAGATTCGCTATTAGAGATTCGCAAAAGGGGTGTTTGATACATATGGCCCATTGTCATTTAACCCTGTTTTATGGGTAGATAAACTGTCAATTCCTCTTTGTTCCTTGTCAAACAGTATCATGTCTGGGTTTCTGGTTCCACTCTCAAATTGTTCAATAATGACCCACCTCACATGTGCTGTCATCTTAGAGGTGTTTCTTTTACAACGCATGTTACTTCGATGTTCACAGATTCTAGCTAGTTATTTTCCTGCCAGACATACCAATAGAACGTAACCCACAGGGACAAGTGATCAAATAAATTATTTGCAAGGAATTACAGTTTGTGTGGTTTCTAGTACTCCATATTGTTGCAAGTCCTAAATCCAGAGTTTTTGTTGTGCTTGTTAGGTGGCAGACACTACATTTCCCACAGGCATAATGTCCTACAATGTCTGGGAGACCCTAGAAGTTAAGGACAGTGGTTCTAGTGTCCTTGTTTTGGATGCCTGTATTTAGGATAAGCCAGTTTTTGTTTATGATCTTTTGACCTGATTAGAAACTATATTGAAGGTGGTAACACAAGTTAAATGGATCTCTGTTGTATTGTGTTCATTGTTCTCCAAAAGTGCTTCTCTGTTCTGGTTTCTGGCTCTTTTCATGGTTTTCATAATGATCCTTTCTGAATAATCATATGCCCATAATTTCTCTGAAAGGGTCTTGGCCTGTTGGTTAAAATCTACTGTCTTGCTAAAATTCCTTCTTTAGAAATTGGCCATAAGGGAGATTTTTCTTTAGAGGTCTTGGATGAAAACTGTCAAACTTGAGGAGTGTGTTCTTATTGGTAGATTTCCCATAGGTCTTTGTGTGTAGTTTGCCCTCCTCTGCAAATATGGTAACGTCAAGGAAAGTCAGTGATTTGTTGCTCAACGTATGTGTAAATTTAAAGTTCCTGTCACAACTATTCAGCCTAGGGAAAAAGGGTGAGGTGGACCTAGCATCCCCTGCCCAGATTACCATTACATCATCTATGTACCTTTTCCATATTATTATGTTTTCTGGAAGGGGCTATTAGAGTTTAGAATAAACTTGCTTTTCAGAATTATGGGCATTGAGACCGTCCACACTAAGGGCAAAGGTACTCCACATTGAAGTTCCATATGTCTGTAAGAAGAGGGTACCATCATATTCAAATACGTTTTTTGTGAGTGCTAGGCGTGCACACATAAGCACAAGTAAGTTTGGGTCAGGCTTGAATTGTATCTCCTTTAATGAATTAAGGAAATCCTTATTATTTTTCAAATGTGTAGGCGATTTCTGTTTCTCCCAATATTAAGAGATGTCCACTGGGCTGGTGGACAGCTCTAAATTCAGCATACAGTTAATCTGGACTCTAAGTCAGGAGCTAGGCTGTGTAGGTTATTGAGCCATCTTTTAAGTAGCTATCTTATCAAACACACCCATTTTATTTTTGATTACCTTATTCTGCTTGTCTTCAATTGGATACGAGTACACTTGTATTCACAACATGTGATGTGTACAAAAGGCTCTAAATGTGTGAATATAATGCAACATAGCATTTATACAGATGTATCACTACCTAGAGTAATATGCTATTTATAGCAGTCATTCCAGTATTTATAGTTAAAGGTCTTGCATACCAAGAGGTAAAATGAAGCCTCAAGATAACCTAATGGTGCCCGCGTGACCATTTACAAAGCATAATACTTTCAGTGGAACTCCAAAGTCTACATGTATGCACACTGTATTCAATTGAAGATCTTACAGGCAAAGAAACATACACAAATAGAGGCAAATTATTAAATGCATTTCAAAGTCAATAGAATATAACAATCAGCAGATTTGAGTGATATGTGGTATAAGTCATACTCTATGTTTACGTGCAGTTGTATTAAACTGATACTTTCAATAAGAAAAGCTGCAATGTCCACAGTCGAAGGGGTTTCTTTTTAGAAAAGTGATCCTAGGATAAAAACATAGACATTATGTAGTTATGCTAATTCGTGGTAATAACATATCACTTGACCTTTGTACTGCAGTGACAAATGAGAGACCATGTCTTTCTCTGTGCACTTATTCTGCATAGATTATTATATTCGTTCACTTATATTTCCCTGGAATGACCTAGATGGTATATAGTGTATACAAATATGTCGAATGCAATATGCCTTTTACTAACATTGCTGAGTGTGGCAATGTCCATGAGTAACAAGAGGCGATTCAGGTGACTTAACAATGGTATTGCACCTTAAACAGAGCACAAAGTATCTCAAGTCTGTTAAAAATATTTTATAGAAATTTATAAGAACAATGATGCAAGCAAAGAACAAATATCAATCATCATCAATCAATCAGGATTTATAAAGCGAGGATATAGGGTATCCAGGCGCTTGCTGGCCCCGGAGACTTATTCGAACAGCCAGGTCTTGAGGGCCATTCGAATTTCCAGAAGTGAGGTGATGGTCCGAAGGTGTGTGGGGAGGCTGTTCCAGGTCTTTGCTGCGATGTGGGAGAAGGAGCATCCTTCACTTCTGCTTCGGTAGATGCGGGGAGTCTGTGCAAAAAGGAGGTGGAGCATAGTCTTCTCAATGGTTTGTGGAAGTTCAGGGGGTGGTTAATGTAGGCAGGTCCTTGGTTCTATAGAGCCTTGTGTGTGTGGGTCAGCAGCTTGAATTTGCATATCTTCTGTACGGGAATCCAGTTGAGCTTCCAGAGGTGGGGTGTGATGTGGGTTCGTCGGGGAAGGCCGAGGATGAGTCTGGTTGCGGCATTCTGTATGGTCTGAAGTCTCCGTAGAGGGCATTGCCGTAGTCCAGTCAGCTGACGATGAGGGCTCGTGTGTAGAGGTAGCCACTTGAAGATCTTACGTAGCATGTGCAAAGTGAAGAAGCAGGTGAAGGAGATGGCATTGATCTGTGATTTCATGGTGAACCAAAGTGGGGTGGTTGAGGGAGTTGGGTGCGGGTCCTAGGCCTGATGGCCACAAAGAGTTGTTCCATGTGTTACTGCTGTTGCCAAAGATCAGTACTTCTGTCTTGTCTGTGTTTAGCTGCAGTCAGTTGTTATTCATCCAGTTGGTGACATTTGTCATGCATCTGTGGAAGTTGAATCTGGTGGTGGTGTGCTTGTCGGTGAGTGAGAGGATGAGTTGGGTGTCGTCTACATAGCAAATCACGTTGAGACCCTGAGATCTAACGATGTTGGCCAGCGGGGTCATATATGCGTTGAAGAGCGTGGGGCTGAAGGATGAGCCCTCGAGGACACCGCAGGTGATTCCTTGGGTTCAGAGGTGAAAGGTGGGAGATGGATCCTCTGGGTTCTTCCGTGAGGAAGGAGGTGATCCATCTGACCACGTCCCCTTGGATGCCGATGTGGTGGAGTTTTCGATCAGTGTGTCGAAGGCTGCCAAAAGGTCAAGGAGGATCAAAGCTGCTGTTTCTCCTCTGTCAAGGAGGGCTCGGATGTCATTGGTGACTTCGATCAGGGTGGTTTCGGTGCTGTGATCACTGCTGAAGCAGGACTGGGAGGCGTCAAGTAGCTAGTATGGCTCCAGGTGTGTCATGAGTTAATTGTTGATCATCTTTTCCAGTACTTTCACTGGGAATGGGAGCAGGGAGATTGGCCGGTAGTTTTTGAGTTCGCTGGGGTTGGTGGAGGTTTTTTTGAGTAGTGGTATGACTTTGACGTGTTTCCAGGTGTCGGGAAATGTTGATGTGGGGATAGAGGTGTTGAGTAGGGTGGTGTGTTCCTGGCCAATCCTTTGGTTTCTGAGGTTGAAGATGTGGTGCGGGCATGGGTCTGTGGGAGCTACCGAGTGGATTGATTTTATGGTGGAGGTGGTGTCCTGGGTGGAGAGGATTTTATTTTATTTATTTTAAGAGTTTTATATAGCGCTGGCTAGACCCTAAGGTATCAGAGCACTTTACATGAGGATACATTATTACAAAGTTACATCAGTTACAAGTTACACATTGTTCTAAGTATAGACATAGGAGAGAAAACATGAGGTTATACAATAATATGAGTTATTAGCGTGTACGATAGCCAGGAGAACACATCTTAAGGGAAAAGGAGGGTAGAGGGGGGATGGGAAACAGGAGGGAGGGATGCAGATTGAGTCAGGGAGAAAGCCAAAGAATCAAGGAAGGAGGAGGTGGGGGAGGGAAGGAGACGCAACAGGGAGATGGGGAAAACAATGTCGGATGTCCGGCTGGGTAGGTGACGGCCGAGGGGGTGAACCTGAGCCAGACTCCTCTATAGCTGCATAGGACAGCTCCACCGGGCATCGGCCAAGGTTGCTCAGGCTCCGTGTTCAGAACAAAGTTTTTTGTTTTTTTTTCCCCCCAAATGATCAGTGTGTGGTTCGTGTCAGTTATGGTGGTGGTGCATCTGTCAAGGAAATACATAGGCGTGGGTTGGGGTTTGAAGTTTCTGTATATGGTTGGTGTGGAAGAAGTGGGCACGGTTGGTGCACAGCTCCTGTGAGGGTGTGATGTTGTTTTTACTCTGTGTTGTTGGTGCTGGTTTTGATGCGTGCTGCAAGGGCTGTCTTCTTTGTTGCCCTTAGCAGGTGGTGGTAGATGTTGAGGGAGGTCTTGAAGGCTGCCCTGTCGGAGGTGTCCTTGCTGGTGTGCCATCGCTTCTCCAACTGTTTGCTGTTTCGTTTCGCTG
Organism: Calotriton arnoldi; assembly: GCA_963921515.1. Lineage (NCBI taxonomy): Eukaryota > Metazoa > Chordata > Amphibia > Caudata > Salamandridae > Calotriton > Calotriton arnoldi. The sequence continues at coordinate 632,375 of CAWUFW010006694.1, read as the reverse complement.
CTCTGAGTTCTTGGGTGTATCAGCTGACCCATTTAGAGGATTTTCTCTGGATGTTGATCTTGATGGGGATGATGCTGTCTGCGCAATTGGTGATCCAAGCGTTGAAGTTTTTCACTCCCTGTTCAAGGTTGGTGGTAGTAGCAGGGTTAGATGTGTTGAGGGCATTGGCCCAGCTGGTCTCTGAGATTTGTTCCACCTCCGATGGGGGGCATTGGTCATCTTGGGGGTGGCAGTGCAGGGGCTGGAGTTGCTGAAGTTGACAATGGAGTGATCGGTCCATGTGAGTTCTGTGACATGGCTGTATTTGATGCGGTTGCTGCAGGTCAAATTTGGGTGTCCTGCAGTGTGTGTAGGCTCCTGAGTTTGTTGAACCTTCAAATCACAAATTTCTCCCAGTATTGTTTCTTGGAGCAGTTTCAATGAATCTGACTGCTGGTTGACAAACAGGTAGGCCAGACCGGAATCATCATTCATATGGGGTTCCCGGGATACCAACTCTGGGCCACCTAAACAGCTTATCCCCTCGCTGAGGGTTAGGCAGTTCAGTCTCCTGATTGGCTTCCATTGAGTTGAGTCCCCGTTATCCTGCCCCGGCACCTCCTGTTCCAGCACCTGGACCTAGTCGATATCATCGCCCAAAATTTGATTTTGAGGACTCTTCTTTTTAAAGGATACATTTTGAAACAGAGGATAGTCCTTGGGTCTGGTAGGACTAAATCTACCACTGCGTCGGTTGTCTGAATTGGCTCACCACAGAGGTGAGTCCTTAGCTGAGACTCGTCTTCGAATGCTGCAGGACTTGTTTACAAGGAAGGGCATTCACACCCTCCTGCGCCGGCAATATTTGCCTGCACCAAATCTTGTACAAGGTTCTGTGCTGTGGTGGCGATTCGATGCTGTTTTTTCCATTGTTACAGCTTGCCTGGCGTCCTTGAATCACCTTTCTTTTCAGCTTCAGGACTGCAGGAGTGCTAGACGCCAGTACTGCCTTTGCGCAGTGTTGCCACATACTACTGAGCCTTGTGGTCAGCCCTCCAAGCCCCTCGGGCAGAGCTCCCACCCGTGAGTCCTCGTGACTGGTGCTCCCCTACCTTGGGTCTGAGTCCGGGCCTCCACTTACATGGTCTCTCCTTTACTTTGCGGCCTTTGGCACCTTGCAATTCCATCTCCAACTCCGACTTCTTCTTCTTTTCCCCTGGCTTCCGACGAAGCTGCCACTCCAACAGGAGCAGGAACAAACCGAACTCCATTGGCGTATGATGTATACGAGGGGAGGGGTCACTGTGAGCAAGAACTAGCAGCAGACCATGCGGGCTCCATCTGCTCCCTCCTCTCGTCAAATTCAAACTTCTACACACATTTTTTATTAAGTAGCTTAAGTGCTGAGTTTTCAAAATAGGCTCTGCAATTCTGACCTCCCACATCCTCAGGCATGTTGTAAATTTGCAGATTGCATCAATTATTTGTATTCTCAAGGTCAAGAAGTGCCTTGTGCATTGACTAGATTTGAGCTACTAATGGAATTATCTGGTTAAATATGGTTTTATTGATTTCATTTTTAGACATTCTCATTGACAAACCAGTTATGCCCCTTTCGATGTTCTTAATATCAGTACTAATAGTGTCTGTGCTAACATCAATAGCATGTATTTACTCCAATATTTATCTAAGGGGATCATCTTATCTCCAAATAGGGCCAAAGAGATATAGAAAAAGCCAGCAGTAATAATATTATTCAGGCTGCATTGAACACCGTGGGCTAGTACCAGATTTGAAATAATTTGAAGAAATTGGCATTACTGCCAGAAATGTGACTAAAACACCTAAGAAGATCTTTGAGGGTGCGCCAGTCAGTGATACTGCTTGACTTTCTGAGCTCCCTGATCATGCAAAAATACAGAACACATCACCAACAGTCCAATATAGGAAAACCATCAGGCCCACAGTTAGAAGAAGGAGAAAGTCAATACTGAATTATCATAAAAGAATGTTGTAGAGCAGATAGGAGTAAAGATCAGTACGCTGCTGCCCATAAATGTGTTATCACTACTTTCATCCCTACTTCTCATCCATCATTCATCACCCCTACTTCTACTCCATCACCCCTACTTCTACTCCATCACCCCTACTTCTTATGCATCATCCTTACTTCTCATCCATCATCCACACTTCTCATTTCTACTCCTCATCCATCATTCATCATCCATATTTCTCATCCCTTCTTCTCATGAACCATCCATATTCCCTACTTCTCATCCCTATTCTCAAAACTCTTACCTCATTTCTTATCCCCCACTCATAGCAACAAACTTTCAATTCTGTGAAACACACCTTCACACTGGTTGGTTGGCAGCGGTTAGTAAGACTTAAGTGGGAGGGATGTGTTCTATTGGTCTAGTCCCTAAAAGAAACAGCCGTCCCATTGCATGTGCAACTGTGTGGTAGCTTTCAGTGGATACAAGGTCCTACAGCATTTCATTTCATTTAAGTAAGTGATTTACTGTTCACACAGGCCTCTGCAGAAAGCTCCAAAGGTTTGGGGAAGAGAAGGGGCCTTGCTTGGACCATAAATCAACATCTGGAGACAGGGCTATACAGGTCATGGAAGTCTTTTCTGTTTTTAGTTTTATATCCAACAAACGGTGGGGCATATTACCTAGGAAGTGGCGGAGAGAGGCGTTAGCTGTCTTGGCTTAACGCCTCTCTCCGCCACTTCGGAAACGTCAGGCTGCACCATATTAACAAGGATATGTTGCAGCCTGGCATTTCCCCCTGCGATGGCGCTAAGTTACACAACTTAGCGCAGGCACCCTTGCACCAGAGTGCAAGGGTGGCTGCGAGCAGGGAGGTTTGTTTATGTGTAGGAAGGAGTTCCTTCCTGCACATAAACAAACCTAAAATGCCATTTTGTAACTTTCATGTGTGCTGCTTTGTGCAGCACACATGGAAGTTACAAAATGGCCTTTTGAAAAACGGTTTGTTCATGTCCTGTACAGGAAGGGACACCTTCCTGTACATGAACAAACCATGGCATTTTGCTTTTTCCATGTGTGCTGCACAAGGCAGCACACATGGAAAAAGCAAAAACGAGGAGAAATAAAGCATTTCTCCTCGTTTCGCCACCTTAAGACCAGGATTTTTCTGGTCTTAAGTTCGGCGCTGCCACCTATTATCGCCAAACTTGATAATAGGTGGCAGCGTTGACTTCAATGGGTGTTGATATGGAACGCCCACCGCAACACCCACTGCACGCCCCCTTCCACGCTAAGTTTAGCATGAAAGGGGCCCTATTATCAAGGCAGCGTTAAGCCACTTAACGTGGCTTTAAGCCACGTTAAGTGGCTTAACGCTGCCTTGAAAATAGCGCTCTGACCCTATCGCCACCACAACGTCACAAAAAGTGACGTTGTGGTGGCGATAGGGGCTTGATAATATGCCTCAAAATGTTTAAAACCAACTCTTAGAGACAGAATAATACAGTTCATGGGAAACCTTCTCTGGTTTCAGTTTTATTTGTAACAAAGAAACTATTTTAGTCTGGGGCTGACTTTAGGTCTTAGAGCTGCTTTTTCCTCTCCTTGAAGTCTGGAGATTTCAAGGCTTGGGCTTCAGTTGTGTAGAACACCAGGCAGAGCAAGGCCTGGGCAGAGGTGATACATATAAAACTGAAACCAGAAAAAGTGAAATGTATAGCCCTCTGTCCAAGTGATGAATAACTGCCAGGTTTTCTGATTGCTTGTGTGTGACATTTCCATGGTTTCTGTGTACTTATGAGTGACAGGAGTCATGTATTCTATTATCTTTTATGTCCCTTCTCCAATGTGGCTTTTTACGCCCTTTAATGCTCTTGAATGGAACGTTTATGATATTAGTCTAATATACACACCGCAGGATTCGCTACAAAAAACATTTTGACTTTTTATTCAATCTTATCTATTTGAACCTTTCTTTCTTTTTGTCACAGATAATAAATAGCATCAACCAGCTTTTCACTTTTATTCTTTCTCCTTCTAGTTATGTTTCAGTCTTCTTCTGTTCTGTCCCTGTGTCCTCTTATCTTATAGTTCAGACTAGGGGCCTGATTAGGATGGCGGTCGGACTTACGTCCGACCGCCATCCCTTCAGAAACGGGACCGTGCGACTAGCTGTTGGTGGTCCTGCACCCGGAATCATGATGCAACCACCTTCAAGGCGGTTGCAGAGTGTATTTTTTGTATTGTGGCGGGTGCTGTGGCCTGCAGCACACGCCGCAGTACAAAATATGCTCCCCGTGCATATCCCTGCACTATGTGGCAGGCACCATGCGGTGCCTGCCACATGGTGCAGGGATATGTTGGGGGGCCCAGAGGCCATGTCGGAGGGCCAGGGAGGAAGGCAGGCCTGCTACGGGCCCCCAGTGTCCCTTTCCACCTGCCTTTTCATGGCGGGTAAACCACCATGAAAAGGGAGGGGGAAAGGGACATTGTAATCCCTACAGTGGTGCTTGGCAGGCACCACCACTGTTTTATGGATACAACTCCCTCCGACGGGCTCATTGAGCCCCTCAGATGCGTGGTGGTTGGTTTCTCCGACTGCCAGATATCCGCCCGCCATCCTAATGTGGTGGGCAGTAAACAGTATCATGATGGCGGTGGGACCGCCACCGATGGGCTGTTGGTGGCGGTCCCACCAACATCGTAATCAGGCCCCTAGGTTATCTTTTTTCATTTGCTAAATCTTTTTTCAGCTGCTTACGATTTAATCTTAAAATGGAATGTGGAAATACAGGAACTCACTGTTATTTTTAGGTCGAGCCTAGGCAGTGCGCATGAGATGTCTGCAAGACCTGGTGTAAGTAGTATGTGGAGTGTAATCCCACCTGCTGCTTACCATTGGTTAACTCCTCCATTGCTCTTCTTTCCTGGCTCCCTATTGGTTGGTTGATTCCGTTGTATCGCAAGGAGCACCGACCAACTACAGTTTTGTTACACTGTAAGTGTTTGGCTATTTATTTTAGGGACTATTTCTTTTGTTTTCTGTTAATGATATTTTATCACCATGGAGCATAGCACGGCGCCCGGTTTCATGTTTTTTTTAAATATCTATCACCATGGCGTCCGCTTCACTGGCTCCACGCACATAACTTAAAAATGCACTGGCGCCATGCTCTATATTTTAGCATGGCGCCCACCTTCATCATTATTTTTTAATTACTATGCACTGGCGCCGCGCTTTATGTTTTAGCACGATGCCCGCTTTTATATTTACAACACGGGCGCTGAGCTATGTGCCTTAGAACTGTTTTCGATCATATCAAAAAAGACTTCTCTCTGACACAGAGTTGTTAGGCGAAGTTAACACGCTGAACTTGAACATCCGATATTTGTTCTTATATTATCTTTATTAGGTCGTGATATGTTTACTGACCCTTAGATAACGAGAATATTAGTCAGACGTGGTGGCCATGTTAGAGACAGTACTCTCTTTCTACGGCCTTGCTTGTTTGCTGACGGAATAACACATGCATATTTAATCAAGCAGGAAGCGTGGAGTCTGGGCCGAATTTGTGGATTTCTAATATCCTGTAAGTGGGGTCTACTTTTTACAGAGGATATTAATTTGTACGCCGCAGGTGTGCAAGCAGAAAAGTTGAGGGGTTAGAGTTTTAAATTATATATGTATTACTGTTTGTTAGCAGTGCTTTGTGTTCGATGTGGTACCGGAAACACAGGCCTTCTTTTACATATGACAAATGTTGCCCATTAGTCCCCAAAGTTGTTTGTAGAAACTGACATTTGAGTGCGTGCATGAAAGCAGTATGCACCCACACTGGAGAGAAAGCTTGGTGGAAAGGTACAGTATACATTGCTATACATTGTATACATTGCTGATACAGCCATGGCAGTCTATCAAACTGAAACGCCAGGCTAGCGACAACGTAGGCCACTTAAAAACGTCCCAGGGATCTCACCGGTTTGAGCTGCCATCGTTGGGAAATGCCATTAAGCCACCACTGGCACCTCATGGGACTGACAGACACCACTGTTACCTCTCCACGCTGAGCCACCATCACAGGAAAAGACCACAGAGAGCCGCCAGTGACAGCATATGGCACAGAGCGTACACCACATACAGCCACCACCTACATTTATCGATGCAAGCCATAATAGCGAACATTGGAAAACGGTTATTAATAGCCACTACAGGCAGCTACCGTTCAGATTCGGCACAGATAACTACTGCTGGGGGTTAAAGCTTCCTCTGAAAACTAATTGTCAAGAGCTCGCTATCGAGCTGTCAATAATATTGGCTCATCATTGAATAAACAGGTTAGGTTAATTAGTTCAGCCAGCACAACGAAAGGGTACATTGTTATAAGCTTCCAATCCCTTATTGACATCTTACGTTTGGTATACCCAAGATTGTCACTGCCTTCCTGACACATTTGCCGTAGGGGCACCTAAAAGTGGTCATCTGCCACTTCCTCACAACAGTAGTGCTAAACTCCCTAAGGACTTTCACAGGATTTAGTGCAAGTCTGTTGTGCTCCCGGAGCCGCCATGAGCATAACTTTTGTGTGCACGGGTGCCGTGCTTTGTTCAGCACGGCACCCACTTTCATCTTTACAACATGGGCGCCACGCTTTATATTTCAGCACGGCACCCAGTTTTCTGTTAAGAAAGCCAATAGCTGTAAGTCTCGCAAATTCGAAACCTATTGCATTACAAATGCTTGTTTCCTCATGTTTTCCTTTTTGTGTTTGTAGCCCTGAAGAAGCAGGGATTCCGCAAAACACGTGTTGGCAGTTCTATGGCTACTTTCAATGCTGTGCTCCACATTTAATTTCTGTCATTTGAATGCTATGTTTTTTTTTTTTTAATTCATCAATGATTTAATATTCTCATAAGAGCATACCTATGATGGAGACAGACTCAAACTGAGGCATATTGTGTGATATGTGAGATGTTTGCTATATGTTGATTATCTTCATACAGCTGTATTATTTCATCAATTTTGTTTTGGGATTCAATAATTTCTAATTAGTATGTTGATCTCTAACTCCCCAGGATCCGCTTTAAATTTTATGTGTGTGTGGATCCGCATGTGGAACGGCACAAGTGTGCATGTGAGTGTGTGTACATGTGAGTGTGCCCGCACATGTGTCTCCGCACATGTGAGTGTGTGTGTGCACATAAATGTCCATACTTTCACAGGTATTTAGGTTTAACATTATGCTCACAGGTTCGAATGACGTATAAAAAATAAATACTGTTGCTCTAGGTAATAGTAAACGTGTGTTATGCAGCAGCAGGATACCTCAAGGGGTGTACCCGCACATTCACAAATGCACGTTACGTCTTACGCTTGAGTGTGTGTTCTAAGCGTGAACTGAACCTGAGTCAAGGCAAGCGTCCCGTTTGGCTCTAAGAGCCCATGCAAAAGGCCACGAGGCAAGAGCATGTTTGGCATGTCAGTCATGCAGCAAACATCATATAAAATATGATAAAGCCAATTAAAAAAACTATATTTCATTAAAATGCCTTAGTGCCTCAGATTATGAGAGACATTTATTAAAACTGACAGTTTTTAAACACAGTCTTCAAAACATTCATGCCTCTCCTGCCCTGATGACAATGCCATTTGTAAAGTCAGAGTCAAGTCAGTTGTCATGTGCACCCTATATGTAGCCAAGATTCTTATTAATCACAACATTATGATCTAGTGCACATCCTGAACTCACATATTTCAATATGCTCACATATGCAATAATGAAGAAAAAGGATGCACAGAACAATAAACTATTTGCCTAGGATCACACAACTTAGTCAAGCGGGATAGCAGGCATTGATCCCAGAGTTTCCAGGTTCACATTGTGCAATTAAGCCAATAAACAGAAATCTCTTCCTCTCTCATGTTTTACATCAAAGGGTAATGCGTTGTCTTTAATTTGTGGTGCATGACGTTAGAACTGGGTGGCAGGCAGAAGCTGCATGAAATCTTGGCTTGTTTTGGGCTCCAAGATCCAGGAGGCCTTTGAGCTGAGCCAAAGCCAAGCATCCAGCTTGAGACTTAAATGGCTGTGTGTGCATAAGTATCTGTGTCACAGTGGTGGGTGTCACCTTGGCTGGAGCAGCACCAGCATTTTAGAATTGATTGCACTGGCAAAACTATTAGTTTGTCAGTCATTTTTAGCTAAATAAATGGCTTCTCCAGGTAGGGTGTTAGGTGTGTTGGTAACTGTCTGCATGCCCATAAGTTCTATAATAGTGGAGGCACTGCACATTTGGCAAAGTTCCTTGTGTCTCTGCTAGCTAGAAAAGGTAACAAGTGTGTGTGTGTGTGTGTTTGTGTGTGTGCATGTGAGTGTGTGTGTGTGGTCATGTGAGTGTGTATGTGCAGTGTGAGTGATGTATTATGTACCATCATCAGCAGTGCATTGCAGGGGTTCGAGTTATAGTTAGCTCAGCTAACTATAACGGCTGAATTTCTCTGATTTTGTACGAGTGAAATGTCAGCCTAACTTTAACATCCCTGAAACCTGTGGTTTTTTTCAGTGAATATCTAAGGTTTTTTAAATGCTAATTCCTAACTATAATGTCCCTGAAACCTGTGGTTTTTTCAGTGAATTTCTAAGGTTTTTTAAATGCTAATTCCTAACTATAACGTCCCTGAAACCTGTGGTTTTTTCAGTGAATTTCTAAGGTTTTTTAAAATGCAAATTCCTAACGTCCCTGAAACCTGTGTTTTTTTCAGTGAATTTCTAAGGTTTTTTAAACCATTTTATTTATAAAAAGATGTTTCTAACAATTTTTTTCTTTTTTTCTATGATTTTTTATGTATTTTTATAAACTTTTAAAATAATTATAATCACTTTTTAAAATATATATAACATAGCTGATCAAAGATTTATAGTGTTATTTATTTGAATTAACATTGTTTTCTTGTTTGTAATTTTGTACAGTGTGATATTATATAACAGAATTTTGAATTCAAAAAGAAAATGTATATATAATGTTTTAGCATATTTTCTTAACTATTTTTTGCTAAATTAAATTTTGTATGATTGCTTTTAATAGTAGGAAAGATGTTTTGTTCTTTTCTTATGATAACTATCTTCTTTATATATATATATATATATGTGTGATCAAGACAGTAATTGTCGAAACGCGTAACGAGCAATAAATGAGCTTCCTGCTTGGCATCCAAGACTTTGAGAGTGCGTTTTACTTGGAAAATTGTGGATAAAAAAAATAGCCGGTTTTGGGTTTTCCGGCAGCACGCACCACCTAACAATGGGCTCGTTCCCGGAATGACCCTTCTTCGTGGATCTAAATATATATATATATATATTTTTTTTTTTTAATTTACAAAAAAGGGTTGCGTACCGTACGCGAACCTACGCGGTGGGTGCGCGGATCCGGTATACGAATATCACTCCAAAATACGTATTTAGAACAAATTAATATATTTTTTTGATGTAGAGGTTTATTACTGAGTACATAAAAATTGTAATAAAGAAGTTATAAATTTGTTTTAAAACGTTTTTAACAGATTTTTGTAGACACAATGGTATCGCGTACTAATCGCGGATCTACGCGTTGGGTGCCCGAATCCGTTACACGAATGTAACCCTAAAATACATACTTACACTGAAATAATATATTTTTTAAACAAAGAGGTTTATTAATCAATCCCAAAAATTTGCGTTAGTGTTCTTGTGCAATATTTTTAAGATGTTTAAAACAAATTTTTATGTACACAACACCATCGCGCACCGGACGCGTAGGGGTCACGAATCCTGGCGGCACGTATTTCCGGGATCGCGTAGGGGTCGCGACTCCGGCGTAATTAAAAAAAATATGAAATATGAATGTTTCAAGTTTAAATATCTGTTTTGCATAAAGACTTTCCATTGAAACATTTTGAAATACAATATCCTAATTGTAATTTACAGTTTTATATTACATTTAGTACATTTTACGGGTGCGCGACGCATACGCGATGGGTGCGCGACCCCTACACAAATCCATGTGACATAGAAAGAAAGCTTGTTATTGGTTAGAGAGCTTTTCATTCTCTTGGTGGGTGGAACCAACACCTGTTCAAGTCCTTTCATTTTGGGTGTGTCTGCCTTTAAGACTACCTTTTTTTGTAGGCTCTCCAAATTCTTTATTTTTTTGGGTGTTTGCATTTTGCAAAATCTAAAATGGCATCATTGTTTCCTGAAGAGCAGCAGGAGGAGATGGAGGAGGTGGAGGAGCCAGTAAAGAAGAGGAAAGAAAGTATTGTGTGGGTCTTTTTTACTGTCCCTGAAGGAGAAAAGAAAGTCAACGCTCGCAAGGTGGCCTGCACAATCTGCAAAAAAGTCCTCTCCAGAGGATCTGAGAAGAAGTACTCATGTGGTACTTTTTCAATAAAGAAGCACCTGGAAACCATCCACCCTGTTCGTCTCTCACGAGGGATGACGGAGCGCGAAAAGAGAGACCAAGCAGCCACTGAAGATGGAAGTCAACCATCTACATCTGCAGGGGTTGTATTGACCACACCACAACCTCTGATCGTTCCGGAGTTGGCTGGTGCAGGCATTCATTGTCACAAATGCTTGACAACTCTTTGTGTTGGAGAGCTCTCCATTGATGCCATCAAGGCTCTCTTGAAAGCACATAAGAAACACTACAGTTGGACTCTTTAACTTTTATTTTATTCTAAATTGAAAAACACCAAAACAATATTAAAAAAATACAAAAAATTACAAAAATAATACAAAATTATTCCACAAAAAAACGGTTCTCATTGAACCACCTATACTGGATAAAAATAGAAAAATTGTATGTAGTGAAAGTGATTGCTTGTATGAATGTGTGTATGATGAATGTTAGAGTTGTGCATAAGTAGTGTCTCAGTGAGTGCATGAGCGCATAGGTAGTGCCTGAGTGAATGGTTGAGTGCATAGGTAGTGCCTGAGTGGAAGGATGGGTGCAAGGGTAATGCTTGGGTCATTTGACAAGTGCATGGGTAGTGCCTGAGTGAATGGATGAGTGCATGGGTAGTGTCTGAGTGAATGGCTGAGTGCAAGAGTAATGCCTGAATGATTGCATGAGTGCATGTGTAGTGCCTGGGTGATTGCATGAGTGCAGGCGAAGTGCTTGGATGATTGGATGAGTGCATAGGTTGTGCCTGAGTGGAAGGATGGGTGAAAGGGTAATGCCTGGGTCATTTGACGAGTGCACGGGTGGTGCCTGAGTGAATGGATGAGTGCATGGGTACTGCCTGAGTGAATGGTTGAGTACAAGAGTAGTGCCTGAGTGATTGCATGAGTGCATGGGTAGTGCCTGGGTGAATGCATAAGTGCAGAGGTACTGTCTGGGTGATTGGATGAGTGCATGAGTAGTGCCTGAGTGACTTCACAATTGCAAGGGTAATGTCTGGGTGCTTAGATCAGTGCATGGGTAGTGTCCGAGCAAAAGGATGACTGCAAGAGTAATGCATGGGTCATTGGATGAGTGCATGGGTAGTGCCTGAGACAATGGATGAGTGCATGGGTAGTGCCTGAGTGAATGGTTGAGAACAAGAGTAGTGCCTGAGTGATTGCATGAGTACATGGGTAGTGCCTGTGTGATTGCATGAGTGCAGGGGTAGTGCCTGGGTGATTGTATGAGTGCATGGGAAGTACCTGAGTGAAAGTATGAGTGCAAGAGTAATCCCTGGGTCATTGGATGAGTGCATGGGTAGTGCCTGAGGGAATGGATAAGTGCATGGGTAGTGCCTGAGTGAATGGTTGAGTGCAACAGTAGTGCCTGGGTGATTGCATGACTGCATAGGTAATGCCTGATTGATTGGATGTGTGTATAGGTAGTGCCTCCTTGATTGCATGAGTGCATGGGTAGTGCCTTGAATGAATGGATGAGTGCATGGGTACTGTGTGAGTGAATGATTGAGTGCAAAAGTAGTGCCTGAGTGATTGCATGAGTGCATGGGTAGTGCCTGGGTGATTGGATGAGTGCATATGTAGTGCCTGAGTAGAAGGATGGGTGCAAAGGTAATGCCTGGGTCATTTGACAAGCGCATGGGTAGTGCCTGAGTGAATGGATGAGTGCATGGGTAGTGCCTGAGTGAATGGTTGAGTGCAAGAGTAATGCCTGAGTGATTGCATGAGTGCATGGGTAGTGCCTGGGTGATTGCATGAGTGCAGGGGAAGTGCCTGGGTGATTGGATGAGAGCATAGGTAGTGGCTCCTTGATTGCATGAGTTCATGGGTAGTGACTGCGTGAACGGATGAGTACATGGGTACTGCGTGAGTGAATGGTTGAGTACAAGAGTAGTGCCTGAGTGATTGCATGAGTGCATGGGTAGTGCCTAGGTGAATGCATAAGTGCAGAGGAACTGTCTGGGTGATTGGATGAGTGCATGAGTAGTGCCTGAGTGACTTCATGAGTGCAAGGGTAATGTCTGGGTGCTTAGATCAGTGCATGTGTAGTGTCTGAGTAAAAGGATGACTGCAAGAGTAATGCATGGGTCATTAGATGAGTGCATGGGTAGTGTCTGACAGAATGGATGAGTGCATGGGTAGTGCCTGAGTGAATGGTTGAGTGCAAGAGTAGTGCCTCAGTGATTGCATGTGTACATGGGTAGTGCCTGTGTGATTGCATGAGTGCAGGGGTAGTCCCTGGGTGATTGTATGAGTGCATGGGAAGTACCTGAGTAAAAGTATTAGTGCAAGAGTAATCCCTGGGTCACTGGATGAGTGCATGGGTAGTGCCTGAGTGAATGGTTGAGTGCAACAGTAGTGCCAGAGTGATTACATGAGTAAATGGGTAGTGCCTGGGTGATTGCATAAATGCAGGGGTAGTGCATGTGTGATTGGATGAGTGTATGAGAAGTACCTGAGTGAAAGTATGAGTACAAGCATGATGCCTGGGTCATTGGATGAGTGCATGGGTAGTGCCTGAGTGAATGGTTGAGTGGAAGAGTAGTGCCTGGGTGATTGCATGACTGCATGGGTAATGCCTGAGTGATTGGATGTATATATACTTAGTGCCTCCTTGATTGCATAAGTGCATGGGTAGTGCCTGAGTAAATGGTTGAGTGCAAGAGTAGTTCCTGAGTGATTGCATGAGTACATGGGCCGTGCCTGTGTGATTGCATAAGTGCAGGGGTACTGCCTAGGTGATTGGATGAGTGCATGGGTAGTGCCTGAGTGACTTCATGAGTGCAAGAGTAATGTCAGGGTGCTTAGATCAGTGCATGGGTAGTGCCTGAGTAAAAGGATCACTGCAAAAGTAATCTCTGGGTCATTGGATGAGTGCAAGAGTAGTGCTTGGGTGATTGTATGACTGCAGGGGTAGTGCTTGGGTGATTGGATGAGTGCATGAGTAGTGTGTGAGTGGAAGGATGGCTGCAAGGGTAATACCTGGGTCATTTGACGAGTGCATGGGTGGTGCTTGAGTGAATTGATGAGTGCATGGGTACTGCCTGAGTGAATGCAGAGGTACTGTCTGGGTGATTGGATGAGTGCAAGAGTAGTGCTTGAGTGATTGCATGAATGCATGTGTACTGCCTGGATGAATGCAGAGGTACTGTCTGGGTGATTGGATGAGTGCATGAGTAGTGCCTGAGTGACTTTATGAGTGCAAGGGTAATGTCTGCCTGCTTAGATCAGTGCATGGGTAGTGCCTGAGTGAAAGTATGAGTGCAAGGGTAATGCCTGGGTCATTGGATGAGTATATGGGTAGTAACTGAGTGAATGGATGAGTGCAAGGGTAGTGCCTGAGTGAATGGTTGAGTTGAGGAGTAGTGGCTGGGTGATTGCATGACTGCATGGGTAGTGCCTGAGTGATTGGATGTGTATATACGTAGTGCCTCCTTGATTGCATGAGTGCATGGGTTGTGCCTGAGTGAATGGTTGAGTGGAAGAATAGTGCCTGTGTGATTGCATGAGTGCATGGTAATGCCTGAGTGATTGGATGTGTATATACATAGTGCCTCCTTGATTGCATGAGTGCATGGGTAGTGCCTGAGTGAATGGTTGAGTGCAAGAGTAGTTCCTGAGTGATTGCATGAGTACATGGGCAGTGCCTGAGTGATTGCATAAGTGCAGGGGTACTGTCAAGGTGATTGGATGAGTGCATGGGTACTGCCTGAGTGACTTCATGAGTGCAAGAGTAATGTCTGGGTGCTTAGATCAATCCATGGGTAGTGCCTGAGTTAAACGATCACTGCAAAAGTAATCCCTTGGTCATTGGATGACCAAGGGTAGTGCCTGAGAGAATGGATGAGTGCATGGGAAATACCTGAGTGAATGGTCGAGTGTAAGAGTAGTGTCTGAGTGCTTGTATGACTGCAGGGGTAGTGCCTGGGTGATTGGATGAGTGCATGAGTAGTGCTTGAGTGGAAGGATGGGTGCAAGTGTAATGCCTGGGTCATTTGATGAGTGCATGGGTGGTGCCTGAATGAATGGATGAGTGCATGCGTACTGCCTGAGTGAATGGTTGAGTGCAAAAGTAGTGCCTGAGTGATTGCATGAATGCATGGGTACTGCCTGGATGAATGCATAAGTGCAGAGGTACTGTCTGGGTGATTGGATGAGTGCATGAGTAGTGCCTGAGTGACTTTATGAGTGCAAGGGTAATGGCCGCATGCTTAGATCATTGCATGGGTAGTGCCTGAGTGACTTTATGAGTGCAAGGGTAATGTCTGCAAGCTTAGATCAGTGCATGGGTAGTGCTTGAGTAAAAGTATGAGTGCAAGGGTAATGCCTGGGTCATTGGATGAGGGCTTGAGTAGTGCCTGAGTGAATGGATGAGTGCAAGGGTAGTGCCTGAGTGAATGGTTGAGTGAAAGAGTAGTGCCTGGGTGATTGCATGACTGCATGGGTAATGACTGAGTGATTGGATCTGTATATAGGTAGTGCCTCCTTGATTGCATGAGTGCATGGGTAGTGCTTGAGTGAATGGTTGAGTGGAAGAGTAGTTCCTGAATGATTGCATGGGTTAATGGGCAGTGCTTGGGTGATTGCATAAGTGCAGAGATACTGCCTGGGTGATTGGATGAGTGCATGGGTGGTACCTAAGTGACTTCATGAGTGCAAGAGTAATGTCTGGGTGCTTAGATCAGTGCATGGGTAGTGCCTGAGTAAAAGGATGACTGCAAGAGTAATCCCTGGGTCATTGGATGAGTGCATGGGTAGTGCCTGGGAGAATGGATGAGTGCATGGGTAGTGCCTGAGTGAATGGTTGAGTGAAGAGTAGTCCCTGAGTGATTGCATAAGTACATGGTTAGTGCCTGTGTGATTGCATGAGGGCAGCGGTAGTGCCTGGGTGATTGTATGAGTGAATGGGAAGTACCTGAGTGAAAGTATGAGTGCAATAGTAATCCCTGGGTCATTGGATGAGTGCATGGGTAGTGCCTGAGGGCATGGATGAGTGCATGGGTAGTGCCTGAGTGAATGGTTCAGTGCAAGAGTAGTGCCTGAGTGATTGCATGAGTACATGGGTAGTGCCTGGGCGATTCATGAGTGCAGGGGTAGTGCCTGGGTCATTGGTTGAGTGTATGGGTAGTGCCTGAGTGAATGGTTGAGTGGAAGAGTAGTGCATGGGTGATTGCATGACTGCATGGGTAATGCCTGAGTGATTGGATGTATATATACGTAGTGCCTCCTTGATTGTATGAGTGCATGGGTAGTGCCTGAGTGAATGGTTGAGTGCAAGAGTAGTTCCTGAGTGATTACAAGAGTACATGGGCAGTGCCTGGGTGCTTGCAAAAGTGCAGGGGTACTGCCTAGGTGATTGGATGAGTGCATGGGTAGTGGCTGAGTGACTTCATGAGTGCAAGAGTAATATCTGGGTGCTTAGATCAGTGCATGAGTAGTGCCTGAGTAAAAGGATCACTGCAAGAGTAATCCCTGGGTGATTGGATGAGTGCATGGGTAGTGCCTGAGTGAATGGTTCAGTGCAAGAGTAGTGCCTGAGTGATTGCATGAGTACATGGGTAGTGCCTGGGCGATTCATGAGTGCAGGGGTAGTGCCTGGGTTATTGGATGAGTGTATGAGAAGTACCTGAGTGAAAGTATGAGTGCAAGGGAAATGCCTGAGTGAATGGTTGAGTGCAAGAGTAGTGTCTGAGTGATTGTATGACTGCAGGGGTTGTGCCTGGGTGATTGGATGAGTGCATGGGTAGCACCTGTGTGAAAGGAAGAATGCAAGGGTAATGCCTGGGGTATCCTATTACTGCAAGAGTTGTGCTTGAGAGAATGGATGAGAGCATGGCTAGTGTCTACGTCAAAGGATAACTGCCTGGCTGATTATATGAGCAACATGATGATAGTTTTCAAATACTGTAAAGGATTAACATTATTTATATTAGAAACAAAGAACATATATTTAAACTTTAAACATTTTTTCACGTTATCATGCATATTATATTATGTATTCTTACCTTTCAATTAATTTAGATACATTACTCAGTAGAAGTATTTTAGAGTAGTGTTGTCCTAAACAGCATTAAAAGTCTTTTCAAATTTCAACAGTAGCTACTATAAAGAAGAAGAAAAACTGTTATTTAATGATAATATATTACAGAAATTATAATATTATATTTTTAAGAACACAACATAAATTTAAAATACATAACATTTTCAGTTTCCCTTTTTGCTGTTCTCAGATTCCACTTAACTTTACCATAAACAGTGATTTCAATGTAGTATCATCATTGAACAACGGGAAAAAACCAATCAAATTGATTGTAAAAAAAAAAAATCAGCATAGAGCATCATTTTCAATATCTGTAGCTATGTGTTTTTCTATTTACACTTTGTTAATTACTTCCGTCATCTACATTAACTCTATTATTTATCACAAATACATTTGCCAAAATGTAGACTCTTATTGACATCTGGTACAATATAGACAACAAATATATAAACTATATAATATATAAACTATTTGCTTTTAAACACAATTTTCCAAATGCAATATCATTTAGCGCAAATAATATTCCAAACACTAATCATAAATACTAATAGTTTGCACTCTTGTCTATTTTCTGTTCACATCTTCCCAATAGGCCGAATGATGTACTCAAAACTTTGGCTTCAAAAATAACAAATATGAATTTGGTCATTCATTAGGCAATCTAGGTTTGAATTCCAAGTGGGCATCATTGCAATGTGTCCATCCTTTATTACACTTTAAAAACACAGTATAGTGTCCAGTTGTTGTAGTAGGTACATCATGGAAAATAATAGCCACTACTGTAAAAGTTCTTCCTGAAATAGATATTTGAATTCCTTTAAAATTTGAAATTTTGTTTGTAATTTTCTCCCATTTGCTCTACAACGTTGTAGCATTAAAATGAGATATTTTCCAAATCTTTCTACATGTAATGTAGACAATATCTCTGATCTACAATGCAAACATCTCATGTCCTGATTAGCTGTTTTTATCAATTTGTTAAAAGGTACTGATTTGCAGTCTGGTATTGTCAAGTATATGAATTGTTCTGTTTGTAAAGAAGTAAATGAACACTCTTCACATTTATGATCCCATCTGTAACTAAGTCCAAAAAAGTTTTCAATCTGTATTCTTTCATGTTCTAATACTCCAAGCATAAGCATTAGAATTCTTGTGCATCTTGTTGTATATTGAGAGTAAATGTCAAAGAACCAGTACATATATCCAAAAGATGCCGAACGCCAGAAGCAGTATGCATTTAACTTCTGTCAGTTACCAACTGTTGAAATACATGATGTAGTAAAGAACAGAATCTTTTTTCATGATTTCCCATGATTTCATGATGAAGATCTTGTAGATAAAACACGACATTCAGAATCACATTAACAGTTGATACCTGAACTATTTTCCAACGGGTATCCTACAATGTCATCAACAGTTTCTATTTTCTTTTTCTTTACGCCTTCAAATTTCTCTTTATTTGTTTTCTTTGTTTGAACCTCAATTGCATCTTTGACATATTTCCGTTTTGGACAAGCTACACGTTTCTCATATATGGGATATTCACCTTAATCAGGAGCATAAAGTCTTCTTAAACGATTGTACTCTCATACACAATTTGCATCAGCACTAACCTTTTTCTCATCAAAATTGTGAGAAGTTGGCCTGGCATATGCTGTCCACTAATTATAGTGGGCACCTTGCACCAGTCCAAATCGACTCTTATGGTAGGTAGGTTAAAGACAACCTTATTGAAAGCTATCCTAGTGGTAGCTGTGGAGAGCAGCCTTCAGGCTAAGTCTTGAAGGAATGTAAAGCAGCTTGTTTTACCAGTCTATAATCTCTTGAATGACCAAATGAAAGAGCACCACACCAGGTATATATTCAAAATATATGTATTTATTACTAAACACACCCCTCTAGTCTCTTTATGAGGCTAGAGTTCGAAGTACATAGGTTATAAGATCTTAAATCACAGTAATAGCACAAATACACGTTTGGGCCCTAGGGGCGTACCAAACCATATACCAATAAAGTGGTATGCGAACCACGACTGAACTAGACACTAGGCCTAGAGCCTCTAGAAGTGCTTGGACCACAAGGAACCACCCAAGGTAGTGACACAGGGGACCCACGGGAGACGCGTGCAGTGTAAATACACAACCGCGATACGCCGTTAACTTCTATGGAGAAAGTCGGGATCGGGAAAATAGAGGAAAGGGACACTTAGAAGAGGACTAGGACAAAACCCTTTGAGATCTAGGACTTTGAAGAGTCTCTACCCACGGGAGCACCGGAGTACTCGTGTTACCTCACCCAGGGAAGCCGGGTGCATAGGTGCCTTTCTGGGGTCGGGTTTCGTCGTCGGTTCTTATGGCGATCTGCTGCAAAGTGCTGCTGGCGACCAGGAGAAAAGTGTCCGGGTGGATCCAAGAGTGGATCGGAGTTCTGAAGAACCTGAAAGCAGAGGGGACAGAGTCTGGGTCACTAGCCAGTGACCAGGGAGGCGATGGACAGATGCCCACCGATGTCGAGTGCTTCAGATTCGATGACGGTTGTCTTGACTCTTCAGCCACGAGGTCCGGGAGGTGTTGTCGGCGACCAGGAGCAGGATTCGGGCTGTTGCTCGATGTCTGTCGAGTGCAGAGGTATCGGCGACCAGATTGGACCCAACAAGCCTTGGCAACGGCAAGTCTCGAGTAAGATGTAGATCGTCGATGATGCAGACCAGCAAGGTCTGGAGAACTCACCCAGCAAGGGTAAGTGAGGGCAGGCCTGGAGCAACCAGACTGCCAAGTAAAGAAAAGATTGGCCTTCGTTAAGGGCTACTAGCCAACGGGCTAGCGACCGCGAAGGAGCCTCGGGACGCCGCACGTGGAGCTGGCTTACAGGACACTCGTGGAGTGGGGGCCAGTGATCTTCGGTGCAGGTAGTGCTGGAGGCTAGGGCTACTCGGAGCCCAGAGCATGACTTCTTGGGAGACCCAGAAGATGGTGCACTTGCAAATGTGCTCAGTGTCCAGGGGTCACGGTCTCAAGTCACCCACGATAGCCACAGGCCTCAGCTTTGCTGGGGACTCAGGGTAGCCTCGGGGAAGTCTGAGAATCCACCTCTGGTGATGCGATGACTTCGGCGTCCGACGGGAGCTTCAGTGATGCGAACCGGACAGATGCTTCTTTGGTGCCTGCCAAGCAGGGGAGTCACTCCTTGACCCCAAGGGAGATTCTTCAGTCCTCTAATCGTGAGTAGAGCGTCGAAGGTCCAGGATTCTGTTTCAGAGTTTCGTCCAGGTATAATCTAAAGTCCTAGGGACTGGGTTCCTACCTTTATTCTAAAAATAGGGGATGGACTACTCTGTGGCCCCACCTATGGGTAGGTCAGGGCAGAGGGGTGGCTACACCCCTTTCCCTTTGTCCAGTTCGCGCCAAAGCAGGGGCTGCAAGCCCCTGATCCGGTTTGAACTGGGGTATGCACAGGGACACCAAATGTGCCCCCAGTGCAGGACTTCAAAGCACCCGAAAGTGCTCCCGCCCAGCCCCAATACACATTGTCCTGTCTGGGGAGGTGGTCACACCTCCCTGGGACAGGAAACCTATTGTCCAGGCCTCCCCTGCCGGAGTTTCGTCCAGCAGCAGGAGGCCAGACTCGTGTCTGTGGCAGCAGCATCCATTTTGTGATGCCTGGCTCTGGAAAGAAGTTACCGGACTCGTCAGAGTTAACATGCCTTTCCCTCTAGAAGGGTGGAATGCTACCCCCGCCGCCAGGATTGGCGGGGGGTAGTATTCCAAGATGTTTGACACCAAACACGACATGTTTAGGTGCAGCCATTCCATAGTTAGCATTTTACCGCGAGGATATAATGCGTTTAAGAGTATATGGTCAGGCTGCACTACAAACAGCATCAGAGATGGTCTCCGAACGCTGCAGAGGGGCCCTGCTCATGCAGGGGCACCCTCTCACATAGGAACCATGCACTCTGCCTTTAGGATTGATAAGGCCTGCCTTAGGAGTGACTTATAGGTTTATATGTGTGTATGCATTTAGTGATATAGGTAACCTATACCACAGCAAGGGGTGCATGCACCACCTTACCCAGGCTGCAGTAGCAGACCTGTGGTGCCAGCTTGGATGGCCTACCAGGGGTGGCATAATACATGCTGCAGCCCCTGGCAGGCCTCTGAGGTACCTATGCCCTTGGTACATAGTATACCATATACTAGGGACTTACAAGGGCACTCCAGATCCCAATCAGTGATGTGCCTAAGGCACATGGAGACCCTTTTAAAGAGGAAACAGCTAGGCTGGGGTTCTGAATAGCAGGGCCCCAGCCAGACTAATGTCGAAAACCAGTGAAGTATCAGCAAAAAGTGGGGGTACCCCTGTGAAGCAGATCCTACTCTCCTACACAACCCCCCCAAACGTAGGGACATTAAACTAACCTTGCCCAGTTAAGTCTTCATGTTCTAAGTGGAAATACCTAGAGAGTCCATCTGCATTCGCATGGTTACTCCCAGGCCTATGTTCCACTGTAAAGTCCATCCCCTGTAGGGAAATGGACCACCTAAGCAGTTTGGGGTTTTCACCCTTCATTTGTTTTAGCCATAAGAGGGGCTTATGGTCTGTCTGAACCAGGAAGTGTGTACCAAACAAGTATGGCCTCAACTTCTTCAGAGCCCAGACCACAGCAAAGGCCTCCCTCTCTATGGCTGACCAACGTTTCTCTCTAGGGGTCAGCCTTCTGCTAATAAAAGCTACTGGCTGATCCTGACCTTCTTCATTCAATTGTGACAGTACAGCCCCTACCCCCAATTCAGATGCATCAGTTTGAACAATGAACTTCTTGGAGTAATCAGGACTCTGCAGAATTGGAGCAGTGCACATGGCCTGCTTGAGGTCATCAAATGCCTTTTGACAGCTAACTGTCCACTGAACCTTTTTGGGCATTTTCTTAGAAGTTAAGTCATTCAAGGGTGTCACTATTGATCCATACCCCTTGACAAATCTCCTATAGTACCCAGTCAGGCCTAAGAAGGCTCTCACCTGAGTCTGGGTAGTGGGAGCAGTCCAGTCCATGATGGTCTGGATCTTGCTCTGCAAAGGTTGAACCTGGCCTCCACCCACAAGGTGGCCCAGGTACACAACCTGACTCTGCCCTATCTGGCACTTAGTGGCCTTGATAGTCAGGCCTGCCTTTTGCAGGGCCTGTAAAACATTCCTGAGGTGGACCAGGTGATCCTCCCAGGTGGAGCTAAAGACAGCAATATCATCTAGATAAGCTGCACTATAGGCTTCCAGTCCTGTGAGAACTGTGTTCACCAACCTCTGGAAAGTGGCAGGTGCATTTTTCAGACCAAAGGGCATCACCACAAATTGATAATGCCCACTAGGGGTTGAAAATGCTGTTTTGGGCTTTGCAGCATCAGCTAGTCTGATCTGCCAGTAGCCAGCTGTTAGGTCAAATGTGCTGAGATATTTGGCAGAGGCCAAAGTATCTATGAGCTCATCTGCCCTGGGTATTGGATGGGCATCAGTCCTAGTGACTCCATTGAGGCCTCTGTAGTCTACACAAAACCTCATCTCTCTTTTCCCACCACTGGTGTGAGGTTTGGGTACTAGGACTACTGGACTAGCCCAAGGGCTATCTGAGGGCTCAATCACTCCCAATTCCAACATCTTCTGGACTTCAGTCCTGATACAGTCCCTGACATGGTCAGGTTGCCTATAAATCTTGTTTTTAATAGGCAGACTGTCCCCAGTGTCCACTTCATGAGTGCACCAGGTGGTCTGACTGGGTGTCAGTGAAAACATATGTCTAAACTGATTGAGGACTTGCCTGCAATCAGTTTGTTGCTGGGTAGTGAGGCTGCCTGCCAAGGCTACACCATCAACTGACCCATCGTCAGGGTTCTGTGAGAGCAGGTCAGGGAGTGGGTCACTCTCTTCCTCCTGCCCTTCATCAGTAGCCATGAGCAAGCCCATGTCTGCCCTGTCCACATATGGCTTAAGTCTGTTGACATGGAGAACCCTTTGGGGACTCCTGGGTGTTCCTAGGTCCACTAAGTAAGTGACCTCACCCTTCTGTTCAACAATAGTGTGGGGTCCACTCCATTTGTCTTGGAGAGCTGCTGGGGCCACTGGCTCCAACACCCACACCTTCTGTCCTGGCTGGTAAACAGTCAGAACAGCCTTTTGGTCATGCCAGGCCTTTTGCAGTTCCTGGCTAGCCTCAAGGTTTTTGGTTGCCTTTTTCATGTACTCAGCCATCCTGGAGCGGAGACCAAGTACATAGTCCACTATATCTTGCTTTGGGGGCTTGAGAGGTAACTCCCATCCTTCCTTCACCAAGCACAGTGGACCCCTCACAGGGTGGCCAAACAGAAGTTCAAAAGGGCTGTACCCAACCCCTTCTGAGGCACCTCCCTATATGCGAATAAAAGGCAGGGCAAGAGTATGTCCCATCTACGCCTAAGCTTTTCTGGGAGCCCTTTAATCATGCCCTTCAAGGTTTTGTTGAATCTCTCAACTAAACCATTGCATTGTGGGTGATAGGGTGTGGTGAACTTATAAGTAACTCCACACTCCTTCCACATTGCTTTTAAGTAACCAGACATGAAGTTTGCACCCCTGTCTGATACTACCTCCTTAGGAAAGCCCACTCTTGAGAAGATTCCCAGGAGGGCCCTTGCCACCACAGGTGCTGTAGTGGTCCTGAGGGGAATAGCTTCTGGGTACCTGGTGGCATGATCCACTACCACCAGGATAAACCTGTGCCCAGAGGCTGTTTGGGGATCCATGGGACCAACAATGTCAATCCCTACCCTCTCAAAGGGCACCCCCACCACAGGTAGTGGTATCAGGGGGCCTTTGTAGTGCCACCTGCTTTGCCACTGGCTTGGCAGGTTACACAGGAGCGACAAAACTCCTTACTGTCTTCAGACATGTGGGGCCAGTGAAAGTGAGGGACAATTCTGTCCCAAGTCTTGTTCTGGCCCAGGTGTCCTGCTAAGGGAATATCATGGGCTAGGGTCAATAGGAAGCCCCTGAACTTCAAAGGTATTACCAACCTCCTGGTAGCACCAGGCTTGGGGTCTCTACTCTCTGAGTACAGGAGTCCATCATCCCAATACACTGTATGGGGACCACTAGCTTTCCCAGCAGCCTCAGCAGCAGCTTGCTCTCTGAGGGGTTCAAGGGAGGGGCAGCTCTGCTGCTCCTGGCTCAGATCTGCCCTAGAAGGTCCCCCTGTCCCCAAGAACTCAACCTGTTCAGGTTCAAGTTCCTCTGGGCCAGTTCCTTCTTTCAGGGCTGAGATCATCCCCCTCAAGGGACTGATCTCTCTCCTGAGCCAAGGGGAAGGCACTGCCTTAACCCTACTACTCCTCCTCTTGGAAGGCACTTGGTCCATTCTTCCAGAATCCAAGGCCTGTTCAGTTTTAGACAGTTTAGCTTGTGACCTGGTCACAGCAAACACATCTGCAGGGATCCCCAGCATTTCTGCATGGGTCCTGAGCTCCACTTCTGCCCAAGCAGAAGTCTCTAAGTCATTGCCAAGCAAGCATTCGACTGGTAGGTTTGCACTTACCACAACCTTCTTAAGGCCAGTTACCCCTCCCCAGGAGAAGTTAACAACTGCCAGAGTATGGTCTGTTCTGACATTGCTAGCATTGGTCACTTGGTACATTTCACCAAGTATAACTTGCCCAGGTAGCACAAGGTCTTGTGTCACCATTGTGACACTTGCCCCTGTGTCCCTAAATGCCAAAGCCTCTCGTCCATTGATTAAAGGCTGTTGTCTGTACTTGCCCAGATTACTGGGACTCACAGTGGAGGTCACATCCATGCCTCCATCACAGACTAACACAGCCTGGGTCAGTTCCCTGACTAAGTCAGAGCCCAACTCAGTTCCCAGGGTGAACCCTACTAAACCCTTTGCTGGAGCACCTCCACCAACTGTACTAGGGGGAACAGGTGCCTTAGGGGCATTGGTGGGTGCTGGACTGGAGTCTTTGGACTTGGTGCAATCACTGGTCCAGTGGGTCTTTTGCTTACAGACCTTGCACCATGGTTTTCTTTGGCCTTTACCCTTGGTAGACTGGGAATCCCCACCAGAAGAAGATTTTTGGGGGCCTGATGAAGACTTTTGATCTTTACCCTTCTCCCCACCCTTGTCAGAGTTCTTAGCATCTTGCTTCTTGGTTTCCCCACCTTGGTTCTGTACCTTCTGCTTCACCCTGGTTCTGACCCATTTGTCTGCCTTCTTTCCCAATTCTTGGGGAGAGGTCAGATCAGAGTCAACCAGGTACTGATGCAACAGCTGGTTTTGACAGTTATTAAGAATCTGCTCCCTCATTATCAGATTATACAATCCTGAGAAGTCACACACCTTACTGCCCATCAACCAGCCTTCCAGAGCCTTGGCAGAACAATCCACATAGTCTACCCAGTCTTGAGTCTGTGCTTTTTGGGTGTCTCTGAACTTCAACCTGTACTGTTCAGTGGTTAGGCCAAACCCATCAATAAGAGCACTCTTCAAGACCTTGTAATTGTCAGCATCCTCCTCTCTAACAGTGAGGAGCTTGTCTCTACCTTTGTCAGCAAAGGAGAGCCACAAGATTGCTGCCCACTGCTCCTGAGGGACCTTCTGTACTTTACAGGCCCTCTCTAAAGCAGTTATCCATTTGTGGATATCATCCCCACTCTGGTAGGGAGGGACAATCTTGCTCAGGTTCCTATGGTCATAGGACCTTTCCCTATCTCTAGGGACATGGCTGCCACCATGGGACTCTAGTCCCAACTTTCTTCTCTCTTTAAGGAGATCTAGGGATTCTCTATCTAAAGCCAATTGCTTCTTCCTGATCTCCAGTTGAGTTTCCTCATACTGGACCAGTCTCTTTCTTCTCTCATGAGAGGATTCCCTCCTGTGAGAAGAAACAGAGCTCCCTATTGAGGTGCCAGAGTGGTTAGACTCCTGAGAAGGAGACCTAGACTTTCTGAGCACACTCATAATCCTTCCTGGGGGACAAAGGTGTGGTTCTCCAGATCCTCATCTTCATCTTCCCCAGAAGGGATTGGGTTTTCCAGGTCAGGGTCATTGTCACCCTCCTGGTCAGTTTCAGAGGGGGCTGGGGGTAGTAGTACCCCTGGCCCCTTCCTCATCTGCTGGCCCACCCTCTGCTCCTACCCCTTCAGTCTCTGAGGACTTACTAAGATCATAAGCCACCAACAACTCCTGGAGGTGTTGGGTGGTGGGACTTTGGCCTGTCCTTAATTTCCTCACGTTACACAAAGCTCTCAGTTCCACGAATGGGAGTGTGTCATACTTGGAGGGGGAAGCTCAATGGCTTCCTGCAGGGCATCTTTGGATCCTGCTTTTAAAGACATTACTAGTGTGGTGTGGTGTATGCACTACCTACTCTAGTGTGGCCTACTAAACTCTCTTGAGTTGTAGAAAGGGTTGTGCTATCCCTTAACACACAACTCTAAGTTCAGTAGAACTTACTGATATTCTAAGCTTAAATTATATGTACCTTAGGTACCTTTAGTGGTTTTCAGTTGATCAATTCAATTGAGATTATCTGGTAAAACAATAGCAAGCTGGAATCCCACACGCTGCACACCAATGTGAGAAGTTGGCCTGGCATATGCTGTCCACTAATTATAGTGGGCACCTTGCACCAGTCCAAATCGACTCTTATGGTAGGTAGGTTAAAGACAACCTTATTGAAAGCTATCCTAGTGGTAGCTGTGGAGAGCAGCCTTCAGGCTAAGTCTTGAAGGAATGTAAAGCAGCTTGTTTTACCAGTCTATAATCTCTTGAATGACCAAATGAAAGAGCACCACACCAGGTATATATTCAAAATATATGTATTTATTACTAAACACACCCCTCTAGTCTCTTTATGAGGCTAGAGTTCGAAGTACATAGGTTATAAGATCTTAAATCACAGTAATAGCACAAATACACGTTTGGGCCCTAGGGGCGTACTCAAACCATATACCAATAAAGTGGTATGCGAACCACGACTGAACTAGACACTAGGCCTAGAGCCTCTAGAAGTGCTTGGACCACAAGGAACCACCCAAGGTAGTGACACAGGGGACCCACGGGAGACGCGTGCAGTGTAAATACACAACCGCGATACGCCGTTAACTTCTATGGAGAAAGTCGGGATCGGGAAAATAGAGGAAAGGGACACTTAGAAGAGGACTAGGACAAAACCCTTTGAGATCTAGGACTTTGAAGAGTCTCTACCCACGGGAGCACCGGAGTACTCGTGTTACCTCACCCAGGGAAGCCGGGTGCATAGGTGCCTTTCGGGGTCGGGTTTCGTCGTCGGTTCTTATGGCGATCTGCTGCAAAGTGCTGCTGGCGACCAGGAGAAAAGTGTCCGGGTGGATCCAAGAGTGGATCGGAGTTCTGAAGAACCTGAAAGCAGAGGGGACAGAGTCTGGGTCACTAGCCAGTGACCAGGGAGGCGATGGACAGATGCCCACCGATGTCGAGTGCTTCAGATTCGATGACGGTCGTCTTGACTCTTCAGCCACGAGGTCCGGGAGGCGTTGTCGGCGACCAGGAGCAGGATTCGGGCTGTTGCTCGATGTCTGTCGAGTGCAGAGGTGTCGGCGACCAGATTGGACCCAACAAGCCTTGGCAACGGCAAGTCTTGAGTAAGATGTAGATCGTCGATGATGCAGACCAGCAAGGTCTGGGGAACTCACCCAGCGAGGGTAAGTGAGGGCAGGCCTGGAGAAACCAGACTGCCAAGTAAAGAAAAGATTGGCCTTCGTTAAGGGCTACTAGCCAACGGGCTAGCGACCGCAAAGGAGCCTCGGGACGCCGCACGTGGAGCTGGCTTACAGGACACTCGTGGAGTGGGGGCCAGTGATCTTCGGTGCAGGTGGTGCTGGAGACTAGGGCTACTCGGAGCCCAGAGCACGACTTCTTGGGAGACCCAGAAGATGGTGCACTTGCAAATGTGCTCGGTGTCCAGGGGTCATGGTCTCAAGTCACCCACGATAGCCACGGGCCTCAGCTTTGCTGGGGACTCAGGGTAGCCTCGGGAAGTCTGAGAATCTACCTCTGGTGATGCGATGACTTCGGCGTCCGACGGGAGCTTCAGTGATGCGAACCGGACAGATGCTTCTTTGGTGCCTGCCAAGCAGGGGAGTCACTCCTTGACCCCAAGGGAGATTCTTCAGTCCTCTAATCGTGAGTAGAGCGTCGAAGGTCCAGGATTCTGTTTCAGAGTTTCGTCCAGGTATAATCTAAAGTCCTAGGGACTGGGTTCCTACCTTTATTCTAAAAATAGGGGATGGACTACTCTGTGGCCCCACCTATGGGTAGGTCAGGGCAGAGGGGTGGCTACACCCCTTTCCCTTTGTCCAGTTCGCGCCAAAGCAGGGGCTGCAAGCCCCTGATCCGGTTTGAACTGGGGTATGCACAGGGACACCAAATGTGCCCCCAGTGCAGGACTTCAAAGCACCCGAAAGTGCTCCCGCCCAGCCCCAATACACATTGTCCTGTCTGGGGAGGTGGTCACACCTCCCTGGGACAGGAAACCTATTGTCCAGGCCTCCCCTGCCGGAGTTTCGTCCAGCAGCAGGAGGCCAGACTCGTGTCTGTGGCAGCAGCATCCATTTTGTGAGGCCTGGCTCTGGAAAGAAGTTACCGGACTCGTCAGAGTTAACATGCCTTTCCCTCTAGAAGGGTGGAATGCTACCCCCGCCGCCAGGATTGGCGGGGGGGTAGTATTCCAAGATGTTTGACACCAAACACAACATGTTTAGGTGCAGCCATTCCATAGTTAGCAATTTACCGCGAGGATATAATGCGTTTAAGAGTATATGGTCAGGCTGCACTACAAACAGCATCAGAGATGGTCTCCGAACGCTGCAGAGGGGCCCTGCTCATGCAGGGGCACCCCCTCACATAGGAACCATGCACTCTGCCTTTAGGATTGATAAGGCCTGCCTTAGGAGTGACTTATAGGTTTATATGTGTGTATGCATTTAGTGATATAGGTAACCTATACCACAGCAAGGGGTGCATGCACCACCTTACCCAGGCTGCAGTAGCAGACCTGTGGTGCCAGTTTGGATGGCCTACCAGGGGTGGCATAATACATGCTGCAGCCCCTGGCAGGCCTCTGAGGTACCTATGCCCTTGGTACATAGTATACCATATACTAGGGACTTACAAGGGCACTCCAGATCCCAATCAGTGATGTGCCTAAGGCACATGGAGACCCTTTTAAAGAGGAAACAGCTAGGCTGGGGTTCTGAATAGCAGGGCCCCAGCCAGACTAATGTCGAAAACCAGTGAAGTATCAGCAAAAAGTGGGGGTACCCCTGTGAAGCAGATCCTACTCTCCTACAAAAATCTATCAAGTAATTTAGATACATTACTCAGTAGAAGTATTTTAGAGTAGTGTTGTCCTAAACAGCATTAAAAGTCTTTTCAAATTTCAACAGTAGCTACTATAAAGAAGAAGAAAAACTGTTATTTAATGATAATATATTACAGAAATTATAATATTATATTTTTAAGAACACAACATAAATTTGAAATACATAACATTTTCAGTTTCCCTCTTTTGCTGTTCTCAGATTCCACTTAACTTTACCATAAACAGTGATTTCAATGTAGTATCATCATTGAACAACGGGGAAAAAAAACAATCAAATTCATTGTAGAAAAAAAAAAATCAGCGTAGAGCATCATTTTCAATATCTGTAGCTATGTGTTTTTCTATTTACACTTTGTTAATTACTTCCTTCATCTACATTAACTCTATTATTTATCACAAATACATTTGCCAAAATGTAGACTCTTATTGACATCTGGTACAATATAGACAACAAATATATAAACTATATAATATATAAACTATTTGCTTTTAAACACAATTTTCCAAATGCAATATCATTTAGCGCAAATAATATTCCAAACACTAATCATAAATACTAATAGTTTGCGCTCTTGTCTATTTTCTGTTCACATCTTCCCAATAGGCCGAATGATGTACTCAAAACTTTGGCTTCAAAAATAACAAATATGAATTTGCTCATTCATAAGGCAATCTAGGTTTGAATTCCAAGTGGGCATCATTGCAATGTGTCCATCCTTTATTACACTTTAAAAACACAGTATAGTGTCCAGTTGTTGTAGTAGGTACATCATGGAAAATAATAGCCACTACTGTAAAAGTTCTTCCTGAAATAGATATTTGAATTCCTTTAAAATTTGAAATTTTGTTTGTAATTTTCTCCCATTTGCTCTACAACGTTGTAGCATTAAAATGAGATATTTTCCAAATCTTTCTACATGTAATGTAGACAATATCTCTGATCTACAATGCAAACATCTCATGTCCTGATTAGCTGTTTTTATCAATTTGTTAAAAGGTACTGATTTGCAGTCTGGTATTGTCAAGTATATGAATTGTTCTGTTTGTATTTCAGTGGTAGAAGTAAATGAACACTCTTCACATTTATGATCCCATCTGTAACTAAGTCCAAAAAAGTTTTCAATCTGTATTCTTTCATGTTCTAATACTCCAAGCATAAGCATTAGAAATTCTTGTGCATCTTGTTGTATATTGAGAGTAAATGTCAAAGAACCAGTACATATATCCAAAAGATGCCGAACGCCAGAAGCAGTATGCATTTAACTTCTGTCAGTTACCAACTGTTGAAATACATGATGTAGTAAAGAACAGAATCTTTTTCATGATTTCCCATGATTTCATGATGAAGATCTTGTAGATAAAACACGACATTCAGAATCACATTAACAATTGATACCTGACCTATTTTCCTACGGGTATCCTACAATGTCATCAACAGTTTCTATTTTCTTTTCTTTACGCCTTCAAATTTCTCTTTATTTGTTTTCTTTGTTTGAACCTCAATTGCATCTTTGACATATTTCCGTTTTGGACAAACTACACGTTTCTCATATATGGGATATTCACCTTAATCAGGAGCATAAAGTCTTCTTAAACGATTGTACTCTCTTACACAATTTGCATCAGCACTAACCTTTTTCTCATCAAAATCTATCAAGTACAAACCGGACAATGTTCTTACTCGAGACAATGCAACGTATGTCATTCCCTCTTTGAACACTGTACTTCTGATATTTACAAAAGCAGTTTCTACATCTTTCATATTCGGCCTCTGATCGTTTCTCTTCCACACTCAACCGAGAGGGAACATAGAGAAATACCAATAGAGGCGTCCAGGCTTAATCATTGGACCCCCACATCTTTGTTTTCCTTTTCTTGTCAACACTCATCTTTCAAACCAATCAAGTATCGGGAGCCAAAAATCATGATTGTTGACACCCAACATGTCTAGGGAGGCCGTATATTTAACAGAAAGAACCCAGTTTTCAAATCTTGGAGGAATTACAGACACCCATAGCTTACAGATCTCTCTGCGTGCCAATAGTATACTATAGAAGATCAGCCTTGCCTGCTCCCTTGTAGCCTTCACCCGTGAATCAATCTGCCC
The DNA here is from genome assembly GCA_963921515.1 of Calotriton arnoldi. NCBI lineage: Eukaryota > Metazoa > Chordata > Amphibia > Caudata > Salamandridae > Calotriton > Calotriton arnoldi. The sequence goes on along the minus strand of CAWUFW010006694.1, from coordinate 601,434 downwards.
AAAAATAACAAGCATAACGCTTACCTTGATGCTGATCATCATACATTCAGACAGAGCCTTACTCACGTCTCAAAAGACCTGAAGTTCTGGGCATGTCACAAACATGTGAACGTCATCCTCTTTCATACTACCACATTTTGGACATGCGACATCGCCTCCTCTCCCAAACTTTGACGTCTCTTGGGGGACCAATAAGCTCTGTGAATGGAAAAGAGGTGATTCCTTCTAAGGTATGCAGGCTTGACTATTTTAAATAACATGATCATAGATACTTGCCATTGATGTTCTAAAGAGGCCTCCGGCAAGTATCTTCCCCATAATTCTGTTGGCAGAGTAAAATCTCCTTCTTCCGAATCGACCAGCAGCCAGTAAATTACCGCCAGCTCTTTCTTGAGTACGGTCTCTGACATCAGACGTGTTTCCAAATCGTTTTGTTCCCCAATTATTGTACCCGTGGCATGGTACCAACTTCTCATTTGCAGGTATTTAAATCTGGACAGTTGATAATCTGTTTGTTGATTACACACTTCCCATGAAATCAGCACCCCTTCTGTAATTATATGCTCCCAACGAAGTAAGCCTACATTTAATAGTGGTCTTGCTAGAGCGTCCTTCGTCCACTCTGGGGAACCTGGGGAGTCCCAGATGGGAGCCAGCAAACTATGGTAAGGAATTTTTGCAATTTTCCTGATCTTATACCAAATTTCAGCCAAACCTTTTAGAATTTTCAGCCTTACTTTTTTAAAGTACTTTGGGTCCGCATATTTAAATAGAAAACCTTGTTCGCCTCCTGGCTCTAAGTTTGCCATCATGGCCCACATGCCTCCCATCTTGGTTGTACTTGGGCTACCAAACAAACTTCTTCCATTCTTTAAAAAAAAAGCCCATGAGTAGTAGAGCAGATCCGGCAAAGCCAGGCCACCCTTCTCTACCTTCCTTCTTAGTTTTTTCCATGCTATTCTAGGGCCTTTGTTCGACCAAATAAAAGTACTGATTTGGCTTTGCATGTTTTTTAACACTTCCTTCCTGAGGGGCAAGGGAATTGTATCAAAAAGAAAGGTGAACTTCGGGAGGATTATCATTTTAATTAAGTTCACCCGTCCCAAAAGAGATAGCTGAAGGTGGGACCATATCTTTAAAAGTCTGCAAGCCTCCTTTTTTACTTTCTCGAAATTTACCTTGGCGATTTTATTGATGTCCTGTGTTATTATGACTCCCAGGTATCTCATTTCTTCTTTCTTGGCCACCCCTTCCACCTCTAGGTTCCAGGTCATAATCTCCGTTTTTTCCCTATTGATCTCATACCCCGAGACCTTCCCAAAATCAGTCGTCAGAGTCATGATCCTCTCTAAGGTATCTGCCAAATTTGTGGTGTAAACGAGAATGTCATCAGCATATAACCCCAGTTTTTTGTTCCAATCCTTGTACTTAAAA